>CAWVNS010000041.1:0-34488 GCA_963930675.1 Gnaphalium uliginosum | reverse complement strand
AATGATATCATCTATAGATGACTATACACAATAATATAGCTCTAACCAAGGTCTACCAGAATATTTATTTGAAACATGTTTGTCATGCTTCAGAAAGAAAAAAAAGACTAAAAATTACCAATGATACAGAAAAGTGATGAAAAAATTCATTAAAATGCATATAAATTATAGATGGAATGATATTTGATATACATGATTATAAACAAAAATATAGCTCTGAACAAGGTCTACCAGAAGAAGTATTATTCAAAACATGTTGTCATGCTTCAGAAAGAAAAAAAAGACTAAAAATAACCCAAGATACAGAAAAGTGTTGAATAAATTCATTAAAATGCATATAAATTATAGACGGAATGATATTTCTATACATGATTAAAGACAAAAATATAGCTCTGGACATGTTCTACCAGAATATGTATTCAAAACATGTTTGTCATGCTTCAGAAAGACAAAAAGGATAAAAAAATACCCAAGATACAGTAAAAGTGAGGATAAAAACTCATTAAAATGCAAATTAAATATGGAAGGAATGATATCATCTATACATGACTATACACAAATATATAGCCCTGAACAAGGTCTACCAGAAGAAGTATTCTAAACATGTTTGTCATGCTTCAGAAAGACAAAAAATAATAAAACTAACCCAAGATACAGTAAAAGTGAGGATAAAAAATTCATTAAAACGCAAATTAAATATGGAAGGAATGATATCATCTATAGATGACTATACACAATAATATAGCTCTAACCAAGGTCCTACCAGAATATTTATTTGAAACATGTTTGTCATGCTTCAGAAAGAAAAAAAAGACTAAAAATACCAATGATACAGAAAAGTGATGAAAATATTCATTTAAATGCAAATTATTCATAGAAGGAATGATATTTTCTATACAAGACTATACACAAATATATAGCTCTAAACAAGGGCTACCAGAATAATTATTCAAAACATGTTTGTCATGCTTCAGAAAGACAAAAAATAATAAAAATAACCCAAGATACAGTAAAAGTGAGGATAAAAAATTCATTAAAACGCAAATTAAATATGGAAGGAATGATATCATCTATAGATGACTATACACAATAATATAGCTGTGAACAAGGTCTACCAGAATATTATTTGAAACATGTTTGTCATGCTTCAGAAAGAAAAAAAAGACTAAAAATATCCCGAGATACAGAAAAGTGATGAAAAAATTCATTAAAATGCATATAAATTATAGATGGAATGATATTTGATATACATGATTATAGACAAAAATATAGCTCTGAACAAGGGCTACCAGAAGAAGTATTCAAAACATGTTTGTCATGCTTCAGAAAGACAAAAAATAATAAAAATAACCCAAGATACAGTAAAAGTGAGGATAAAAAATTCATTAAATGCAAATTAAATATGGAAGGAATGATATCATCTATACATGACTGTACACAAAAATATATCTCTGAACAAGGTCTACCAGAATAATTATTCGAAACATGTTTGTCATGCTTCAGAAAGAAGTAAAAGACTAAAAATAACCCAAGATACAGAAAAGTGTTGAATAAATTCATATAAATGCATATAAATTATAGACGGAATGATATTTTCTATACATGATTAAAGACAAAAATATAGCTCTGGACAAGTTTCTACCAGAATATGTATTCAAAAACATGTTTGTCATGCTTCAGAAAGACAAAAAAGGATAAAAAAAAACCCAAGATACAGTAAAAGTGAGGATAAAACCCTCATTAAAATGCAAATTAAATATGGAAGGAATGATATCATCTATAGATGACTATACACAATAATATAGCTCTAACCAAGGTCTACCAGAATATTTATTTGAAACATGTTTGTCATGCTTCAGAAAGAAAAAAAAGACTAAAAATTACCAATGATACAGAAAAGTGATGAAAAAATTCATTAAAATGCATATAAATTATAGATGGAATGATATTTGATATACATGATTATAAACAAAAATATAGCTCTGAACAAGGTCTACCAGAAGAAGTATTATTCAAAACATGTTTGTCATGCTTCAGAAAGAAAAAAAAGACTAAAAATAACCCAAGATACAGAAAAGTGTTGAATAAATTCATTAAAATGCATATAAATTATAGACGGAATGATATTTTTCTATACATGATTAAAGACAAAAATATAGCTCTGGACAAGTTCTACCAGAATATGTATTCAAAACATGTTTGTCATGCTTCAGAAAGACAAAAAAGGATAAAAAAAAACCCAAGATACAGTAAAAGTGAGGATAAAAACTCATTAAAATGCAAATTAAATATGGAAGGAATGATATCATCTATACATGACTATACACAAATATATAGCCCTGAACAAGGTCTACCAGAAGAAGTATTCAAAACATGTTTGTCATGCTTCAGAAAGACAAAAAATAATAAAAATAACCCAAGATACAGTAAAAGTGAGGATAAAAAATTCATTAAAAACGCAAATTAAATATGAAGGAATGATATCATCTATAGATGACTATACACAATAATATAGCTCTAACCAAGGTCTACCAGAATATTTATTTGAAACATGTTTGTCATGCTTCAGAAAGAAAAAAAAGACTAAAAATTACCAATGATACAGAAAAGTGATGAAAATATTCATTTAAATGCAAATTATTCATTGAAGGAATGATATTTTCTATACAAGACTATACACAAATATATAGCTCTAAACAAGGGCTACCAGAATAATTATTCAAAACATGTTTGTCATGCTTCAGAAAGACAAAAAATAATAAAAATAACCCAAGATACAGTAAAAGTGAGGATAAAAAATTCATTAAAACGCAAATTAAATATGGAAGGAATGATATCATCTATAGATGACTATACACAATAATATAGCTGTGAACAAGGTCTACCAGAATATTTATTTGAAACATGTTTGTCATGCTTCAGAAAGAAAAAAAAGACTAAAAATAACCCGAGATACAGAAAAGTGATGAAAAAATTCATTAAAATGCATATAAATTATAGATGGAATGATATTTGATATACATGATTATAGACAAAAATATAGCTCTGAACAAGGGCTACCAGAAGAAGTATTCAAAACATGTTTGTCATGCTTCAGAAGACAAAAAAATAATAAAAAAACCCAAGATACAGTAAAAGTGAGGATAAAAACTCATTAAAATGCAAATTAAATATGGAAGGAATGATATCATCTATACATGACTATACACAAATATATAGCCCTGAACAAGGTCTACCAGAATAATTATTCAAAACATGTTTGTCATGCTTCAGAAAGACAAAAAATAATAAAATAACCCAAGATACAGTAAAAGTGAGGATAAAAAATTCATTAAAACGCAAATTAAATATGGAAGGAATGATATCATCTATAGATGACTATACACAATAATATAGCTGTGACAAGGTCTACCAGAATATTTATTTGAAACAGTTTGTCATGCTTCAGAAAGAAAAAAAAGACTAAAAATATCCCGAGATACAGAAAAGTGATGAAAAAATTCATTAAAATGCATATAAATTATAGATGGAATGATATTTGATATACATGATTATAGACAAAAATATAGCTCTGAACAAGGGCTACCAGAAGAAGTATTCAAAACATGTTTGTCATGCTTCAGAAAGACAAAAAATAATAAAAATAACCCAAGATACAGTAAAAGTGAGGATAAAAAATTCATTAAATGCAAATTAAATATGGAAGGAATGATATCATCTATACATGACTGTACACAAAAATATATCTCTGAACAAGGTCTACCAGAATATTTATTCGAAACATGTTTGTCATGCTTCAGAAAGAAGTAAAAGACTAAAAATAACCCAAGATACAGAAAAGTGTTGAATAAATTCATTAAAATGCATATAAATTATAGACGGAATGATATTTTCTATACATGATTAAAGACAAAAATATAGCTCTGGACAAGTTCTACAGAATATGTATTCAAAACATGTTTGTCATGCTTCAGAAGACAAAAAGGATAAAAAAAAAACCCAAGATACAGTAAAAGTGAGGATAAAAACTCATTAAAATGCAAATTAATATGGAAGGAATGATATCATCTATACATGACTATACACAAATATATAGCCCTGAACAAGGTCTACCAGAAGAAGTATTCAAAACATGTTTGTCATGCTTCAGAAAGACAAAAAAATAATAAAAATAACCCAAGATACAGTAAAGTGAGGATAAAAAATTCATTAAAACGCAAATTAAATATGGAAGGAATGATATCATCTATAGATGACTATACACAATAATATAGCTCTAACCAAGGTCTACCAGAATATTTATTTGAAACATGTTTGTCATGCTTCAGAAAGAAAAAAAAGACTAAAAATTACCAATGATACAGAAAAGTGATGAAAAAATTCATTAAAATGCATATAAATTATAGATGGAATGATATTTGATATACATGATTATAAACAAAAATATAGCTCTGAACAAGGTCTACCAGAAGAAGTATTATTCAAAACAGTTTGTCATGCTTCAGAAAGAAAAAAAAGACTAAAAATACCCAAGATACAGAAAAGTGATGAAAAAAATTCATTAAAATGCATATAAATTATAGATGGAATGATATTTGATATACATGATTATAGACAAAAATATAGCTCTGAACAAGGGCTACCAGAATAAGTATTTAAAACATGTTTGTCATGCTTCAGAAAGACAAAAAAGGATAAAAAAAACCCAAGATACAGTAAAAGTGAGGATAAACCCTCATTAAAATGCAAATTAAATATGGAAGGAATGATATCATCTATACATGACTGTACACAAAAAGATATCTCTGAACAAGGGTCTACCAGAAGAAGTATTCAAAACATGTTTGTCATGCTTCAGAAAGACAAAAATAATAAAAATAACCCAAGATACAGTAAAAGTGAGGATAAAAAATTCATTAAAACGCAAATTAAATATGGAAGGAATGATATCATCTATAGATGACTATACACAATAATATAGCTGGGAACAAGGTCTACCAGAATATTTATTTTAAACATGTTTGTCATGCTTCAGAAAGACAAAAAAGAATAAAAAAAAAACCCAAGATACAGTAAAAGTGAGGATAAAAAATTCATTAAATGCAAATTAAATATGGAAGGAATGATATCATCTATACATGACTGTCCACAAAAATATATCTCTGAACAAGGTCTACCAGAAGAAGTATTCAAAACATTTTTGTCATGCTTCAGAAAGACAAAAAATAATAAAAATAACCCAAGATACAGTAAAAGTGAGGATAAAAAATTCATTAAAACGCAAATTAAATAGGGAAGGAATGATATCATCTATAGATGACTATACACAAATATATAGCCCTGAATAAGGTCTACCAGAAGAAGTATTCAAAACATGTTTGTCATGCTTCAGAAAGACAAAAAAATAATAAAAATAACCAAGATACAGTAAAAGTGAGGATAAAAAATTCATTTAAAACGCAAATTAAATATGGAAGGAATGATATCATCTATAGATGACTATACACAATAATATAGCTGTGAACAAGGTCTACCAGAATATTTATTTTAAACCTGTTTGTCATGCTTCAGAAAGACCAAAAAAGAATAAAAAAAAACCCAAGATACAGTAAAAGTGAGGATAAAAAATTCATTAAATGCAAATTAAATATGGAAGGAATGATATCATCTATACATGACTGTCCACAAAAATATATCTCTGAACAAGGTCTACCAGAAGAAGTATTCAAAACATGTTTGTCATGCTCAGAAAGACAAAAAATAATAAAAATAACCCAAGATACAGTAAAAGTGAGGATAAGAAATTCATTAAAACGCAAATTAAATATGGAAGGAATGATATCATCTATAGATGACTATAACACAATAATATAGCTGTGAACAAGGTCTACCAGAATATTATTTGAAACATGTTTGTCATGCTTCAGAAAGAAAAAAAAGACTAAAAATATCCCGAGATACAGAAAAGTGATGAAAAAATTCATTAAAATGCATATAAATTATAGATGGAATGATATTTGATATACATGATTATAGACAAAAATATAGCTCTGAACAAGGGCTACCAGAAGAAGTATTCAAAACATGTTTGTCATGCTTCAGAAAGACAAAAAATAATAAAAATAACCCAAGATACAGTAAAAGTGAGGATAAAAAATTCATTAAATGCAAATTAAATATGGAAGGAATGATATCATCTATACATGACTGTGCACAAAAATATATCTCTGAACAAGGTCTACCAGAATATTTATTCGAAAAATGTTTGTCATGCTTCAGAAAGAAGTAAAAGACTAAAAATAACCCAAGATACAGAAAAGTGTTGAATAAATTCATTAAAATGCATATAAATTATAGACGGAATGATATTTTCTATACATGATTAAAGACAAAAATATAGCTCTGGACAAGTTCTACCAGAATATGTATTCAAAACATGTTTGTCATGCTTCAGAAAGACAAAAAAGGATAAAAAAAAACCCAAGATACAGTAAAAGTGAGGATAAACCCTCATAAAATGCAATTAAATATGGAAGGAATGATATCATCTATACATGACTATACACAAATATATAGCCCTGAACAAGGTCTACCAGAAGAAGTATTCAAAACATGTTTGTCATGCTTCAGAAAGACAAAAAATAATAAAAATAACCCAAGATACAGTAAAAGTGAGGATAAAAAATTCATTAAACGCAATTAAATATGGAAGGAATGATATCATCTATAGATGACTATACACAATAATATAGCTCTAACCAAGGTCTACCAGAATATTTATTTGAAAACATGTTTGTCATGCTTCAGAAAGAAAAAAAAGACTAAAAATTACCAATGATACAGAAAAGTGATGAAAAAATTCATTAAAATGCATATAAATTATAGATGGAATGATATTTGATATACATGATTATAAACAAAAATATAGCTCTGAACAAGGTCTACCAGAAGAAGTATTATTCAAAACATGTTTGTCATGCTTCAGAAAGAAAAAAAAGACTAAAAATAACCCAAGATACAGAAAAGTGTTGAATAAATTCATTAAAATGCATATAAATTATAGATGGAATGATATTTGATATACATGATTATAGACAAAAATATAGCTCTGAACAAAGGCTACAGAATAAGTATTTAAAACATGTTTGTCATGCTTCAGAAAGACAAAAAAGGATAAAAAAAAACCCAAGATACAGTAAAAGTGAGGATAAACCCTCATTAAAATGCAAATTAAATATGGAAGGAATGATATCATCTATACATGACTGTACACAAAAATATATCTCTGAACAAGGTCTACCAGAAGAAGTATTCAAAACATGTTTGTCATGCTTCAGAAAGACAAAAAATAATAATAAATAACCCAAGATACAGTAAAAGTGAGGATAAAAAATTCATTAAAACGCAAATTAAATATGGAAGGAATGATATCATCTATAGATGACTATACACAATAATATAGCTGTGAACAAGGTCTACCAGAATATTTATTTTAAACATGTTTGTCATGCTTCAGAAAGACAAAAAAGAATAAAAAAAAACCAAGATACAGTAAAAGTGAGGATAAAAAATTCATTAAATGCAAATTAAATATGGAAGGAATGATATCATCTATACATGACTGTCCACAAAAATATATCTCTGAACAAGGTCTACCAGAAGAAGTATTCAAAACATGTTTGTCATGCTTCAGAAAGACAAAAAATAATAAAATAACCCAAGATACAGTAAAAGTGAGGATAAGAAATTCATTAAAACGCAAATTAAATATGGAAGGAATGATATCATCTATAGATGACTATACACAATAATATAGCTGTGAACAAGGTCTACCAGAATATTTAATTTGAAACATGTTTGTCATGCTTCAGAAGAAAAAAAAGACTAAAAATAACCCGAGATACAGAAAAGTGATGAAAAAATTCATTAAAATGCATATAAATTATAGATGGAATGATATTTGATATACATGATTATAGACGAAAATATAGCTCTGAACAAGGGCTACCAGAATAAGTATTCAAAACATGTTTGTCATGCTTCAGAAAGACAAAAAAGAATAAAAAAAAACCCAAGATACAGTAAAAGTGAGGAAAAAAAATCATTAAAATGCAAATTAAATATGGAAGGAATGATATCATCTATACATGACTGTACACAAAATATATCTCTGAACAAGGTCTACCAGAAGAAGTATTCAAAACATGTTTGTCATGCTTCAGAAAGACAAAAAATAATAAAAATAACCCAAGATACAGTAAAAGTGAGGATAAAAAATTCATTAAAACGCAAATTAAATATGGAAGGAATGATATCATCTATAGATGACTATACACAATTATATAGCTGTGAATAAGGTCACCAGAATATTTATTTGAAACATGTTTGTCATGCTTCAGAAAGACAAAAAAGGATAAAAAAAAACCCAAGATACAGTAAAAGTGAGGATAAAAACTCATTAAAATGCAAATTAAATATGGAAGGAATGATATCATCTATAGATGACTATACACAATTATATAGCTGTGAACAAGGTCTACCAGAATATTTATTTGAAACATGTTTGTCATGCTCAGAAAGACAAAAAAAATAAAAAAAAAACCCAAGATACAGTAAAAGTGAGGATAAAAAATTCATTAAATGCAAATTAAATATGGAAGGAATGATATCATCTATACATGACTGTCCACAAAAAATATCTCTGAACAAGTTCTACCAGAATATGTATTCAAAACATGTTTGTCATGCTTCAGAAAGACAAAAAAGGATAAAAAAAAACCCAAGATACAGTAAAAGTGAGGATAAAAACTCATTAAAATGCAAATTAAATATGGAAGGAATGATATCACTTATACATGACTATACACAAATATATAGCCTGAACAAGGTCTACCAGAAGAAGTATTCAAAACATGTTTGTCATGCTTCAGAAAGACAAAAAATAATAAAAATAACCCAAGATACAGTAAAAGTGAGGATAAAAAATTCATTAAAACGCAAATTAAATATGGAAGGAATGATATCATCTATAGATGACTATACACAATAATATAGCTCTAACCAAGGTCTACCAGAATATTATTTGAAACATGTTTGTCATGCTTCAGAAAGAAAAAAAAGACTAAAAATTACCAATGATACAGAAAAGTGATGAAAAAATTCATTAAAATGCATATAAATTATAGATGGAATGATATTTGATATACATGATTATAAACAAAATATAGCTCTGAACAAGGTCTACCAGAAGAAGTATTATTCAAAACATATTTGTCATGCTTCAGAAAGAAAAAAAGACTAAAAATTACCCAAGATACAGAAAAGTGATGAAAAAATTCATTAAAATGCATATAAATTATAGATGGAATGATATTTGATATACATGATTATAGACAAAAATATAGCTCTGAACAAGGGCTACCAGAATAAGTATTTAAAACATGTTTGTCATGCTTCAGAAAGACAAAAAGGATAAAAAAAAACCCAAGATACAGTAAAAGTGAGGATAAACCCTCATTAAAATGCAAATTAAATATGGAAGGAATGATATCATCTATACATGACTGTACACAAAAATATATCTCTGACAAGGTCTACCAGAAGAAGTATTCAAAACAAGTTTGTCATGCTCAGAAAGACAAAAAATAATAAAAATAACCCAAGATACAGTAAAAGTGAGGATAAAAAATTCATTAAAACGCAAATTAAATATGGAAGGAATGATATCATCTATAGATGACTATACACAATAATATAGCTGTGAACAAGGTCTACCAGAATATTTATTTTAAACATGTTTGTCATGCTTCAGAAAGACAAAAAAGAATAAAAAAAAACCCAAGATACAGTAAAAGTGAGGATAAAAAATTCATTAAATGCAAATTAAATATGGAAGGAATGATATCATCTATACATGACTGTCCACAAAAATATATCTCTGAACAAGGTCTACCAGAAGAAGTATTCAAAACATGTTTGTCATGCATCAGAAAGACAAAAATAATAAAAATAACCCAAGATACAGTAAAAGTGAGGATAAGAAATTCATTAAAACGCAAATTAAATATGGAAGGAATGATATCATCTATAGATGACTATACACAATAATATAGCTGTGAACAAGGTCTACCAGAATATTTATTTGAAACATGTTTGTCATGCTTCAGAAAGAAAAAAAAGACTAAAAATAACCCGAGATACAGAAAAGTGATGAAAAAATTCATTAAAATGCATATAAATTAGAGATGGAATGATATTTGATATACATGATTATAGACAAAAATATAGCTCTGAACAAGGGCTACCAGAATAAGTATTCAAAACATGTTTTGTCATGCTTCAGAAAGAAGTAAAAGACTAAAAATAACCCAAGATACAGAAAAGTGTTGAAAAAATTCATTAAAATGCAAATAAATTTATAGACGGAATGATATTTGATATACATGATTATAAACAAAAATATAGCTCTGAACAAGGTCTACCAGAAGAAGTAATATTCAAAACATGTTTGTCATGCTTCAGAAAGACAAAAAATAATAAAAATAACCCAAGATACAGTAAAAGTGAGGATAAAAAATCATTAAATGCAAATTAAATATGGAAGGAATGATATCATCTATACATGACTGTCCACAAAAATATATCTCTGAACAAGGTCTACCAGAAGAAGTATTCAAAACATGTTTGTCATGCTTCAGAAAGACAAAAAGAAATAAAAAAAAACCCAAGATACAGTAAAAGTGAGGAAAAAAAATTCATTAAAATGCAAATTAATATGGAAGGAATGATATCATCTATACATGACTGTACACAAAAATATATCTCTGAACAAGGTCTACCAGAAGAAGTATTCAAAACATGTTTGTCATGCTTCAGAAAGACAAAAAATAATAAAAATAACCAAGATACAGTAAAAGTGAGGATAAAAAATTCATTAAAACGCAAATTAAATATGGAAGGAATGATATCATCTATACATGACTGTCCACAAAAATATATCTCTGAACAAGGTCTACCAGAAGAAGTATTCAAAACATGTTTGTCATGCTTCAGAAAGAAGTAAAAGACTAAAAATAACCCAAGATACAGAAAAGTGTTGAAAAAATTCATTAAAATGCAAATAAATTATAGACGGAATGATATTTGATATACATGATTATAAACAAAAATATAGCTCTGAACAAGGTCTACCAGAAGAAGTAATTAATCAAAACATGTTTGTCATGCTTCAGAAAGACAAAAAATAATAAAAATAACCCAAGATACAGTAAAAGTGAGGATAAAAAATTCATTAAATGCAAATTAAATATGGAAGGAATGATATCATCTATACATGACTGTCCACAAAAATATATCTCTGAACAAGGTCTACCAGAAGAAGTATTCAAAACATGTTTGTCATGCTTTCAGAAAGAAGTAAAAGACTAAAAATAACCCAAGATACAGAAAAGTGTTGAAAAAATTCATTAAAATGCAAATAAATTATAGACGGAATGATATTTGATATACATGATTATAAACAAAAATATAGCTCTGAACAAGGTCTACCAGAAGAAGTATTATCAAAACATGTTTGTCATGCTTCAGAAAGACAAAAAATAATAAAAATAACCCAAGATACAGTAAAAGTGAGGATAAAAAATTCATTAAAACGCAAATTAATATGGAAGGAATGATATCATCTATAGATGACTATACACAATAATATAGCTGTGAACAAGGTCTACCAGAATATATATTTGAAACAATGTTTGTCATGCTTCAGAAAGAAAAAAAAGACTAAAAATAACCCGAGATACAGAAAAGTGATGAAAAAATTCATTAAAATGCATATAAATTATAGATGGAATGATATTTGATATACATGATTATAGACAAAAATATAGCTCTGAACAAGGGCTACCAGAAGAAGTATTCAAAACATGTTTGTCATGCTTCAGAAAGACAAAAAATAATAAAAATAACCCAAGATACAGTAAAAGTGAGGATAAAAAATTCCATTAAATGCAAATTAAATATGGAAGGAATGATATCATCTATACATGACTGTACACAAAAATATATCTCTGAACAAGGTCTACCAGAATATTTATTCGAAACATGTTTGTCATGCTTCAGAAAGAAGTAAAAGACTAAAAATAACCCAAGATACAGAAAAGTGTTGAATAAATTCATTAAAATGCATATAAATTATAGACGGAATGATATTTTCTATACATGATTAAAGACAAAAATATAGCTCTGGACAAGTTCTACCAGAATATGTATTCAAAACATGTTTGTCATGCTTCAGAAAGACAAAAAAGGATAAAAAAAAACCCAAGATACAGTAAAAGTGAGGATAAACCCTCATTAAAATGCAAATTAAATATGGAAGGAATGATATCATCTATACATGACTATACACAAATATATAGCCCTGAACAAGGTCTACCAGAAGAAGTATTCAAAACATGTTTGTCATGCTTCAGAAAGACAAAAAATTATAAAATAACCCAAGATACAGTAAAAGTGAGGATAAAAAATTCATTAAAACGCAAATTAAATATGGAAGGAATGATATCATCTATAGATGACTATACACAATAATATAGCTCTAACCAAGGTCTACCAGAATATTATTTGAAACATGTTTGTCATGCTTCAGAAAGAAAAAAAAGACTAAAAATTACCAATGATACAGAAAAGTGATGAAAAAATTCATTAAAATGCATATAAATTATAGATGGAATGAATTTGATATACATGATTATAAACAAAAATATAGCTCTGAAAAGGTCTACAGAAGAAGTATTATTCAAAACATGTTTGTCATGCTTCAGAAAGAAAAAAAAGACTAAAAATACCCAAGATACAGAAAAGTGTTGAATAAATTCATTAAAATGCATATAAATTATAGACGGAATGATATTTTCTATACATGATTAAAGACAAAAATATAGCTCTGGACAAGTTCTACCAGAATATGTATTCAAAACATGTTTGTCATGCTTCAGAAAGACAAAAAAGGATAAAAAAAAACCCAAGATACAGTAAAAGTGAGGATAAAAACTCATTAAAATGCAAATTAAATATGGAAGGAATGATATCATCTATACATGACTATACACAAATATATAGCCCTGAACAAGGTCTACCAGAAGAAGTATTCAAAACATGTTTGTCATGCTTCAGAAAGACAAAAAATAATAAAAATAACCCAAGATACAGTAAAAGTGAGGATAAAAAATTCATTAAAACGCAAATTAAATATGGAAGGAATGATATCATCTATAGATGACTATACACAATAATATAGCTCTAACCAAGGTCTACCAGAATATTTATTTGAAACATGTTTGTCATGCTTCAGAAAGAAAAAAAAGACTAAAAATTACCAATGATACAGAAAAGTGATGAAAATATTCATTTAAATGCAAATTATTCATAGAAGGAATGATATTTTCTATACAAGACTATACACAAATATATAGCTCTAAACAAGGGCTACCAGAATAATTATTCAAAACATGTTTGTCATGCTTCAGAAAGACAAAAAATAATAAAAATAACCCAAGATACAGTAAAAGTGAGGATAAAAAATTCATTAAAACGCAAATTAAATATGGAAGGAATGATATCATCTATAGATGACTATACACAATAATATAGCTGTGAACAAGGTCTACCAGAATATTTATTTGAAACATGTTTGTCATGCTTCAGAAAGAAAAAAAAGACTAAAAATAACCCGAGATACAGAAAAGTGATGAAAAAATTCATTAAAATGCATATAAATTATAGATGGAATGATATTTGATATACATGATTATAGACAAAAATATAGCTCTGAACAAGGGCTACCAGAAGAAGTATTCAAAACATGTTTGTCATGCTTCAGAAAGACAAAAAATAATAAAAATAACCCAAGATACAGTAAAAGTGAGGATAAAAAATTCATTAAATGCAAATTAAATATGGAAGGAATGATATCATCTATACATGACTGTACACAAAAATATATCTCTGAACAAGGTCTACCAGAATATTTATTCGAAACATGTTTGTCATGCTTCAGAAAGAAGTAAAAGACTAAAAATAACCCAAGATACAGAAAAGTGTTGAATAAATTCATTAAAATGCATATAAATTATAGACGGAATGATATTTTCTATACATGATTAAAGACAAAAATATAGCTCTGGACAAGTTCTACCAGAATATGTATTCAAAACATGTTTGTCATGCTTCAGAAAGACAAAAAAGGATAAAAAAAAACCCAAGATACAGTAAAAGTGAGGATAAAAACTCATTAAAATGCAAATTAAATATGGAAGGAATGATATCATCTATACATGACTATACACAAATATATAGCCCTGAACAAGGTCTACCAGAAGAAGTATTCAAAACATGTTTGTCATGCTTCAGAAAGACAAAAAATAATAAAAATAACCCAAGATACAGTAAAAGTGAGGATAAAAAATTCATTAAAACGCAAATTAAATATGGAAGGAATGATATCATCTATAGATGACTATACACAATAATATAGCTCTATCCAAGGTCTACCAGAATATTTATTTGAAACATGTTTGTCATGCTTCAGAAAGAAAAAAAAGACTAAAAATTACCAATGATACAGAAAAGTGATGAAAATATTCATTTAAATGCAAATTATTCATAGAAGGAATGATATTTTCTATACAAGACTATACACAAATATATAGCTCTAAACAAGGGCTACCAGAATAATTATTCAAAACATGTTTGTCATGCTTCAGAAAGACAAAAAATAATAAAAATAACCCAAGATACAGTAAAAGTGAGGATAAAAAATTCATTAAAACGCAAATTAAATATGGAAGGAATGATATCATCTATAGATGACTATACACAATAATATAGCTGTGAACAAGGTCTACCAGAATATTTATTTGAAACATGTTTGTCATGCTTCAGAAAGAAAAAAAAGACTAAAAATAACCCGAGATACAGAAAAGTGTTGAATAAATTCATTAAAATTCATATAAATTATAGACGGAATGATATTTTCTATACATGATTAAAGACAAAAATATAGCTCTGGACAAGTTCTACCAGAATATGTATTCAAAACATGTTTGTCATGCTTCAGAAAGACAAAAAAGGATAAAAAAAAACCCAAGATACAGTAAAAGTGAGGATAAACCCTCATTAAAATGCAAATTAAATATGGAAGGAATGATATCATCTATACATGACTATACACAAATATATAGCCCTGAACAAGGTCTACCAGAAGAAGTATTCAAAAACATGTTTGTCATGCTTCAGAAAGACAAAAAATAATAAAAATAACCCAAGATACAGTAAAAGTGAGGATAAAAAATTCATTAAAACGCAAATTAAATATGGAAGGAATGATATCATCTATAGATGACTATACACAATAATATAGCTCTAACCAAGGTCTACCAGAATATTTATTTGAAACATGTTTGTCATGCTTCAGAAAGAAAAAAAAGACTAAAAATTACCAATGATACAGAAAAGTGATGAAAAAATTCATTAAAATGCATATAAATTATAGATGGAATGATATTTGATATACATGATTATAAACAAAAATATAGCTCTGAACAAGGTCTACCAGAAGAAGTATTATTCAAAACATGTTTGTCATGCTTCAGAAAGAAAAAAAAGACTAAAAATAACCCAAGATACAGAAAAGTGTTGAATAAATTCATTAAAATGCATATAAATTATAGACGGAATGATATTTTCTATACATGATTAAAGACAAAAATATAGCTCTGGACAAGTTCTACCAGAATATGTATTCAAAACATGTTTGTCATGCTTCAGAAAGACAAAAAAGGATAAAAAAAAACCCAAGATACAGTAAAAGTGAGGATAAAAACTCATTAAAATGCAAATTAAATATGGAAGGAATGATATCATCTATAGATGACTATACACAATAATATAGCTCTAACCAAGGTCTACCAGAATATTTATTTGAAACATGTTTGTCATGCTTCAGAAAGAAAAAAAAGACTAAAAATTACCAATGATACAGAAAAGTGATGAAAATATTCATTTAAATGCAAATTATTCATAGAAGGAATGATATTTTCTATACAAGACTATACACAAATATATAGCTCTAAACAAGGGCTACCAGAATAATTATTCAAAACATGTTTGTCATGCTTCAGAAAGACAAAAAATAATAAAAATAACCCAAGATACAGTAAAAGTGAGGATAAAAAATTCATTAAAACGCAAATTAAATATGGAAGGAATGATATCATCTATAGATGACTATACACAATAATATAGCTGTGAACAAGGTCTACCAGAATATTTATTTGAAACATGTTTGTCATGCTTCAGAAAGAAAAAAAAGACTAAAAATAACCCGAGATACAGAAAAGTGATGAAAAAATTCATTAAAATGCATATAAATTATAGATGGAATGATATTTGATATACATGATTATAGACAAAAATATAGCTCTGAACAAGGGCTACCAGAATATGTATTCAAAACATGTTTGTCATGCTTCAGAAAGACAAAAAAGGATAAAAAAAAACCCAAGATACAGTAAAAGTGAGGATAAACCCTCATTAAAATGCAAATTAAATATGGAAGGAATGATATCATCTATACATGACTATACACAAATATATAGCCCTGAACAAGGTCTACCAGAAGAAGTATTCAAAACATGTTTGTCATGCTTCAGAAAGACAAAAAATAATAAAAATAACCCAAGATACAGTAAAAGTGAGGATAAAAAATTCATTAAAACGCAAATTAAATATGGAAGGAATGATATCATCTATAGATGACTATACACAATAATATAGCTGTGAACAAGGTCTACCAGAATATTTATTTGAAACATGTTTGTCATGCTTCAGAAAGAAAAAAAAGACTAAAAATAACCCGAGATACAGAAAAGTGATGAAAAAATTCATTAAAATGCATATAAATTATAGATGGAATGATATTTGATATACATGATTATAGACAAAAATATAGCTCTGAACAAGGGCTACCAGAAGAAGTATTCAAAACATGTTTGTCATGCTTCAGAAAGACAAAAAATAATAAAAATAACCCAAGATACAGTAAAAGTGAGGATAAAAAATTCATTAAATGCAAATTAAATATGGAAGGAATGATATCATCTATACATGACTGTACACAAAAATATATCTCTGAACAAGGTCTACCAGAATATTTATTCGAAACATGTTTGTCATGCTTCAGAAAGAAGTTAAAGACTAAAAATAACCCAAGATACAGAAAAGTGTTGAATAAATTCATTAAAATGCATATAAATTATAGACGGAATGATATTTTCTATACATGATTAAAGACAAAAATATAGCTCTGGACAAGTTCTACCAGAATATGTATTCAAAACATGTTTGTCATGCTTCAGAAAGACAAAAAAGGATAAAAAAAAACCCAAGATACAGTAAAAGTGAGGATAAACCCTCATTAAAATGCAAATTAAATATGGAAGGAATGATATCATCTATACATGACTATACACAAATATATAGCCCTGAACAAGGTCTACCAGAAGAAGTATTCAAAACATGTTTGTCATGCTTCAGAAAGACAAAAAATAATAAAAATAACCCAAGATACAGTAAAAGTGAGGATAAAAAATTCATTAAAACGCAAATTAAATATGGAAGGAATGATATCATCTATAGATGACTATACACAATAATATAGCTCTAACCAAGGTCTACCAGAATATTTATTTGAAACATGTTTGTCATGCTTCAGAAAGAAAAAAAAGACTAAAAATTACCAATGATACAGAAAAGTGATGAAAAAATTCATTAAAATGCATATAAATTATAGATGGAATGATATTTGATATACATGATTATAAACAAAAATATAGCTCTGAAAAAGGTCTACCAGAAGAAGTATTATTCAAAACATGTTTGTCATGCTTCAGAAAGAAAAAAAAGACTAAAAATAACCCAAGATACAGAAAAGTGTTGAATAAATTCATTAAAATGCATATAAATTATAGACGGAATGATATTTTCTATACATGATTAAAGACAAAAATATAGCTCTGGACAAGTTCTACCAGAATATGTATTCAAAACATGTTTGTCATGCTTCAGAAAGACAAAAAAGGATAAAAAAAAACCCAAGATACAGTAAAAGTGAGGATAAAAACTCATTAAAATGCAAATTAAATATGGAAGGAATGATATCATCTATACATGACTATACACAAATATATAGCCCTGAACAAGGTCTACCAGAAGAAGTATTCAAAACATGTTTGTCATGCTTCAGAAAGACAAAAAATAATAAAAATAACCCAAGATACAGTAAAAGTGAGGATAAAAAATTCATTAAATGCAAATTAAATATGGAAGGAATGATATCATCTATACATGACTGTACACAAAAATATATCTCTGAACAAGGTCTACCAGAATATTTATTCGAAACATGTTTGTCATGCTTCAGAAAGAAGTAAAAGACTAAAAATAACCCAAGATACAGAAAAGTGTTGAATAAATTCATTAAAATTCATATAAATTATAGACGGAATGATATTTTCTATACATGATTAAAGACAAAAATATAGCTCTGGACAAGTTCTACCAGAATATGTATTCAAAACATGTTTGTCATGCTTCAGAAAGACAAAAAAGGATAAAAAAAAACCCAAGATACAGTAAAAGTGAGGATAAACCCTCATTAAAATGCAAATTAAATATGGAAGGAATGATATCATCTATACATGACTATACACAAATATATAGCCCTGAACAAGGTCTACCAGAAGAAGTATTCAAAAACATGTTTGTCATGCTTCAGAAAGACAAAAAATAATAAAAATAACCCAAGATACAGTAAAAGTGAGGATAAAAAATTCATTAAAACGCAAATTAAATATGGAAGGAATGATATCATCTATAGATGACTATACACAATAATATAGCTCTAACCAAGGTCTACCAGAATATTTATTTGAAACATGTTTGTCATGCTTCAGAAAGAAAAAAAAGACTAAAAATTACCAATGATACAGAAAAGTGATGAAAAAATTCATTAAAATGCATATAAATTATAGATGTAATGATATTTGATATACATGATTATAAACAAAAATATAGCTCTGAACAAGGTTCTACCAGAAGAAGTATTATTCAAAACATGTTTGTCATGCTTCAGAAAGAAAAAAAAGACTAAAAATAACCCAAGATACAGAAAAGTGTTGAATAAATTCATTAAAATGCATATAAATTATAGACGGAATGATATTTTCTATACATGATTAAAGACAAAAATATAGCTCTGGACAAGTTCTACCAGAATATGTATTCAAAACATGTTTGTCATGCTTCAGAAAGACAAAAAAGACTAAAAATTACCAATGATACAGAAAAGTGATGAAAATATTCATTTAAATGCAAATTATTCATAGAAGGAATGATATTTTCTATACAAGACTATACACAAATATATAGCTCTAAACAAGGGCTACCAGAATAATTATTCAAAACATGTTTGTCATGCTTCAGAAAGACAAAAAATAATAAAAATAACCCAAGATACAGTAAAAGTGAGGATAAAAAATTCATTAAAACGCAAATTAAATATGGAAGGAATGATATCATCTATAGATGACTATACACAATAATATAGCTGTGAACAAGGTCTACCAGAATATTTATTTGAAACATGTTTGTCATGCTTCAGAAAGAAAAAAAAGACTAAAAATAACCCGAGATACAGAAAAGTGATGAAAAAATTCATTAAAATGCATATAAATTATAGATGGAATGATATTTGATATACATGATTATAGACAAAAATATAGCTCTGAACAAGGGCTACCAGAATATGTATTCAAAACATGTTTGTCATGCTTCAGAAAGACAAAAAAGGATAAAAAAAAAACCCAAGATACAGTAAAAGTGAGGATAAACCCTCATTAAAATGCAAATTAAATATGGAAGGAATGATATCATCTATACATGACTATACACAAATATATAGCCCTGAACAAGGTCTACCAGAAGAAGTATTCAAAACATGTTTGTCATGCTTCAGAAAGACAAAAAATAATAAAAATAACCCAAGATACAGTAAAAGTGAGGATAAAAAATTCATTAAAACGCAAATTAAATATGGAAGGAATGATATCATCTATAGATGACTATACACAATAATATAGCTGTGAACAAGGTCTACCAGAATATTTATTTGAAACATGTTTGTCATGCTTCAGAAAGAAAAAAAAGACTAAAAATAACCCGAGATACAGAAAAGTGATGAAAAAATTCATTAAAATGCATATAAATTATAGATGGAATGATATTTGATATACATGATTATAGACAAAAATATAGCTCTGAACAAGGGCTACCAGAAGAAGTATTCAAAACATGTTTGTCATGCTTCAGAAAGACAAAAAATAATAAAAATTACCCAAGATACAGTAAAAGTGAGGATAAAAAATTCATTAAATGCAAATTAAATATGGAAGGAATGATATCATCTATACATGACTGTACACAAAAATATATCTCTGAACAAGGTCTACCAGAATATTTATTCGAAACATGTTTGTCATGCTTCAGAAAGAAGTAAAAGACTAAAAATAACCCAAGATACAGAAAAGTGTTGAATAAATTCATTAAAATGCATATAAATTATAGACGGAATGATATTTTCTATACATGATTAAAGACAAAAATATAGCCCTGGACAAGTTCTACCAGAATATGTATTCAAAACATGTTTGTCATGCTTCAGAAAGATAAAAAAAAACCCAAGATACAGTAAAAGTGAGGATAAAAACTCATTAAAATGCAAATTAAATATGGAAGGAATGATATCATCTATAGATGACTATACACAATAATATAGCTCTAACCAAGGTCTACCAGAATATTTATTTGAAACATGTTTGTCATGCTTCAGAAAGAAAAAAAAGACTAAAAATTACCAATGATACAGAAAAGTGATGAAAATATTCATTTAAATGCAAATTATTCATAGAAGGAATGATATTTTCTATACAAGACTATACACAAATATATAGCTCTAAACAAGGGCTACCAGAATAATTATTCAAAACATGTTTGTCATGCTTCAGAAAGACAAAAAATAATAAAAATAACCCAAGATACAGTAAAAGTGAGGATAAAAAATTCATTAAAACGCAAATTAAATATGGAAGGAATGATATCATCTATAGATGACTATACACAATAATATAGCTGTGAACAAGGTCTACCAGAATATTTATTTGAAACATGTTTGTCATGCTTCAGAAAGAAAAAAAAGACTAAAAATAACCCGAGATACAGAAAAGTGATGAAAAAATTCATTAAAATGCATATAAATTATAGATGGAATGATATTTGATATACATGATTATAGACAAAAATATAGCTCTGAACAAGGGCTACCAGAATATGTATTCAAAACATGTTTGTCATGCTTCAGAAAGACAAAAAAGGATAAAAAAAAACCCAAGATACAGTAAAAGTGAGGATAAACCCTCATTAAAATGCAAATTAAATATGGAAGGAATGATATCATCTATACATGACTATACACAAATATATAGCCCTGAACAAGGTCTACCAGAAGAAGTATTCAAAACATGTTTGTCATGCTTCAGAAAGACAAAAAAATAATAAAAATAACCCAAGATACAGTAAAAGTGAGGATAAAAAATTCATTAAAACGCAAATTAAATATGGAAGGAATGATATCATCTATAGATGACTATACACAATAATATAGCTGTGAACAAGGTCTACCAGAATATTTATTTGAAACATGTTTGTCATGCTTCAGAAAGAAAAAAAAGACTAAAAATAACCCGAGATACAGAAAAGTGATGAAAAAATTCATTAAAATGCATATAAATTATAGATGGAATGATATTTGATATACATGATTATAGACAAAAATATAGCTCTGAACAAGGGCTACCAGAAGAAGTATTCAAAACATGTTTGTCATGCTTCAGAAAGACAAAAAATAATAAAAATAACCCAGATACAGTAAAAGTGAGGATAAAAAATTCATTAAATGCAAATTAAATATGGAAGGAATGATATCATCTATACATGACTGTACACAAAAATATATCTCTGAACAAGGTCTACCAGAATATTTATTCGAAACATGTTTGTCATGCTTCAGAAAGAAGTAAAAGACTAAAAATAACCCAAGATACAGAAAAGTGTTGAATAAATTCATTAAAATGCATATAAATTATAGACGGAATGATATTTTCTATACATGATTAAAGACAAAAATATAGCTCTGGACAAGTTCTACCAGAATATGTATTCAAAACATGTTTGTCATGCTTCAGAAAGACAAAAAAGGATAAAAAAAAACCCAAGATACAGTAAAAGTGAGGATAAACCCTCATTAAAATGCAAATTAAATATGGAAGGAATGATATCATCTATACATGACTATACACAAATATATAGCCCTGAACAAGGTCTACCAGAAGAAGTATTCAAAACATGTTTGTCATGCTTCAGAAAGACAAAAAATAATAAAAATAACCCAAGATACAGTAAAAGTGAGGATAAAAAATTCATTAAAACGCAAATTAAATATGGAAGGAATGATATCATCTATAGATGACTATACACAATAATATAGCTCTAACCAAGGTCTACCAGAATATTTATTTGAAACATGTTTGTCATGCTTCAGAAAGAAAAAAAAGACTAAAAATTACCAATGATACAGAAAAGTGATGAAAAAATTCATTAAAATGCATATAAATTATAGATGGAATGATATTTGATATACATGATTATAAACAAAAATATAGCTCTGAAAAAGGTCTACCAGAAGAAGTATTATTCAAAACATGTTTGTCATGCTTCAGAAAGAAAAAAAAGACTAAAAATAACCCAAGATACAGAAAAGTGTTGAATAAATTCATTAAAATGCATATAAATTATAGACGGAATGATATTTTCTATACATGATTAAAGACAAAAATATAGCTCTGGACAAGTTCTACCAGAATATGTATTCAAAACATGTTTGTCATGCTTCAGAAAGACAAAAAAGGATAAAAAAAAACCCAAGATACAGTAAAAGTGAGGATAAAAACTCATTAAAATGCAAATTAAATATGGAAGGAATGATATCATCTATACATGACTATACACAAATATATAGCCCTGAACAAGGTCTACCAGAAGAAGTATTCAAAACATGTTTGTCATGCTTCAGAAAGACAAAAAATAATAAAAATAACCCAAGATACAGTAAAAGTGAGGATAAAAAATTCATTAAAACGCAAATTAAATATGGAAGGAATGATATCATCTATAGATGACTATACACAATAATATAGCTGTGAACAAGGTCTACCAGAATATTTATTTTAAACATGTTTGTCATGCTTCAGAAAGACAAAAAAGAATAAAAAAAAACCCAAGATACAGTAAAAGTGAGGATAAAAAATTCATTAAATGCAAATTAAATATGGAAGGAATGATATCATCTATACATGACTGTCCACAAAAATATATCTCTGAACAAGGTCTACCAGAAGAAGTATTCAAAACATGTTTGTCATGCTTCAGAAAGACAAAAAATAATAAAAATAACCCAAGATACAGTAAAAGTGAGGATAAAAAATTCATTAAAACGCAAATTAAATATGGAAGGAATGATATCATCTATAGATGACTATACACAAATATATAGCCCTGTATAAGGTCTACCAGAAGAAGTATTCAAAACATGTTTGTCATGCTTCAGAAAGAAAAAAAAGACTAAAAATTACCCAAGATACAGAAAAGTGATGAAAATATTCATTTAAATGCAAATTATTCATAGAAGGAATGATATTTTCTATACAAGACTATACACAAATATATAGCTCTAAACAAGGGCTACCAGAATAATTATTCAAAACATGTTTGTCATGCTTCAGAAAGTCAAAAAATAATAAAAATAACCCAAGATACAGTAAAAGTGATGAAAAAATTCATTAAAATGCATATAAATTATAGATGGAATGATATTTGATATACATGATTATAGACAAAAATATAGCTCTGAACAAGGGCTACCAGAAGAAGTATTCAAAACATGTTTGTCATGCTTCAGAAAGACAAAAAATAATAAAAATAACCCAAGATACAGTAAAAGTGAGGATAAAAAATTCATTAAATGCAAATTAAATATGGAAGGAATGATATCATCTATACATGACTGTACACAAAAATATATCTCTGAACAAGGTCTACCAGAATATTTATTCGAAACTTGTTTGTCATGCTTCAGAAAGAAGTAAAAGACTAAAAATAACCCAAGATACAGAAAAGTGTTGAATAAATTCATTAAAATTCATATAAATTATAGACGGAATGATATTTTCTATACATGATTAAAGACAAAAAATATAGCTCTGGACAAGTTCTACCAGAATATGTATTCAAAACATGTTTGTCATGCTTCAGAAAGACAAAAAAGGATAAAAAAAAACCCAAGATACAGTAAAAGTGAGGATAAACCCTCATTAAAATGCAAATTAAATATGGAAGGAATGATATCATCTATACATGACTATACACAAATATATAGCCCTGAACAAGGTCTACCAGAAGAAGTATTCAAAACATGTTTGTCATGCTTCAGAAAGACAAATAATAATAAAAATAACCCAAGATACAGTAAAAGTGAGGATAAAAAATTCATTAAAACGCAAATTAAATATGGAAGGAATGATATCATCTATAGATGACTATACACAATAATATAGCTCTAACCAAGGTCTACCAGAATATTTATTTGAAACATGTTTGTCATGCTTCAGAAAGAAAAAAAAGACTAAAAATTACCAATGATACAGAAAAGTGATGAAAAAATTCATTAAAATGCATATAAATTATAGATGGAATGATATTTGATATACATGATTATAAACAAAAATATAGCTCTGAACAAGGTCTACCAGAAGAAGTATTATTCAAAACATGTTTGTCATGCTTCAGAAAGAAAAAAAAGACTAAAAATAACCCAAGATACAGAAAAGTGTTGAATAAATTCATTAAAATGCATATAAATTATAGACGGAATGATATTTTCTATACATGATTAAAGACAAAAATATAGCTCTGGACAAGTTCTACCAGAATATGTATTCAAAACATGTTTGTCATGCTTCAGAAAGACAAAAAAGGATAAAAAAAAACCCAAGATACAGTAAAAGTGAGATAAAAACTCATTAAAATGCAAATTAAATATGGAAGGAATGATATCATCTATAGATGACTATACACAATAATATAGCTCTAACCAAGGTCTACCAGAATATTTATTTGAAACATGTTTGTCATGCTTCAGAAAGAAAAAAAAGACTAAAAATTACCAATGATACAGAAAAGTGATGAAAATATTCATTTAAATGCAAATTATTCATAGAAGGAATGATATTTTCTATACAAGACTATACACAAATATATAGCTCTAAACAAGGGCTACCAGAATAATTATTCAAAACATGTTTGTCATGCTTCAGAAAAACAAAAAATAATAAAAATAACCCAAGATACAGTAAAAGTGAGGATAAAAAATTCATTAAAACGCAAATTAAATATGGAAGGAATGATATCATCTATAGATGACTATACACAATAATATAGCTGTGAACAAGGTCTACCAGAATATTTATTTGAAACATGTTTGTCATGCTTCAGAAAGAAAAAAAAGACTAAAAATAACCCGAGATACAGAAAAGTGATGAAAAAATTCATTAAAATGCATATAAATTATAGATGGAATGATATTTGATATACATGATTATAGACAAAAATATAGCTCTGAACAAGGGCTACCAGAATATGTATTCAAAACATGTTTGTCATGCTTCAGAAAGACAAAAAAGGATAAAAAAAAACCCAAGATACAGTAAAAGTGAGGATAAACCCTCATTAAAATGCAAATTAAATATGGAAGGAATGATATCATCTATACATGACTATACACAAATATATAGCCCTGAACATGGTCTACCAGAAGAAGTATTCAAAACATGTTTGTCATGCTTCAGAAAGACAAAAAATAATAAAAATAACCCAAGATACAGTAAAAGTGAGGATAAAAAATTCATTAAAACGCAAATTAAATATGGAAGGAATGATATCATCTATAGATGACTATACACAATAATATAGCTCTAACCAAGGTCTACCAGAATATTTATTTGAAACATGTTTGTCATGCTTCAGAAAGAAAAAAAAGACTAAAAATTACCAATGATACAGAAAAGTGATGAAAAAATTCATTAAAATGCATATAAATTATAGATGGAATGATATTTGATATACATGATTATAAACAAAAATATAGCTCTGAACAAGGTCTACCAGAAGAAGTATTATTCAAAACATGTTTGTCATGCTTCAGAAAGAAAAAAAAGACTAAAAATAACCCAAGATACAGAAAAGTGTTGAATAAATTCATTAAAATGCATATAAATTATAGACGGAATGATATTTTCTATACATGATTAAAGACAAAAATATAGCTCTGGACAAGTTCTACCAGAATATGTATTCAAAACATGTTTGTCATGCTTCAGAAAGACAAAAAAGGATAAAAAAAACCCAAGATACAGTAAAAGTGAGGATAAAAACTCATTAAAATGCAAATTAAATATGGAAGGAATGATATCATCTATACATGACTATACACAAATATATAGCCCTGAACAAGGTCTACCAGAAGAAGTATTCAAAACATGTTTGTCATGCTTCAGAAAGACAAAAAATAATAAAAATAACCCAAGATACAGTAAAAGTGAGGATAAAAAATTCATTAAAACGCAAATTAAATATGGAAGGAATGAAATCATCTATAGATGACTATACACAATAATATAGCTCTAACCAATGTCTACCAGAATATTTATTTGAAACATGTTTTTCATGCTTCAGAAAGAAAAAAAAGACTAAAAATTACCAATGATACAGAAAAGTGATGAAAAAATTCATTAAAATGCATATAAATTATAGATGGAATGATATTTGATATACATGATTATAAACAAAAATATAGCTCTGAACAAGGTCTACATGATATTTGATATACATGATTATAAACAAAAATATAGCTCTGAACAAGGTCTACCAGAAGAAGTATTATTCAAAACATGTTTGTCATGCTTCAGAAAGAAAAAAAAGACTAAAAATTACCCAAGATACAGAAAAGTGATGAAAAAATTCATTAAAATGCATATAAATTATAGATGGAATGAAATTTGATATACATGATTATAGACAAAAATATAGCTCTGAACAAGGGCTACCAGAATAAGTATTTAAAACATGTTTGTCATGCTTCAGAAAGACAAAAAAGAATAAAAAAAAACCCAAGATACAGTAAAAGTGAGGAAAAAAAAATTCATTAAAATGCAAATTAAATATGGGAGGAATGATATCATCTATACATGACTGTACAAAAAAATATATCTCTGAACAAGGTCTACCAGAAGAAGTATTCAAAACATGTTTGTCATGCTTCAGAAAGACAAAAAATAATAAAAATAACCCAAGATACAGTAAAAGTGAGGATAAAAAAATTCATTAAAACGCAAATTAAAATATGGAAGGAATGATATCATCTATAGATGACTATACACAATAATATAGCTGTGAACAAGGTCTACCAGAATATTTATTTTAAACATGTTTGTCATGCTTTCAGAAAGACAAAAAAGAATAAAAAAAAACCCAAGATACAGTAAAAGTGAGGATAAAAAATTCATTAAATGCAAATTAAATATGGAAGGAATGATATCATCTATACATGACTGTCCACAAAAATATATCTCTGAAACAAGGTCTACCAGAAGAAGTATTCAAAACATGTTTGTCATGCTTCAGAAAGACAAAAAATAATAAAAATAACCCAAGATACAGTAAAAGTGAGGATAAAAAATCATTAAAAACGCAAATTAAAATATGGAAGGAATGATATCATCTATAGATGACTATACACAAAATATATAGCCCTGAATAAGGTCTACCAGAAGAAGTATTCAAAAACATGTTTGTCATGCTTCAGAAAGAAAAAAAAGACTAAAAATTACCCAAGATACAGAAAAGTGATGAAAATATTCATTTAAATGCAAATTATTCATAGAAGGAATGATATTTTCTATACAAGACTATACACAAATATATAGCTCTAAACAAGGGCTACCAGAATAATTATTCAAAAACATGTTTGTCATGCTTCAGAAAGACAAAAAATAATAAAAATAACCCAAGATACAGTAAAAGTGAGGATAAACCCTCATTAAAATGCAAATTAAATATGGAAGGAATGATATCATCTATACATGACTATACACAAAATATATAGCCCTGAACATGGTCTACCAGAAGAAGTATTCAAAACATGTTTGTCATGCTTCAGAAAGACAAAAAAATAATAAAAATAACCCAAGATACAGTAAAAAGTGAGGATAAAAAATTCATTAAAACGCAAATTAAATATGGAAGGAATGATATCATCTATAGATGGACTATACACAATAATATAGCTCTAACCAAGGTCTACCAGAATATTTATTTGAAACATGTTTGTCATGCTTCAGAAAGAAAAAAAAGACTAAAAATTACCAATGATACAGAAAAGTGATGAAAAAATTCATTAAAATGCATATAAATTATAGATGGAATGATATTTGATATACATGATTATAAACAAAAATATAGCTCTGAACAAGGTCTACCAGAAGAAGTATTATTCAAAACATGTTTTGTCATGCTTCAGAAAGAAAAAAAAGACTAAAAATAACCCAAGATACAGAAAAGTGTTGAATAAATTCATTAAAATGCATATAAATTATAGACGGAATGATATTTTCTATACATGATTAAAGACAAAAATATAGCTCTGGACAAGTTCTACCAGAATATGTATTCAAAACATGTTTGTCATGCTTCAGAAAGACAAAAAAGGATAAAAAAAACCCAAGATACAGTAAAAGTGAGGATAAAAAACTCATTAAATGCAAATTAAATATGGAAGGAATGATATCATCTATACATGACTATACACAAAATATATAGCCCTGAACAAGGTCTACCAGAAGAAGTATTCAAAACATGTTTGTCATGCTTCAGAAAGACAAAAAATAATAAAAATAACCCAAGATACAGTAAAAGTGAGGATAAAAAATTCATTAAAACGCAAATTAAATATGGAAGGAATGATATCATCTATAGATGACTATACACAATAATATAGCTCTAACCAATGTCTACCAGAATATTTATTTGAAACATGTTTTTCATGCTTCAGAAAGAAAAAAAAGACTAAAAATTACCAATGATACAGAAAAGTGATGAAAAAAATTCATTAAAATGCATATAAATTATAGATGGAATGATATTTGATATACATGATTATAAACAAAAATATAGCTCTGAACAAGGTCTACCAGAAGAAGTATTATTCAAAACATGTTTGTCATGCTTCAGAAAGAAAAAAAAGACTAAAAATTACCCAAGATACAGAAAAGTGATGAAAAAATTCATTAAAATGCATATAAATTATAGATGGAATGATATTTGATATACATGATTATAGACAAAAATATAGCTCTGAACAAGGGCTACCAGAATAAGTATTTAAAACATGTTTGTCATGCTTCAGAAAGACAAAAAAGAATAAAAAAAAAACCCAAGATACAGTAAAAGTGAGGAAAAAAAATTCATTAAAATGCAAATTAAATATGGGAGGAATGATATCATCTATACATGACTGTACAAAAAAATATATCTCTGAACAAGGTCTACCAGAAGAAGTATTCAAAACATGTTTTGTCATGCTTCAGAAAGACAAAAAAATAATAAAAATAACCCAAGATACAGTAAAAGTGAGGATAAAAAATTCATTAAAACGCAAATTAAATATGGAAGGAATGATATCATCTATAGATGACTATACACAATAATATAGCTGTGAACAAGGTCTACCAGAATATTTATTTTAAACATGTTTGTCATGCTTCAGAAAGACAAAAAAGGATAAAAAAAAACCCAAGATACAGTAAAAGTGAGGATAAAAAATTCATTAAATGCAAATTAAATATGGAAGGAATGATATCATCTATACATGACTGTACACAAAAATATATCTCTGAACAAGGTCTACCAGAAGAAGTATTCAAAACATGTTTGTCCATGCTTCAGAAAGACAAAAAAATAATAAAAATAACCCAAGATACAGTAAAAAGTGAGGATAAAAAAATTCATTAAAACGCAAATTAAATATGGAAGGAATGATATCATCTATAGATGACTATACACAAATATATAGCCCTGAATAAGGTCTACCAGAAGAAGTATTCAAAACATGTTTGTCATGCTTCAGAAAGAAAAAAAGACTAAAAATTACCCAAGATACAGAAAAGTGATGAAAATATTCATTTAAATGCAAATTATTCATAGAAGGAATGATATTTTCTATACAAGACTATACACAAATATATAGCTCTAAACAAGGGCTACCAGAATAATTATTCAAAACATGTTTGTCATGCTTCAGAAAGACAAAAAATAATAAAAATAACCCAAGATACAGTAAAAGTGAGGATAAGAAATTCATTAAAACGCAAAATTAAATATGGAAGGAATGATATCATCTATAGATGACTATACACAATAATATAGCTGTGAACAAGGTCTACCAGAATATTTATTTGAAAACATGTTTGTCATGCTTCAGAAAGAAAAAAAAGACTAAAAATAACCCGAGATACAGAAAAGTGATGAAAAAAATTCATTAAAATGCATATAAATTATAGATGGAATGATATTTGATATACATGATTATAGACAAAAATATAGCTCTGAACAAGGGCTACCAGAATAAGTATTCAAAACATGGTTGGTCATGCTTCAGAAAGACAAAAAAGAATAAAAAAAACCCAAGATACAGTAAAAGTGAGGAAAAAAAAATTCATTAAAATGCAAATTAAATATGGAAGGAATGATATCATCTATACATGACTGTACACAAAAATATATCTCTGAACAAGGTCTACCAGAAGAAGTATTCAAAACATGTTTGTCATGCTTCAGAAAGACAAAAAATAATAAAAATAACCAAGATACAGTAAAAGTGAGGATAAAAAAATTCATTAAAACGCAAATTAAATATGGAAGGAATGATATCATCTATAGATGACTGTCCACAAAAATATATCTCTGAACAAGGTCTACCAGAAGAAGTATTCAAAACATGTTTTGTCATGCTTCAGAAAGAAGTAAAAGACTAAAAATAACCCAAGATACAGAAAAGTGTTGAAAAAATTCATTAAAATGCAAATAAATTATAGACGGAATGATATTTGATATACATGATTATAAACAAAAATATAGCTCTGAACAAGGTCTACCAGAAGAAGTATTATTCAAAACATGTTTGTCATGCTTCAGAAAGAAAAAAAAGACTAAAAATTACCCAAGATACAGAAAAGTGATGAAAATATTCATTTAAATGCAAATTATTTATAGAAGGAATGATATTTTCTATACATGACTATACACAAATATATAGCTCTGAACAAGGTTTACCAGAATATTTATTCGAAACATGTTTTGTCATGCTTCAGAAAGACAAAAAAATAATAAAAAATAACACAAGATACAGTAAAAGTGAGGATAAAAAATTCATTAAAACGCAAATTAAATATGGAAGGAATGATATCATCTATAGATGACTGTCCACAAAAAATATATCTCCGAACAAGGTCTACCAGAAGAAGTATTCAAAACATGTTTTGTCATGCTTCAGAAAGACAAAAAAAATAAAAAAAAACCCAAGATACAGTAAAAGTGAGGATAAAAAATTCATTAAATGCAAATTAAATATGGAAGGAATGATATCATCTATACATGACTGTCCCACAAAAATATATCTCTGAACAAGGTCTACCAGAAGAAGTATTCAAAACATGTTTGTCATGCTTCAGAAAGAAGTAAAAGACTAAAAATAACCCAAGATACAGAAAAGTGTTGAAAAAAATTCATTAAAATGCAAATAAATTATAGACGGAATGATATTTGATATACATGATTATAAACAAAAAATATAGCTCTGAACAAGGTCTACCAGAAGAAGTATTATTCAAAACATGTTTGTCATGCTTCAGAAAGAAAAAAAAAGACAAAAAAATTACCCAAGATACAGAAAAGTGATGAAAATATTCATTTAAATGCAAATTATTTATAGAAGGAATGATATTTTCTATACATGACTATACACAAATATATAGCTCTGAACAAGGTTTACCAGAATATTTATTCGAAACATGTTTGTCATGCTTCAGAAAGACAAAAAATAATAAAAATAACACAAGATACAGTAAAAGTGAGGATAAAAAATTCATTTAAAACGCAAATTAAATATGGAAGGAATGATATCATCTATAGATGACTGTCCACAAAAATATATCTCCGAACAAGGTCTACCAGAAGAAGTATTCAAAACATGTTTGTCATGCTTCAGAAAGACAAAAAATAATAAAAATAACCCAAGATACAGTAAAAGTGAGGATAAAAAAATTCATTAAAACGCAAAATTAAATATGGAAGGAATGATATCATCTATAGATGACTATACACAAATATATAGCCCTGAACAAGGTCTACCAGAAGAAGTATTCAAAACATGTTTGTCATGCTTCAGAAAGAAAAAAAAGGACTAAAAATTACCCAAGATACAGAAAAGTGATGAAAATATTCATTTAATTAAATGCAAATTATTCATAGAAGGAATGATATTTTCTATACAAGGACTATACACAAATATATAGCTCTAAACAAGGGCTACCAGAATAATTATTCAAAACATGTTTGTCATGCTTCAGAAAGTCAAAAAATAATAAAAATAACCCAAGATACAGTAAAAAGTGAGGATAAAAAATTCATTAAAACGCAAATTAAATATGGAAGGAATGATATCATCTATAGATGGACTATACACAATAATATAGCTGTGAACAAGGTCTACCAGAATATTTATTTGAAACATGTTTGTCATGCTTCAGAAAGAAGTAAAAGACTAAAAAATAACCCAAGATACAGAAAAAGTGTTGAAAAAATTCATTAAAAATGCAAATAAATTATAGACGGAATGATATTTGATATACATGATTATAAACAAAAATATAGCTCTGAACAAGGTCTACCAGAAGAAGTATTATTCAAAACATGTTTTGTCATGCTTCAGAAAGAAAAAAAAGACTAAAAATAACCCAAGATACAGAAAAGTGTTGAAAAAATTCATTAAAATGCAAATAAATTATAGACGGAATGATATTTGATATACATGATTATAAACAAAAATATAGCTCTGAACAAGGTCTACCAGAAGAAGTATTATTCAAAACATGTTTGTCATGCTTCAGAAAGACAAAAAATAATAAAATTAACCCAAGATACAGTAAAAGTGATGAAAAAATTCATTAAAATGCATATAAATTATAGATGGAATGATATTTGATATACATGATTATAGACAAAAATATAAATCTGAACAAGGGCTACCAGAAGAAGTATTCAAAAACATGTTTGTCATGCTTCAGAAAGACAAAAAATAATAAAAATAACCCAAGATACAGTAAAAGTGAGGATAAAAAATTCATTAAAACGCAAATTAAATATGGAAGGAATGATATCATCTATAGATGGACTATACACAATAATATAGCTGTGAACAAGGTCTACCAGAATATTTATTTGAAACATGTTTTGTCATGCTTCAGAAAGAAAAAAAAAAGACTAAAAATAACCCGAGATACAGAAAAGTGATGAAAAAATTCATTAAAAATGCATATAAATTATAGATGGAATGATATTTGATATACATGATTATAGACAAAAATATAGCTCTGAACAAGGGCTACCAGAATAAGTATTCAAAACATGTTTGTCATGCTTCAGAAAGACAAAAAAAGAATAAAAAAAAAACCCAAGATACAGTAAAAGTGAGGAAAAAAAATTCATTAAAATGCAAAATTAAATATGGAAGGAATGATATCATCTATACATGGACTGTACACAAAAATATATCTCTGAACAAGGTCTACCAGAAGAAGTATTCAAAACATGTTTTGTCATGCTTCAGAAAGACAAAAAATAATAAAAATAACCCAAGATACAGTAAAAGTGAGGATAAAAAATTCATTAAAACGCAAATTAAATATGGAAGGAATGATATCATCTATAGATGACTATACACAATTATATAGCTGTGAACAAGGTCTACCAGAATATTTATTTGAAACATGTTTGTCATGCTTCAGAAAGACAAAAAAAATAAAAAAAAAACCCAAGATACAGTAAAAGTGAGGATAAAAAATTCATTAAATGCAAATTAAATATGGAAGGAATGATATCATCTATACATGACTGTCCACAAAAATATATCTCTGAACAAGGTCTACCAGA
>CAWVNS010000040.1:0-23116 GCA_963930675.1 Gnaphalium uliginosum | reverse complement strand
TTCATTCCTGGATTGATTGGATTACCTTGGCTCATTTTATCGATATTCTACATTAATTAATTTGGAAATGTAATTAGTTATTCCTTAATTTCAAGAATTAAAATTTAATATTTTTTTATTTGGTTGACTTATTTTTCATGATTTGATATTGTAATATATACAAACTTTGAAGTAGTGCAATAACTGTTGATACTATTTATTTTATACAAATATATTGGTAGTATATTCCTAATGTATTTATTAAATTTATTTTATAATAATATATTGTAAATATTCCTTTTGAAAGATTTTTATTTACGTTTAGATTGAATTACCTAGTATCTACTTGTTTGATTATTTAGGTTTTTAGTTATTTTCAGAAATGATTTTTTAGTAGTGTCTGGATTTGACAGTTTTCAAATTAAATTATTTTATTGAATTGGGTACAAAATTATAATAATTTTCCATGTTATAATAGTTGATTCAACAGTTAAAATTTTTATATCCCACTTTATATTTACATATTCTTATATTTATTTTATTTACATACTTCTTCAAATGTAGTGTATATGATATAATATAATTGTATTCATCATATGAAGTTCTAATAGTATCTATATTAAATATAGATACAAGAAATTTTCTTCTATAAATTAATATAAATACCTAACTTTGGGTAAATACTAATTTTGAACTAATAATCGTTTTTATAATAATATAATTTATCATTGTCAAGAAAATTCAAGTTTCGGAATAGAGAGAGGAATATTATTATTATATATTTTGTTTTATGTAATCTATATTCTATTGTACATAATACTAGTCAAAGCTGATAATTTTATAATTATGGTAAAATCGTTACAACTGATTTTACTTCCGTGGTGGCACTTATTAATTAAAATCACAGTCACGTTAGCAACTAAACTCAACTTACCTCAAAGTGAGTGTATCCAAACTTCTACTTTATATATTATTAGATGCCATATGGTAGAAATGTCATCTATATTTCAAAGGTTAATAAAAAGTAGTTAACTCTAATAAATTCAAATAAATTTGCATGCGACAATGTTCACATCAATTCTAATTTATGATTTGAAGATTATACCCATATTTGAAATGGTATTTCTTTTGCCGATATATTATATGTAATTCCATAAGTGTTGTATAATTTTAACTATTAATCCAGGGAAAAATGAGGAGTTCATGCATTTTATTCTCATATTGCTACCTCTCAAAAAATAATTGTCCCTAGGTCAATGCTTTTGTATCATTACTTAAATCACAAGGAACTAATCTAGGGAATTTATAGACCAAAAAATATTAATGCGCATTAGGATAAAGTTCACTAAAAATATATCTACAAAACTGCCGTTGATCACGAATTACTGAGGACTATATTTACTAAAATAAACTTTCAAACTAGAATTCGAAATTGAATAATTTTAAAGTTATATTATAAACAATTATTAATTATTTTATGGATTTTATGGAAATATTATAAAATGAGGTTAACTTTTTTTCAGGCCTAGTGTTATACTTATGACTGTTTTTAATGATCAGTCATTATATTGCATACAATTTACATTTTTATTTATTTTAGAATTGTATTTTATTAAAAACAATAAAAAAAGGTATAATAAGTTAAAAATATAATTGAATGTAAAATAATAATACTCAAAACTGCCATAATCCGAAGAATAGTAATGTTTCGATGTACTTTTGAGTCTCAGTGTCAACGGGAGTAAAAATAAACCACACCACCACAAATATAAAAAAAGAATTTCTGAATTTTAAAAATATAAGTTATAGCGAAATTATCAACAAATACGGCAGTGTTACTTTCGCTACAATATTGTAATAAAACAATCAAACTATGAAAACTCAGTTATAGGCAATGTCGTATTTAAGCTTGCTACTATGATTAATCGACATGCAATTATTCGTACTTACTACTTATTACATGATATATGCATTTTTTTTCCGTTTGGATTTTAAATTAATTTATAATTAAAAAATTATAAATTCTATGTATATAATTTTCAAAAATTACATTCAAATCTAAAATAATTGATTGAATGATGGATATAATATATAAAATATAGTTGCAATAACTTTTTTGGGAGTGAACTCTTCTGTAGAATATTGGCAGAGAAAATGTTAATACTTTTAAGCCTTCAACAGTGATAACCATAATTCAAAAACTCCATACATCGAGTAGGACTCATGGCGAGTTTACTAAGAATCATTTTGTCTGTTGCGGAGTTTATGTGTATAATATTTTCTTCGTTTATTAAAAGTATAATTATTTAAGTATCTACTCGTTAAGATGTTTTCGGTGAAACCTTGATTAAATTTTATGCGAAATGTGTGGAAATATATATATATATATGCATCATTTATAAATTCTGATATATTTTATTATATCAAGCGTTTTACATAAATATTATATTGTATTGTATTCATACTTACTATTCTTCTAGTCTAAATTATTACTTAATTATGCAAACACTTGAGCGGTGAATAATAATAATTATAATAATACTATGGGATCAGTTGATTATTTTATTACGGAAAAAGAGTCATAAATTGCATTATATTTTCTCTGAGAGTCATTGATCTTTTTTTAGTACATGGTAAATATTTATCTATTAACAAGTTTATAATAAAAATTAATAAAATACGAGTATATATCTATTTTATGTTTAAATTATTTTATTATGATATTAAGATATTTATATTCAATTATTTTTATGCATTTAGTTTGTAACTAATCAATTATTTTTATCTTGAGTCGTTATTTATTTATATAATCAAACATTTAAAATCATTGTGCTACAATTATACTACAACGTGTTCAATAAACCAGTCTTTTCAACTTTCGAATCATGTGCTAGGTCATCTGTGGATTAATATATTATGTAAGATTGATTGAAGGCCCATACTTGCAAAATGAGAGGATTAGGTGATTTTCTAATTATGTAGCATTTGATTTTACTGACACTAGCTCATGAAAAGTCAATACCGAAAACCCTGTAGCTGAAACATTAATGAATGACCTTGCATTTGTTAATAATTTCCCATCATAATTTTTGTAATAGGTTACCCTGAGATAGAAACATACTTAAATATAGAACTTTCGAAAACATTAATAGCAAATAGAACAACATAAAATATGAAAATAAAATAGACTAGATCCGTAAAAAATAGGTCTGGTAGAAAATCGTAAAATGATAAAAATTTGGTATTAACACCAGCAACAGATTAATATTAAATTCCAAAATTATAACTTAAAAATATTGAGATTACATTATTGTATTATAGAGTTATCGATATATTGTTGGTGGTAACTGTAATTACTCAATATATGTTTTTTTTTGCTTTTATATAAAAGAGAACATAATATACATATTAAAAATTATATACATTTTAGCTCTTAAATTGACGCTTGTGTAATTCAATATTGATTTTTACATAATTATACTATTTTTTTAATATCAAACTTAGTAAAGTAATTTGACGTATAACTATGTCGATGAACGATAAACCCTAAGTAGACTGAGTTACAGCCGAATCAAATTTGAGATAAATCAATATTTTTTTCACTTCAAAGACTGAAAACTGAAAAATAGATAATTGATTCAAAAAATTCTTAAATTATTTTCGAATTTAGAATGAAACAAATTATGTATCTTATTATATATAAAATTTAAATTTTAGTAAAAGTATCAAAATTGTGTGTTATTAACATTTGGAACATTAATATGAAAAAAAGCTACTTGCATGTGCCGATAAATTTAGCACAACACAGTATCATCACTACACATAGGGCGCTATTTCCACCAATCAGTATGTAGACTTAAATTTATGAGGGAATGCTTTGTTATTATTATTTTTCTTATTAAAATACATCAGATATAAAATTGAGCATTTTTTATCTATAAAAAATAATAATTGTGTGTATTTGATATAAAAAATTTTTGTTAAATTATTACTAATTTGTAACCATAATTAGATCCTTTGAAAATCTGGAAGTGTTGTATTAAAAATGATTTCAGAAACCACACTGATTACGTAGATTATAAGGTGCCTGATATAGTATCACTCTAAGTAGCAGAAATATGAAAACAAAAAGGGTGAAGCATAAGGGGCAATAACAAAAATTATAAAAACATTACAATTATATTGTTTTATATAAAATGTCCCGATGGGATTACATTTTAAAGCCCTATTGGGATATTTTCTATAAAACAATTTAAAAAAATACTATCTACTCTAATTATACTATATTATAATTATTGTATATAAGTAATTCATATATTTTGAAATATAAATAAGTATATTTAAAAAGTATATTGTAAAGTAGATTCTGCTTACATTATTCATCAACGTTGTGATTAAAGGTTGAAAAATTTGCTCTAACGTTATAACTTTGATATCAACAAGTATCCTATGAAGGGCTACTAGTGTATTTATGCATATATTATTAATATATACATAAATAGAAATCATTCGGGGATGGTGGATATTGACCTCAGGTGCTTGACATAGTTTTGGAAAATTCATAGTTTGCCACAGGCATTGTATTTACATTAAAACAACAGCATTACGACCAGAAACAATGTCCAGGGAAATCTAAATGAATATTTATTAGTTTCATGGATTTAGATCTACTCCCAAAGGAGTGCTGGTACAATATAGTACACGAATATATAATAATAATTTGATATATTTGAATCCCAGTCAGCCCATTGTAAATTAAACCAAGGATCTAGTTTGGTAATTAAGAAGTATTCAAATAATTATTATTTACTATGGGAAATAAATAAGTTTATTATTATTATTAGCTTTTATATGAAAAAAAACCTAAGTTCCGGTTAAACTATTTCTTATATAGGCATACTGACTTTATAATCAGAAGAGCTCATTGCTTTCTGCGATGAAAATTATAAATATATATTATTTATCTACATTAATATGCACTTAAATATATATATGCAGTTAAACATAATAAAACACTTTTGAATTATGAATATGTTTAAAAATTTTAGGGAAGAGTAGTGTGACAACAATCACCGATATACAATACAGTGTCGTCAGTGGAAAAATTTCACAAAGCACTACTGACTACAGTAAATTCCACTATAATCACAGATGTATACAATTTAATAATAGAAGTAATACTAGTATTTATAACATTTTAAATAAAATAATTAAGATTTTTTAAGTAGAATTTCAAGACATGGGTATTATTCATTTTATGAAAATATTTGATTTATCTTTGTAATTTTTTCAAAATATTATAAAAAAATTCCGCTTATATAGGTATAATATATTAAAAAACTTTTCAAGTTAAGATCTAAAAAACATGACACACATTTGTGTGAAATCAGGAATCATCTATTTACTTTTGAAACAAATATGCAAAATGCAAATGCATAGATTTCAGAGCCCTGAAATCAGGTTATAATATTTTTAACTTTGTTAATATCTAATTATCATATTATGTATACAAATAATATTAAGTTAACATTTGACGTAAACAAATATATATTTTAAAAATCATATATATATATATATATACATTTATAAATCAAAGTTTTTTAAACTTCTTATATCATAAAATTGAAAACCAATAGATCAAGAGTCAAGATAATGGACATAATATTACATTTAATTAAGTGAACGGTAAATTATCAAACAATATTTTATATAAATATTTTACAAATCAAAATCATATAATTGACCAATGTAGTGGTAAAAATTTAAAATTACTTATTTATACAATACAAAACGAAAGTAATTTATATTGAAAAATAAATAGAAATCTCTCTCTTTTAATTTTTAGAAAATTGTGAACCGAATGATTGCTTGTGAATTATCTATTGTATTGTATTATGTTTATAAATTATAAGTAGTAATGTAATTAATTGCTCTAATAAACCTCAAATAACAGCGTTATGCAATTCTTTAAAAGTGCTCTGACATAAAAAAGAATCATAAAAAGTAATGTATTGATTATTATCAAAAAATAATTTAAATATTTACAACCTAATACGTACTAATATAAATAATTATATCAACATTTTTTATAAATTATTGTTTATTATAATATTTATTAATAAATTAATAGACCGTTTCGGGATTAGGTAATTTATATTTAATATAAACCTAAAATAAATTGCCACGAATTAAATATTTAACTTTGGATGAACATCAAAAATCAAAAAATATTTTAAAACATATTTTATACCTATCATTCTTATTTGATATTCTAATCAAAATTTGTAAAATACCAACGATTTCATTTTAATTTTAAAATACAATAAATTGTAATAATTGGTGAGTATAAAAGAATATAAAAGTTAAATTTAAATTTTTTGATAATATTAATTTACTCGTGTACTGGGAATTGAAAAGAAAATTTCAAAGTTTAAAAAATTAAGAAATAATTGAATTCCTTATCTTATTCTGCTCTATTTATTTGATATAATATTATAATATAATTTATAATAATTTGTTAAATTAACATGAGTGCATAACCTACTGAGTACAACTCCTTTTAAGTGCAATCCATTTTAAGTTCAATACCTTTTGAGTTCAAAACTTTGACGAATGTGTAAATTCCGTTTTAGTGTAACATTATGTAAGTTTAACACTTTTTGATTATAATATCTCATTTGTATAATTACTCTTGACTAAAATTTGTATACCTCAGTGTATGTATTTAATTGGGATCCATAATAGAGAGTGACCGATGATTTTGGAGAATAATATCGTTAATTAATTAATTTTAAAAATATTTCGTCTACAGCGGAAACTGGCCTTCGTTTTCTAGATATAGTAATTCACCTTAAAGAGTTTCCGATGAACAAGGCTTACAAAAATAAGTAATCCCAAAATTAATTGAACTTACTATTTCGGTTTTATAAAGATCTTGAACCTCACATTTTTCGGTTTTCGTCTGATGGTACAGGATTTCACACAACGTGAGAACTACACATCAATCAGAATTTTGAAAAATACAACAAAATTTCTACTATTTTAAAAATATTTACTATTAAAGTATGGGTATAACATATAAATTACCTACTGGAACCTTAACAAAATGTCGGTTTCGACTACTATTTTTTAAATTTTCGATTGGGTTCCGAAACAGGTATTTACAAACTTCTTACAAACTCGGTTAGTTTATCGGTTGTTAAATAATAAAATGATATTTATAATTTTCATATAAAAATTATAATAAAGTTATTTCAAAAAAGTAATCATATCAGTGTTAAATTGTCCGTGCAAGAAACATTCGAAAACTATAACATCGACATTAGTCGTTTTCGATTACTTTTTATATGCAACCCGTTCCTATCTCATCCCTAAAGGCAATTGGAGATTTTACCCACACTGTATAATTTCTCGTGTACTGTGTAAGTTATGTATTCACCAAGATTGGTTTAAATTTCTCCAGACATTTCATAATTCTAACATACAAACGTTTATTTTTGTATATACTCCTATAGAATATTTGAATATACTCTTTTTTTTCTAAATAATTATTATCTATATAATAATCATTATTATACTTTATGCGTAAGTTATTTTATATTATATTTATTCAATTTTAAATGTTATTTTTGAGTTTCTAAAACCACGAAACCTTAACTTATTAAATTGTTAATATAAGTTACCCACTTATATTAATATATACACCTACTACCTAGTAGGCAGGTAATTACTTTTCCTGCATTATATTGATGTAGAATTTACAATGGGATAACAACTACACGATTGTCTTAATATATATATATATATATATATAAATTCGAATGAAAATATTATTCAATTTGAAATAGAAAAAAATTTATATTTTTTTTTCCTATAGCTATTTACGCATTTTCTTAAAATTTTATTATTCGTAGTACCGCAATTGTTTAGTTTTGTTTTCCATATTGGTTTTTGAAAATTATGGATTTTCTAATATAATTATACATATATATACATAGTATATTTGTATATTTATCTCGTAAATTATAATTATTAGACTATCAATTAGCATTATTTAATCAAAATAATCAGAAAAATTTTGTTCGTTCAATTTAGCTCAGTGATATTGTTTAGTCAATAATAGTTATTTTCAAATATATGCACAGAAACAGAACAATACGAATTCGATTATAAAATGATATAAACAACTTATTAAATCACTAAGAAATTCTAATAATAAAAATAATATTAAAAGTATTTTTAGACAGATATAATCAATATGTAGTTTTATCATCCAAAATTTTGTTTTATTTTGATATTAGTTAATTAAAAATAAACAAATTAAATATCTGCCATGGATATTTTGATTTTCGTAAATAATAATTTTCTATATTATAACGAAATTCTTGGAACCATTATAGTATTATATACTCGCATACATATATAGATAATAATATAAAATATACTCCGGCTCTCCGTCATCTACACAAAAGAGTATTAAATAAGAGTTTCCTATTGATAAATATTGGTAAATTGAAGATTGGGAACCGAAATTAAACTATTTTATAATTTTGGTTCCAGTTTAGTTTCAGTTCCAGATAAAAAAAGTTCTGGTACCAGTTTCACCTTAGGTTTTACTTTTATTACAGAGCTTTGGTTCTGGATCTGGATAGTTTCTGTTTGGTTCCAGTCCCTTGTTGGTAAATACCCTCCACATGTGGAGATGGTGTTGGTTTTCGTTCTCAGGTTTTTATATAACTGTTGGGGCCAGGTAAACCTCCGGGAATCACGAATCCGACGTCCACAAATCGAAAAACAAGGTAGCAAATGTAAATTCCGGAAGTTCGGTGTTATAAAGAAGTTCAAGTGATAACGATATATATATACGATTTTTTTTTTCCAGGTGTGAATGCTCTGAAAAAAGACGAGAACGCATGAAAATCTCAAAACGACCAGAGATTAGTTTGAAAATAGGAAATATAAAGAAATATAGGTAAGGCAAGCGTTTAAACATTTAAATCGATGTCTGTCGGAGAATTTCGGAAGTATAGTACAAATCACTGTAAAAGGTAAAAAAATAGAGTTTCATGAAGCCGAGGCTGTTATAATTACGTTTATTTGAGAATCATTATGCGAAAAATATTCATAAATTACTACAACTACACACGAGATACATTGGATATCGAGAGAAAAGGTGCTGGTACCTCCGACTTGTAGAACTTTGTAAAGAAGTTACAAGCTTTTTGGGTGATAATAATGATTACGTAGAAATCTTATACAAGGAAAAAGTTTATTTTAAAACTTTCGTTCTTCACATATGTATTTTCAAAATTAAATTAACTTAATTTATATTTAGAGGGAAAAGATGGAGATCTATTTCCAGTTCATAATAAAATTTGAACATTCATAAAAACTTTTTCTGTTTTCTGTGGAAAAATAATATAAAAATTATTTTAGATTCTGAGCGTAACGAGGGAGCTAGTGATTTTATAATGATGTATATTTATTTATTTATTTTTATTTTTCTGTAAACACTTATTCTGTCAAAAGGAGTGCTTCGATCATTACAAGCTGACCCGATTTCCGGTAGCAAATTTCATCTAGTTGGTACTTTTTAGAGGTCATTTTTCAATTTTCTTAATAGTTTTTCAATGCATAAGAAATAACTATCAAAAAATGATGTAATAACGGCAAAATACGATTTCGTCAAATCGAGAATTTTTATTTCATCGTAATTTCGACAATAATGACCTATAAATCTTGAAATTTACACCGAATATTTGATTTAGTAATATAGGTATTCACGTAGATTAAAATTAAAAATTTTTTTTTTATAATATTGAGCTATTTATAAACATTTTAGTCACGATTTTCTTTTATAGTCGTTTAGATTTTTTCAACCAAATTATCAATTTTCATGTATTTAAGTCCAAATATTTAGTATAAATAAGATTTTAAGACCTAAACAAATTTAATATAACATTAGTCATACATTAACTAAATTCAAACTTAAACTAAATTAAAAAAATCGAATGACAAAAAGTATTTTAGTTTTTTTTTTTTAAGTCTATACACATTTTGCGCATGTTCCATGATTTCGCATAGTAACTTTTCACTGTTAAGTTATTTGGTAATATTTTTGAAATTAAATTGCTTATTAATGTTAAATTGTATTATTCTATATACACATCATGAGTGCTTAACAAAATTTGAAATATTTGATTCATATGAAATAAGTTTTTTGTTTTAAAATTATTCATCTCTAATCTACGGGTAACATATAAATGTAAATTGTAAAAAACTACATTAGTATATTTTACATCTTATTACATGTATTGTTACATCGACTCGGAAAAATTTTAGTCAACCCAGTCTTAAACCAACTATTGAAATTTCCTACCTATATTATAAGAATACTTAATAATTTATATATATTTTGTGATAATAAATTAATATATTTAAAGATATTGAATTATTTTTTATTAAGTTTTCAATAGTTTTATGGATTTATTTTCTGTTCTCTTTACATATTAGATATATACGCAATCATAAACTTGTTATATATCTGTCACTATTGCACCAAATAGTAATGCTTTTGTTGTACTCATTTTATCGATTACTTCAAGATCTAATAAGGTACATATATTTATATACCTATGATATTAATATGTTCCTTTTTATAAATTTAGTATAATAAATGTTGAATAAATTTAAGAGGTCTTCTAACATAAGGCAATTATATATAATTAATATGAAACGGTCCATCAAAGTATGGATTTACAATGAATACCTTTAAAGATAGATGTTTACATAGGTTTACATATATTGCAAGACTTTTATATTATTCCTTAATGTTTTTTAAAGAACATTTGTTTTGGTCATACATCTAATAGGACATTCAGTTTAGCGTGTTATAAGTATTAAGTAATTTTAAACCATGGGTAATTATATTTATATCATAGAATACTATGTTGCTTTCTACATAGTTTGTCGAATGTTGAATACATAAAAGGATTATTGTTATTTCCAATCGGCAATTACGGAAATTCTATTTAATATAAAATGTTTCTTCAAAGTACATATAAATGTATAATGTATACCTATAAAATACACATGTACCTATACAGATTATAGTATTAATCTATTTCTAAATTTACTAAATATTATTTTATATTGCATGATTATTTTATTATTATAATTTTATTTTATTTTACTATGTCATGTGATTACTTAATTATGTTACTATTTTATAAAAGATTTTAATATTCAACAATTAAATCAATGAATTATCACAATATTTTGTTACCTGGTTTTTAAAAACAAAATAGTAACTAAAATTTAAATAAAATATACTAAATTTATGTTTGACAGTTATAGTTATGTACTAATATTATAATTATATGATATAATGTTTAAATGACAATAGTTTTCATTTAATGAAATACATGATTACCAGTAAGCTATTATCTTGTAATTATTTTTAGATATTACAACATTTAATTTTATTTTCGCATAGACTTACAAAAAGATCATTACTTCTATAGATTTTTGGCAACAATATTGTTGTATATATAATTTATATGCATATTATATATTATATGTATATATTAAATGTATTTTATATATTATCAATAATAATGTTTAAAATTTATAAAAATTATTTTATTTCTTTGTAATATAAAGAAATATTATATAAATGTAAAATTTAAATTAAAAATTAAACTATAAACAAAAGCACTTGGCATGTTTTTATGAATCGATTAATAATATTGGCTAATCAATAATGTTAATTGCTAACGATAAAAATGATTAGAGATTATGGAAAAGTACAGTGCGGATTTTAATCGCTTAAAAATTTAATAGTTAACGTTTAGAATATTTTGTTTTACGGTTGGTGAGAATATGTTGAAAAATCACTGAAAATGAATATTTTTTTCATGGACTAAATTAAGTATATCATTAAATCAAAAATACATGATCTAAATAGCGTGTATTATGTGTATATTAATCGAACGAAAAATAAACTTTTACGATTGATTTATAATCATTGAATACACATGTATCATATTGCACACTTGGTGGTTAATTACATATTTTTCGTTTTCATATCGCCCCATTACGATTATGGTTCCGGTGCTTGCTTGCCTTGACCCTAGCCGCACAAAGGTGGCCCGGGAAACTACTAAGCCGTACAATAAAAACCAACAATAAAAATAGTTTTTATATTTTAAGATAACGATATTATCTTTTCTTTTTAAATATATTTTTTTTTTTATTGACGTTTGAACTCGATTTACTTAATATCATATGTCGCCATCTCTTGAAATAACTCAAGCATTTATTTTTACGTGTATGCCTCGTGCGTAACCTAAATCAGTGTTTTGATTGATAGTGAAAAAAATAATGACATCATATTTTTAGAAAACACCATTTTAGAATTTTTAACTTTGACTAATCTTACATATACTTATAAAATCGAAAATGTACATTCACTTTGTTTTGTTGAAACGATATTTTTTTAATACAATAAAACACTAAGCAATTTAATTTATTTTTGATGATCAGTTCACTGAACACAACTTTCTATGAAATTTAAAAACTTATCAATTATGCTTTCATCCTTAATCGAGTATAATATTACAATATACAGAAAACCGCATTTCTTAGACCTAATTAAATGATAAAAAACATTATGAAATTAAGATGAATGAGAATATTAACTCAAATAGGTAATCATAATTCAAAAATAAAGTACAAGTAATAGTTAACAAAATAGTTTTATACAGACAAAAAGATTTACTTATTTGTTGTCTATCGTAAAGATTCATTGAGTTGTCAGATAAATATTTGTGACTGAATAATTTATTTGCTAACAACTCTACTATTAATCGACTTTTGTACATTTTAATATTTTTTTTATTTATTCATCAAAACTGTTTTATTAAATTGAAAATAAATTAATATTTTTAATTTTCTTATTAAAATATTGGGTATAATAATAAAGTTGGAAACTTAAGAGTCAATTCAAAGATAATTTCAAAACTGTTTTCAAAATTCATAGCATTTATCCATATAAATCAATGTGATTTGCAAAACAGACATTTTTTTAGTGATATCAAGAAAAAACTTCATTAGTTAACATGAGTGTACTTGTTTGTACGTTATCGGTATATGCAATGATTGTAATATTATTATACGGGTTGCGGATAAAGTAGGATAATAGTATTTGTTTATTATGCGCACATACACATTACCTTCAAACGTTTAATAACATACACAAATACTCCATAGTAATTAATCACACTATACCGGCCTAATGTTAAAATAGCGAAACCATATTGACTTCACTCGGTTACATTTTTTAATTTTCACAGAAAATTGTAGATACATACTTCAAAGTAATTATAACAAAAAAGTAAAAAATTTAAGAATCTATATAATAATAACCTACCTATTATTATTATCAATATTATAAATAGTAGGTATATAACATAATTGACATAATATATAAAAAAAAATATAAAAATTAATTTTAATTATTATAATTTGATTTCGATTAATATACGTATATCCAGACATTAATTTTCTTACCGAATGATTATGAAAATTAACATTATTAAAATAATAAAAATTTAAACTGGTTAAGTTAAATAGTCAAAAACAATTAATTGATCGTCATAAAAAGTTTAAAAAATATGAACTTTTAGCATTTGAACTAGGTAGTTAATTTCCACCTTTAATATTCTGCACCATTTAAGTTAATAGTTTGATCGTATTTGTACATATTTGTGGAATTGTACATATGATTGACGTATAAATAACTCCGGTAGGAACTTATGTAATGATACTATATACTATTAAACGCTCTCCAAAGTTTATAATAGTATATGCATTTTGTAATAACAATATATTTTACACAATAAATTGTGGCAAAATTTATCAAGTACCTGACTGAATAAAGTTCAATAACCTTATAGAAAACATGTATTAAAATAAATATACATTCAGGTAACATTCATGTATGAGTACAACTGATAGGTATTTAAGGTAATCTAACATTACCCATGAAGTATAACCCGATGGCTGAATTATAAAATATCACCATCAATGTATATATTTCCTCTAGACTATATGTAACATTTGAATGTTTGGGTTTCAGTTTTCAAATGATTAAAAATGAAAATTGTACAACTATTTATTTTACTTATCTATATGAAAATTAATTAAACAGGTAGGTATAATATATTATTATGCATTTATCTGGAAGAAAACCGGGAACCAATAAATATAGTAAATAAAACAATTAATAAAGACATTATAAATTAATCAAGACATTATTAATATAAAGAATTATAATTGATAATACTTATCTGCACAGGATATGAAGATAAAATATCAATAACTACTACCAAAAACCAGAAGAAAGATACGTATGGTGTCCTAATAAGATCAGTGTAGAGAAACCACCGAAAATACCCTAATATCTATACTATATCATATTTAGATTATTATTAACACGAAATGACGAGTAGCTAATTAGAATTATCGTATTTTTGTTGGTGATATATATGGCTGTATCTGTTAGTCTAACATGCATTGGAAATTCGAAATGTGTGTATCGAATATATCCAATTGGTATAATATACCAAAGTGCACAAAACTTGTGCTTCATAATGTCATAATCATTTTGTGATCAAAATGGAATCATCAATATATTTGTTTTTTGTCTCAAGACTTGATAAATTTAAAACAGTATTATATATGAATACTTATAGTTGTACTATAAATATAGGTGTAGTATCAAGTATCAACATAGCTGGGGGTATTATTCAATTTAATTAAAGAAGTGATTAGAACCAGAATATTAAAAACAAAATCTTAAATCACAATTCACATTTTAATTTAATCTTTATTGTATTATAAGCAAAACTTATTTCGGATTAAATAATAAATATCCATTTTCAGTTAGTAATCAGAAATCGCAGAGTTTTTGAATTTTAGTCAACACTTATGAAATAGTATTATATGATAAATAGACTTATTTTATTTATTATTTATTATGTCATTTATTATTGAATTAAATAATAATAAAATTTAATTTAAAAAAAAAAAATTTAAAATAGGCTAAGTATTTATAATTTTCAAGGTGCCTAATTTTCTTTTCAAAAATCCTAAAATCCCTAACTATTTACATAGAGTATATATTTAGTTTTTGTTAAAAATTCAATACAAATTAAGTTTTTTGAGCTAATTTTAGTCCAGTGTATAATAACAATGTTTTCTTTTATATATTATTCGTAAATTTGAATAATTCTTTTTTCTCTTTTTTTGTTGCTCTTATAATTAAATTTATATATAATGCAAGATAGAAATGAAATTAAAGTTTTCAAAATTTTTTAATATTAGAATAGATTTACTTATACCCAATTTGTAGGTAAGATAGTTCTATTATGTAGTGCCGTATTTTTCCTGAAATGATGTAACGAGTTACAACTATTTTAAAATAAGTGTTAATTTAAATAGATATATTTCCCATTAAAATGATACAAGATAATGGATTTTGTATATATATTTGGTAATTAGTAAATTTACTTCACTATTAGAAATGATGAAATTGTGATAAAAATACTAAACATAAATTATTAGAAAAAGCTTCACAGCAAAATCGATACAAACATCCATTGAATATAAATTATCATTATATTGAAATAGTGAGCTGATGGCCTGCCATTATAGGTTATGACGCTGTTATTTTCCGATAAAATATTATCGCCCAGCATGATATATTGTACAATTTGTAGAAGTTCACTTACAATATTATCTTATTTTTATCCATTCTTCTTAATTGATAAATATCATAATTGGGAGAAAATAATTAATTATGTAATAAATGATAAAAATAATAATATATTAATAAGTAATAATATTATCAATATTGTAATATAATATTTTATATTAATAATGACGGGCATCAAAAGTATGCCCTCAACGACCATATTTTTTCCGCGGCCCCATCTGAAATATTTTGCAAATAAATTATACGAATTTGCAAAATGAAAAATATGAAATGATTAAGTCTAGTCTAACATTATATTATTCTAATAAATTGAAAATGATATATTCACATTAATTTTAATTTTGAATGTCACTCAATTAACTATTAAAACATTTCAAACATGAAATGTAAACATTTTAAGGAAACCAGTGAGCCAATTTTAGAACATTGTAAATCTATTATGTTAAAATTTATCCACGTCTATGTACTTTTGTTTAACACCGGAGAAGGTAAATCTCGTGCCTCCAAAAAAACGTCACGGCTACATACTTTATGAATTATGACTTGGATATACCAGCATATATGTAAATATTGCAACCCAAAATTTTTTTTAAATATACGTAAATTGCGTTTTAGGATATTCTTCCAAAATTTACAAATAAAATAATACTCGTAGATAAAAACCTCCCATTGTTTAGACTTAAAGACTGTAAATATTATAATATTAATATTGGTATGGTTAAAAATATTGTTTTTAAAATTATTTGAACTGGGCTAATTTATTTTTTTAACAATGATATTTTATATCCAACAATTTTTATAAAATATTAATTAAGTAATAATAATATTGAAAGTAGGTATTAGGTCTGAAAAATGGAAGGAAATTTATTGATGTAAAAAATATATATATTCCGAAACGCAATTTATATAAATTTATAAAATACTGTAGCCCTAAAAATATTTTATATACAAATGTATGTATATTTTTTATTTATGTAAATATGACCAAATTTACAGCTAAAATTTTAAGAAATAAAATCGAATAAAATAATTAAGTATTTATTAAGTTTTAACATATAAATACATTTCAATGTTTTTATATTCTGTGCCATGTTTATTAAATGTTCATTTCTGTCAAGATAAACTATAAGGATACTAATTTTATCTTAAGTCATTAGTTTATTACTAATTTTATAAAATAAATTTTAAATTTGATATGAACAAAAACGAACATAATATTTATTAATAAATTCATAGATATTTAATTATATTATAATTTTATAAGTTTTCCTTATACCTATATGAATATAAAATTATATAATTAAGTCATAAAGTTGGTAATGTATTTATACTGACCGTAACTTCTTAGTTATTCCAAACCGGGCTTTAAAAGTACTACAAGGTAGATAGTAAAACATTTTTAATTATGTATTTCAATAATTTTGAGAAAACCTATGTATATCAGATGTAAGTAAAGCTATTACCATTATTTCTGGAATAACCCTAACTGATTTTTTTATAATATACGTACATCCAGAGAAATTGAATATATTTTTTTTTTGCTCAGAATTAAATATCCATTATATTTTTTATTTATGTATGCGAAATCAAAATACAAATTTCTGATTGAGAGGTTGTTATCGTAGTATAAATACGATTGAATCCGATAAAATATTCTATAATTGGAACTTTCTATTTGTTACTTTGATCAATACTGAAAAATCATAAACGGAAATCAGTGTTTAAATTTAAGAAACATATATTTTTTTTTTTTTAAGTATTAAATATAAAAGTAAACATTTAATCATAAATACTTAAATACTTTTATAGATTTGAAGGTAATGATTTTCATTATCAATACCTATAATTAAAATCTCACAACTAAAGCTCGCAACTGGAATAATAATGTCCGTATATCCATTTAATAGAATGCACAATAAATGACTTAACGAATAATTATCTGCAGCTGAGATGTAGGATCAAAATTAATAAAACTAACATATTCAAGTTACATTTTTTTTTTTTGGAATTGCCTTTAAATTAAACAAAAACCAAAACCGTATTAATATTCCCGATTGAAATTAAATAGAGGATTAAAGATTTGTAGGGGTTAAAGTGTAATATGGAATTGTAAGCTGGTAGGATGTTTACGGTAAACCACTTAAACCGACAAAGAGAGACAATGCCTTTCCTACACCAATAGTTTCAAAACAATAAGAAAACATTATATTATGTACTCAAATATTAACAAAACGTGGTCCTGAATAGTAGCAATAAACACCAATGGGATTCTGTTTCAATTTGTGTTATCAAAACTTTATATACCAGTGTAGTATACACAGCTGATCATTGTTTGATAATTCATTGGTTAAGAATCAAAAGGTTAAACTTTATATTTTTAAACTCTTCACAAAATTGTTACTCCAAAATAAATATACAGACTTTTATTGATATAGAACTAATTGAATATCTTTAACCTATCCAAAAACAATAAATGTTGTGGGATTGAAAAATAAATGTTCATAGCCAGGCACCCCACCAGGATATTTTTTCTAAGGGTGCGGTTAAAGACAAACATATTTTTTCTAGGGGTAACAAATTTTCATTCCCTATATATAAAGTGGTTTACTGTAAGGGAAAAATTTCCGAGGAGGGGAGTGGACTACCCTGAATTCTCACCACTTCCCCATCTGACTAAATATATTATATTATATAATAATATATATAATATATATATGTATATATCATATAATTATATTATTATGATTGGGTATTTGGGTCATAATCTAAGGTATTATAGAACTTTTATCCTATAGAAAATAACCTTATTACTATTATATATTCTGTTTTTAGTTAATACACCCCCATTAGTCCTCAGTACACCTATAATAAAACTTTTGTTATATAAAATATTATATATATTACAAAGGTAAATTAAAATTATATATATTACCTATATATTATCATTTTTAAGTTAATTAAAAAAATAAAACAGTAATCTATATTTCTTATTTCTATCTTAAAAATATCATACAATTTGATTTAACATACGAATACTATAAAGTGTTTGGAATTAACTCACGTTTATGAGTTCAAGTTCATATTATTTTGTGAACAACACGCGAACGCCACTCGTTTCAGTCAAATAGAACGTGAACCACGTTATTATTTTCAAGGAATCTTAACGATTTTCAGACCGTTCAAATTAAATTAAAATATATTAAAAATTACTTTATAAACCTTATTAGATTTTAAAATTATTTTCAAAAGACCAATTCCCTTATTCCAGTATAAAATAAAACGATTGTTTTTATGAAAAATTAATCGGTAATTTTATATTAAATATATAAGAAGTATATGTATTTTATTAATAATTAATTAATTGAATGTGTTCATTTTTTTTTTTAATGAATGTGTCTGTGTTCTTTTTAAAACATTTGAGCATGAACGTGAACGAATCATATTTTATGTATCAAATGTGAAGAAATTCAATTTTTAAGTGAACGTTCTGAACACTACTACTATCTACTAAATAAATTATATATTATAATGGTCATATTATCACTGAGGCTTACAATTAGTTATCAAATAGATGAATGTTTAATGTATAAGACAATAAGTATCTGTATTTTGTAGGTAAAAATTCAATTCATTACCTAGTTTATAATACGAAGACAATTATCTTCTTAATATACATAGATATCAGTAGTTTCTAACCACTAACATGTTTAAATCATGTACCCCAACGAGATGTTATCATATCATATAGATAATTTACCATTATTATAATTGTAATTATATAAATATAATTTTTATATTTGAATTATAATTATGATTTAATATTGTAAATTGTAATTATTATTAATATTGGAAGTAGGTACTTATTAATATTTGAATCATGAAAATATGTAAAATAGTACACAATTTCAGAGGGGGGGGGGGGGGGGTGCGAAGAAAGGGGCGAGAATTTATTTTGGGTGGGCGGTCACCCCGTAGCAATACGTTCATATTGTTCATAGTAATTGTATTATGTCGGTCAGGCTCTACTATATATTTTTTTAATAAAATTTTTATCCACCATTTATTTATAGTTTAAATGAACCCTTACGTTGATGTACGGCCCTTAGAAATTCAGAGCTTTTTTTCCAATGACCAATCAATAATAAACATATTAATCTAGATTTTATTAATAAATAATATTTATTAATATATATAATAAGTACTTGTAACTATTTAAATATTTATATTATATGGTTATAAAAAAAATATGAAAAAAATTGCATAAAATCATTAAAATAAATTGATGTAAACTCCGTTGGAAATTTCATTAGAAACTCAACATTTTGATTTTTGAAACTGAAAGCTTATAATTTAGTAACAATGATAATCGAAAGAAGACTTATGTTGAAATAAATAGTAAAATCTAGAATATTGCAAATATTGTCAGTATAAGATTATTAATTTAAATTATTTAATATTAAATTTTGGAAATAAAGTATTTAAAAAATTTGAATTTGATGAATTTATTTTAAAGAACATTTAGCAATATTCTACATTTTATTTTCTAATTATATTTTAATTATAAATATATATATATAATTCTAAATTTTTATTTTCTTATGAATTTGATTCAAACGTTGTAAAGTTATAAAAAAACTCATGATTTACTGATTACGGTAAAATATCATTTGGTGAGGGGTCATGTGACCTCTTGTACCCCATTTTCTTACGGCCCTATATGACCATCATTTTAAAACCTTATTACTAATTTTAATATTTAGGAAATTATAAAACTGTGATGAAAGTGTTCTGCAAAGTTATCATTAAAGTAAAAACTTTATAATAATACGTAATATAAGTAGGTTATACCTAAGTTATATTTCAGTATATATTATTGATACCGGTTTGAAAAATGAATTAGTCATGAATATTATAAATATATTTTCAACCATGAAACCGCATAATAGTATAAAATTCCAATCATTTTAAAACATATTGCTTGAGATCCGAAACTGAAAAAATTTAAAACCATATTCCCTAATTGTATATATATTTTTTATATTTCTAGTCATTATATAGAATACTATACATGATTAATTTATTAATTTACAAAATATTCTTATCTGTTTTAGATTTTAAATTACTATAACAATATTATTTACTTTTTATTTTTGTTTTATTAATTATAGATACAAGTAGTTATTTAAAACTAAACATATACTAGTATTATATATATATTACCACTTATATATTTATCAAATAAAATACAATTATTGAAAATATATGATTTATAAACTTTCTCTCTTCACTAAAACTGGCTATATTAATAATATTTATTATATTCATAATTGATGACTATACTGTAATTAATAATTATTCAAATCATAATCCAAGAGTTAAAAGTTAAAGCACGTAAATATGATTCTTGTTATTTTATAATTACATTTTGTTTATTATACCCACCGCAGTATAAACGATTTTTGGAATTTAAACAGTGTTTAGCCACAAAGTACGTAATCTATAAAACGTCAAAAGAATTTTCTAACCTAACAAAAAGGTGTAACTGATTTTCACACTTAAAACCCTAATCCGGAATTATTTAATGACACAACACACAAAATATCTAAACCCATCTTAAGAGTATCTGATTTAAATATGTCTCTGTTTTTAGTCATTAGGTTTTTTTAATTTCCTTAAAATGGCTGAATATTCTGTATAGAACATCTCAAATTTTCAATCATTAATAAAAAAAAAGTAATAAAATATCAATAATAAAATGTATTATCTTTCACTTGTAATTTTAAGATTATGATTATAATAATTAGAACATATTTTTACTTTATAACTAAGACTTACAAAAAAAATCGAATATTATTTTTAATTTTAGATTTTGAACAGTGAGTATTAATTATGATTTATTCTTTGGTAAGTAGTTTTAAAATAATTTTAACTCCCAAGTTTCATTTAAGAAGTGTTCCAAAACTACTTTTTAATTAATATTTTTATATTATCATATAAATATAATTATATTTTATAAGTCCCCATAATTCCGACCCTTTTATATCCATTCTTGATATCAACTACATATAATTATGTTGTGTGGAACACTCGATACACTTTTCCAACAAATGTGAACAAAGTTTCCCTATTTTACTCAATTCCGCCAAATGAGATAATGAGGAGTCGTTAGCACCTGAGAGCAGTCGACTATAGCAATTTTCCCCTATACTTTGAAACTATCGTGTTGTTGAGTTGATGTAAAGTTTTCTGAGTTAGAATTTACAAGTCCTAGAAATTACAACAGACGTACAAATCTAATTAAACACAATTTAGTTACGGTACTGAAACTTTATTCTCATTATACAATAAATATTATTATATGTGCATATATATACTCATATGCTTTAACTCCGTATATAAGTAAGAGCATAGTATTATTTTGGAGTCCAGGAAAGAAGTGGAGTACGAGTTCTGCTCGAGTATATTAAGTTAAGTTCAAGTAACTAAAAAAAAATGTGTACGTGTGATTTTTAATTTGATATAAGTGCTTCACCAGTTAATGGTCGATGCTTTTTAATTAATAATCAACTTTTGTTGCTCTTCGAATACCGTTGTCTTATCTAAGTTTCTTGCATCTGTAAAATATGAACCCAACAACATATTATAGTTATCTGTATACACTATGGTCTCAATATCATAAATATAAGTATGATAATGTGTATATTATATAGGTTTTTTTTATAGAATTCCGTATAATAGGAACTAAAATTATCTTTATCTTTATCCTCAGATAACCCGAACAAAAGATGTATACCCTAGAAATCACAAAATGTGTGGTCTAAAATACAGATGTGTTTATCACGTGTATGTAATCGAGCGTATCCAAGATTATTTCCATAGGGAGGTCAAATGTATTTGACCCTTTTTTCTGAGAAAAATACCGTTTGGTGTGAGTATCAAAGCACTTATTGAATTTCGAAGCAATGATAAATAATTTATTTTATAAAATTTATATACATATATATGTATATACTTACACTACTTTGTATAAAATAGTAAAATAATAAATATAATAAACTCTATATAATAATATATATACTTATATAGATAAATACATTATTTTTGAATTAAGAAGAAATAACTCGTTTTTGCCTTCCCATTGTGAACAAATATTATTTATCCCAGGGATTTTACCGGCGTGTAAAAATTGATTGTTACATCGGCTTAGTTTTTCTTTAAAAATTAGCGAAACCATAATTTCGTAAAAGTATAATTTCAATAACTAAAGAACGATTGAATCAAGTATTTTGAGTCAACTAGAGCAGCTGACTTTCCTAAGTGTCTAGTTTAATGAGACCTAGATATGCAAATTGTTTTGTAAAA
>CAWVNS010000039.1:0-55247 GCA_963930675.1 Gnaphalium uliginosum | reverse complement strand
CGGTATAGACCGGCCGAGGGATATGATATGGCGCGTATTTCGGGCTATATATAATATAGTTTCGGAGATTATATTAAATATATTTTGTTATACTTTTTTTTTTTTCGTTTACGATTATCGTTTTCGTTCTATTTCGTTTAATTTTCTCCGTCGGTGTCATTTCCAAGGCCAATATACACTTAAGAGACGTCGATAAGCGTGTATATAATGGTCCGAGACGGGCAAACGACACGGGGCACGCAATGTTTGAAGCTAGCTAGCAAGCGAAATACCCACTCGGCCCCAATATGACCCGGCGCAGTGTTCGGTGCACGTACAGGCGTATATTATTATTTATGTATTGTGTAGCTGGTTTCGATTTTTATTTTATACGATTATCGTGTGTATTTTTAGAGGCTAAAATAATAACAATCCGACTGATAAAGTTTATAGGCGTAAAAAGAGATAAAAGGAAACAATACCAAATATTGGAATGTACGTAGGTATGTGTCGTTGTAAAATAGTATTTTCGGTACGCGACTAGGTCCGTATATATTTCTGACGACTTTTCGTTCTCTTTTATATTATTGATTCAACCGGTTCTAAAATATCGTATACAGAATGATCCATAATAAACATGCTCTCAATTAATCCATTTAAATCCACTTTATCCATTTTATGCATTAAGAGTTAACGCTCTATAATTACAACTTCTCTCTTAGTAATCGGAGAGTCAAAATTCATACAAAATATGAAAGATGAATAGATATTTACTATGCCGTAGCGTGAAGTTTATTTTAGTTTAATTTTCGCTATTTTCAATTACGGATTTTGGGCTTTCAAAAACACGTATTGAAAAAATAAACTATTCACCCTCTAACACAATAAATATTCTCGTTTTTCATATGTTGTATATATTTTAACTCTACAGTTATATAGAGAAAATATGCAGTTATAGAACGTGAACATGATTTTTGATAAATATCGTGATAACAATAAAAAATGGTACTAACACATGACAATTTTAAAATTACTTTAAAAATATCATGAAATACATTTGAATTGTTGAATTTTTCTTTTTCTTAAAATTTCCTAAAAATTGTCATTTAAAAACACCTTAAAAATCTGTCTCTTATTGGTGAATTTTAATTAAAAATTTTTAATTTTTAAATACTTTATTTTGTTTTAATAGTTTGATTTTTTATGTAATTTTCAGTATACTTCATGGCGATATATACTGGAAACCACTGTTGTCGATATTCATTCAGATAATTTCGGGAAATAGGTATATTAAAATTTTCTGGAAAATCATCTGATATAAAAAATGTCATCAACTCGTTATACCTTTTGTGGTATAATAAATCAATCAATTGGAAATTGTAATTTTAAAATGTACAAAAAAGAAAAAAAATACAAAGTGTACACTTAGTGGATCACCATATATATATATATATATAATTGCGACACTTGCGAGTATAATATTATTACCCAAAACTTTATTTCTTATATATAGTGCAAATTCACTATCCGGTGATTACGATGTTGTTATGTAGATCGTATAGCATAAACTATAAATATCAAAGTTTTATATTCTCCGAGTTATGGTATTTTATAGAAGTAATTATAATTTTAATGTAAAATTACCCCTAAAACAAATTCAATAATAACTGTAAATAATATTGTAAAAAAAATTACAAATAGAAATCCTATTAATTATAAATTTATTACCATTTTTTATAATTGATTATAAATATTAGTTAATACGTTGTTAAAATTATGTTTTCAATTTGTGTCAAGAATTATGACAATTCGATAATATTTTGTCAATATTATATTTGTGCAATAAAAATAATTTATATATATATTTAATTAAAAATCTCTTATTATCCCTCCTAACAGTTAATTATATGCATGTATATAATAATATATAAAAAATAAATAACAAAGTTTTTTTGTTAAACTAATAAAAGCCAATAGATATAATTAAAAATTATACAAATTGATAATGGTTAATTTATTAAACAAAATTGATGTCAGCTGTATAGTAACAGTAATTATTTTGTTGATTGAATTGGTATTTTATTAATATTACCAAGATATTTTCAGCATAGTGTTAATAAACGTATACCTACGTACTACAACAAATTTTATATTAGACAAACTAATAACAGCTAAAGAATTAGATACCAATATAGCATAATATTTTAGAAATATATTTTTTTTTAAATTATTTTCTTAAATTAAATTTTACTAAACGTCTTAGAATGCAATCTTAGAACATAGTGTACGTACAATTTAATACCTATACAAGGAGATTTAATAATAAATAACTGAAAAAAATATATATATATTAATTCAGTATAAGTAGCATTAGATATTATTATTATTTCATCGAAATTTAGATACATGATACAGTTTTTAAATACAATTTCATAACCATTTATTTTAAGCTGAGCTTATGTTAGAGATAGAGAGCAATAAATTACATTTGAACCATAAAAATAAGACATTTTACAAATTATTATTTATTCATAATAAAGTTAAAAATTAAAATTGTAATTCTATTTATAATATACAAACGGATATTAAATATAACGAAAAGTATTTACCACTATATTTTAGACAATTATTCATAAATCGTTGTTAGAAAATGTCTATGTATTAACTATCGTAAGAAAATATATTTTATAATATGTAATTTGGTTGTTAATTTTTATTATTTTATTATTAATTTGTGTAAACAGATGACGACAGGTCCAAAATTAGTGATTAAAAAATAATATATATTCAAATGATTATTTTTGATTATTTAGGTAGGAAAAAGTATTGCTAGGTATATTTTGTATTGCTATATTATATGAGTATTACATTTTCAAAAAATTTTCAATTTAAACATATGTAAGTATAAATAATAATACCCTATAGTTATAAATTTGATTAGATTTGATTTGATAAGTATTTACTTATCAAATCTATAATAATATATTTTCAGAATTAAAATGGAATCATTTTTCTATAAATACCATATATATATTGATAGAATATTCATTTAGTTCAACAAAACTTAAAATAATAATACAACAATTTATACGACCAATCCTCTCAACCTAAAATAAATAGCAGTTTAAATTTAGAAATTGTTATTTTCCACATAATAACTTAAATCTCAATCGAACCACATGCCGTTAATAATTTTGGCTCACACAGATTCTGCATATAGTTTAAGAATTTCATTATTTTCTAAACTTGAGTTTAAATCTAACAAACTTCGAGATCATAATACTATATAGTTATCTGTGTATAATATAATCATCATATTGATTTTAACATGAAACAAATTTAGCCAATTCAATTTTTGAATTTAAGATATCTTGTTCGGATATTGATTACCTTGAACTTTTTTAGAACACTTGACAATAAAATGATTTTACATTCCACGTTTATATATTTTTTCTTTCTTTTATCAAACATATTTATTTCAAATTAATATTTTGACACTATATATTGTTGTACACTCGTACTCACAATCGTTAGATTTATTATTATTACTATAAATAAGTATATTTAAATCTTTTGAATATAAAAACGTATAATATAATATTACCTACATTTATGCACATTTTCATATTATAACAATAATAGTTTTCTACTAAAAATTCACTTATTTCAGATTTTAGGCTAAGTTTTATTGCTGACCATTGACAGCTGATTTAATATATTTAATATTAATACCCAAAATTATCTGAAAATTATATTTTAAATATAATAACACAATTCGTGTAAATTATACACAGTTTTATAATGTATTTTTTTAATTAAAATTCGTTAGTAAGTTTTTTAAGTAATTTATACATGTATATATTTACTTTATTTGCGCATGACAACATTTAAAGTAAACTAAGTTTTCATTATCTTCTGCTTTATGATTTTCAATAACAATATCCTTGTACTAGCAGTGTTTTCTTTATAAGGTCCTGCTGTTTCAACTACAAATGATTTTGAAATGTTTTTTTATTTTTTTAAGTTATATCTATGACTTTTTATGAAATACATTATATAAACGTATAATTTATATAAATTATTTAATATCCAAATAAAATTATACAACGAAAATACTATTTTACTACCTAAATTAATAGTTTATTTTACGTTCAAAATAATAAAACGCTTGATAACCAGTTTTGGAAATAGTCGAATAAATAACATATAATGTAATCTAGACAATGATTAAATATGAGTTATAACTTATAAGAATTTATTATCTAGATGAAGGTAAACGAAAAATTAATTTATATTTAAACAAATAGATAATTAAAAATTTTTAAATGCCAAAATTATGTTTTCTTATACTTTCAAGAGATCTGATTTTATTTTTATTTGTTCCGAATAGTATTAATTATCGAGTTCGTATATAAAAAAATATGTATATATTTTCACAAATATGTCTGACAACAAAATAAAATAAAATAAAAGATATAACGAATATTAATATTTATAGCAACACATAATAACATATATATTATGTAGTATGTAAAATTATGAAGACAAATTTACTTATATAAGTCTTATTTTTTTAAAGATAATTATTTAGACACAACTTACCATTATTTATCCAGATAAGATAAAATTCAAGTAAATAATTATCTAGATCATTTATATATATAGATTATTCTCAACACTGTTGATAATGCATATTATGTTTTACATTTTACTCGTTTTTATAAGCACAATATATATAAACAATACGCTGGTTTATAATGAAAGTTTTCTAAATACATTATTTTTGTTCAAAATCTTCTTTTATATATCATTATCTTATTAGCATTTTTATGATGTACCTATGTATTAAGATTTTTAGATTCATTTTTATAAGTATATATAATTCAGAAAATGATTTGTGGAATAGATGCCAAATATATGTATATTGAATGAAAAATATTTCTGATAAAATCTTAAAAATTATCATTTTAACAATTTCAAAATGTCACGATTAAAGATAGGAACTATATAAAATACTATGTATAGTTATTAATAGTGTGAAGATCTTCAAAATTTTTGTTTTAAGCTATTGTAGGTCGGTACCTAATTCCGGAGAGTTTCATGGATAATTTTAGTTCTCAAAATATACACATAAATTACTGCAATAATGACATTATATAAATATGATCAAATAATTATAAAATAAAAATAAATATCTATAGTCTTTCGGAAATTTTGAATATTTTTGGACATTTGTGACATATCGTTCGTCATGATTATTAATTAGACTAAACAATATAACACTCATTATGGTTTACAGTCGAGATATTAACATTATTTTACATACATTTTATAACCTTAGATCGTATATAGGTACCAAATAATATATATTATATACTTTTCCAAAATCATATATAGTGGCAAAGTTATAAATATTTCATTATATAATTTTGCTTGACTTCTCAATATTGATGCGTGTGTGACCTTGAACGTTAGAAGACACTGAACCAATAATATTGTGTTGAAGACGGAAGTATAGTGTAAATAAATAACTTAAACAACAAAGTTTTCCGCCAAACGATGGTAATATTGATTGTATGTACACAAAATATTAACTAAATGATCACAGTAGATAAAAACTTAAAATTATTAAAATTATTCCAAGTCCAAAAATAATTCAGAATTCGAGTCCGAAATTAAAACACTTATAAAAATAAACTAAGTTCTGAAAAGATGTTATACGTAAAATATAGAAAAGCCACCGGCGTGATATATGTTCCTCGAGTGATTGTCCCAGGTTGTCTGAAATGTCTGTATTCGGAGACGCAGTTATATAGGAATGATCCCTGTGACATATCTACTTATGGTTTGTTTCCATAATTTTCGGCTTAAGCATTATAATTTCATTGGCACATAGTGAGATCGCTTTTAACACAATTTCAGTTATCGGATATCTTCTTTTGTAAGTACACCCGGTTGTATTAAATGCCCATTCTACTTCGTATTGTCTTAGGTCTGCCTAAACAATTGTACACCCTCTATTTATTACGACCTACAGATGGACTCGTAATTATATTTATATATTTGTCATATCCTAGTAAAAACACGTGGTCCGTTGGTTTTTCTGTTTCGTCTACTCTCCCCCCGTCACTACACTATGATTATTATAACCACTTTTAACGCATATACGGATGCCAAATTTATTCATAATTCTCGCCCCGAACAATCTATGGAGTTCATCTACACGTGCTGGATTTTTGGACTACTCACAATTGTTTTCAAAAAATATGATTTAAAAAGATATACGAGTATATGTAAGTATACAAATCGGCAGGGTATGTAAGGACTCGGCATGGGCCCGTCCGTATGGACCGAACTTTGTCTTGTCACGATTATTGTTTTGCAAATATTATTCCAAAAAAGAAATATTCAAATACAAAATTGTTAAACTCCCTCTAAAACGTTTATTTCGTGTGTACGACCAAGCATTAATAATTAATGATTACCTACCTGAATGATTACGATAGTTGGTGGATGAAAACGTTGGTGACCATATAATAATTATTATTCAATGATTGTATACCTATGTAGTCGCTGTTTGATATTTAACTGGAGTCTATTAGTTTATATTATCATGTACATGGAAAAAAAACAAATCGAAAACCGCCTAGTCGATGATAACGCCGTTCTTACGGCCGAGTGGACTGGTTTTCGTATTGGCCAAATATAACTGATATAGGTACGTATAATAATTAATTCGGACGTTTGTACTTATATACCGTTGTTCGAACCAAGTTTCCGTGTTCACATCGGATATGCATATCCAGTGAATGTTATCCTACAGCCGTGTTATTTAAATGTATTCAAATATTTCGTCGGATTTAATGAGAATGCCAAAAGCGCTTACACACAACTTCTCGAAAATCGTTCGGCATTGTATTTGTTAACTCCGTACTCTTTATCGCCGGCTCCACTCTCCGTCTATCTTTCCTCGCCCATGTTCTGACTCTGTGCATTATGATATCCTCCTCTTTGATATAATAATATTCAACGGGGTTGGCAGAAACGCTCGGATAAAGACATTCGGATCTTATTGTTAACGTGCTTGTTGGATTTGAAAATTACACGCTATTAGGAGGCGTCGGCGGTCGTGTTTAACATAACACCGTGTTTGACTAAAAGAAAAAAAAATAGACGTTCCGACGAACAGGTATTGGTGTGCAAGCTTTCGAAAAGTATCGTTTAGGTATTACAACGTTATACAGAACGGTTAAATGTTTAAAACAATACTATACAGGCACAATTCTGTGTCATCGTCCGAATCAGCGTAATATCGTGTATATACAATGTAGACAACGAATGGCGTAGTTGGTATTGCGAGAAAAACTAATCGAGTAAATCGGCTTAATATAGGAAAGTTAAACGCATAAACCGTGTAAAAATTGATTTTTGTATTTCCAATGATACGGAACGCCAAACGATTTTAGACTAGAATATACATTTTGGAATAAGAGCTTGTCTATATGCCATTACAGAAGCTGATGTTAAGTATTATTATTTGTCGTTTTAATTCTTTAAATAAATATTAAAACACATATTATATGGCTCCCACGAAATTTTGGCGGTGAAATGTTTATTCCTCTAGAATTTCTAAGTTTTTTACAATTTTTAGTTATTTTTATTATACGATAATTCGTATGTATTTAAACCGTTTAGGTAACACAAAATATCAATCTAAACTAAAAATTTATAAAATATTGACAACAATCAAGTAAATACAATTACTATTGAACTGCCACGTCGATTTATAGGCACTTTTAACTAAATATTATGAAAATTGCCAATTAAATCATTTAAAGTAATTTAAATGTCATTTTTCATCGTTTCTTTATGTTACGATCCATCTCTTTACATAATATGATAAAAGTATCCAAAATGTCCAAAATGTCGTATAATATATTCCAATGAAGAAAGTACTCTATGCCAGTATTATGTATGACGTGAAATTGAATATTAATGATACACACATACATATATTGCGCGACCATATTCCTCCGAATCTGTCCAGTCGTTACACTATGTTGCTGATACGAAAATTAAATGTATATTCTGTCGGAATCAAGAAAGACAGACGTATGGCAATTATTCGCGATGCGTAATGGGAAACGAGAAAATCGTATATCATTATAATTCCGTTAGCGTTTGTCGTCATTCTGCTAAATAAATTTTAATTATTTCAAAAATGAATTGAATGTCGTTTCGTGATATTATCCAATTTCATTTAAAAGTACATATTGTTCATAAATCATAAGGTCTAAAGCTAAAAACTTATTTTATTACAGATAATATAATAAAAGTAAACAATTAATTTAGATGGAAATAAACCTACCTAATTGTTGTTAAATCAGAATGGACATTTAAGATATTATACACGCGGTTTATTGGTAGGTTCGTTCGTATAAGCTGTCTAAGAAAAACTGGTAAAATATTTTGAAATTGTATCATTGTAGTATTGTAACGGTGTTACTTATTATGTAGACATTGTTTGTCATAATTTTCATGATGATAATATATACGTGTTTTAGTGTTATCTAAGTTTGTAGTTATTTATGCAGCCAATACAATGATTATATTATTGACGATTAGTATTATTGATATATAAATAAAAAACTTTTGTAAGTCTAAATTTTAAAAATATCAGGTATATAGGAGTGCGTTCATTTGGATTTAACTTATTCTTGTGCTATATCTAAACATCATACTAAAACTAATATCAATTAATGTATATTTTATATATATATAGATAAGAAAAATTTATATGATACAATATGATAAAAAGTTCAAATAAAATGTTTGAAATAAGACTGATTAAAAAATAAATTGGGTGAAAATCGGAAAAATTAAAATAATAATTATGGAACTTCTATAATAATTTCGTCAAATTTACGAATAATGAATTAATTCATTCATATATAATAATTTATTAAAATTACAGATATTAATCCAATATGTGACCTATCAGGGTCACGTGAAAACTACTGGTAATTTACTATATAAATAATAACGAACAATCACCTTTTACTTAGTTTTATCATATTATCTTGAATTATTTAAATTATTTATTATAAAATATATTTGTTTTAAAAAAATGTCAATTGGCAAAAATAATTATTTACATTTGGGGAAAAAATCATCAATTAGGTAAAAATATATTCATTAAGTACGTGGACTCCATTATAAATTATTAATAATACCTACATTAAATTAATGATTTTACCGAATTTAAAGTATTTTTAAATTGTTTTATTATTAAAAATGAGATGAAGTTCAGATTCAGTGTAAAAGTAAACAATGTTATTTTTATGGAGTTAATATTTATCATCACTAGCTAAAAAAAAAACAATTACCTAACCTCTTCGAGGATTAATTTAAATATGCAAATGCAATAGAGTTTTAAAATTATTATTTTATATTCTTGGTGAATATTTACTTTTTAAATGAGAATTATTTTTTGAATAATCAGCGCTACATATTGTTGTTAAATTAGGTAAATATGAATAAATTAAAATTTTGAATATTAAATATAATTATTTGCACGGTTATGTTTATTATGTAGGTCCTATAGAATATTTCTTAAAACTAAAAAGATGTTTGAAAATTCAGTAGTCCGCAGGTAACGTGATTGTGTCATGATTTCAAATTAATATAAATTGTTCGAAAACGAAAAAGATATGTCGTAAAAACTCTTATACTGTTAATTATGATTTATGAACGAGCGAGAACTTGAAATTTGTGTGTACAAAAGTGTAATGTAACTTTTACGTGTACTATTTAATGCACAAAAATCAAATATATAATCGTTATTTATAATAGCATGACTATCATAAAGTTCTCAGTCTTGTAAAACGTATTATGTACGTATCGACCAACTGTTGAAAAAATACTTTTTCATACCAATGTCTTTATGTGAGAATACTTTATAGGAAAACCGTACAACTCCGACGATTCATAAATACCAGATTGAAATTTTTGGAAATAATAGTAGTAATAATATTATGTGTAAATCTACGGAAGATTAATTTTTTTTTATATATATATATATATATTTATATACTCAAAAGTGTGCTTAGAACAAAAAAAAAAAAAAAAAAAAAAAAAAAAAAAAAAATGAGATATTGTATAATAGGCTATATCATCGGGTCGAATTTCGAAAATGTTTATTATATTTTTGACCGTGTTGTGAGTTTCCGCAGCGAGTCCGTTTTGACGTAAATATAAGCCACCGGAGTTTGTTCATTTCCGAGGGTGCGAAGTCAATTTTCGATCGACCGTAACGCGCGCGTTATTTTATAAATGTATTTTTCTAATGTGACCGACCGACGACGAGTCGTCGACAACGATTCGGACGGACGTTTGGGCGTATATTATTAGTATATTGATCAACGGATACTATATCGATGATTTACAAATACATATATATATCTTCTTCTTCTCCTTCGCCTTCCTCTCCCAACTATTTGGGGTCGGCCACCCTGGTCCTACACTTCCACTTAACTCTATCTCCCACATCTTCTTCACTTACTCCCACCTTCCTCATATCACTTGCCAATACATCCCCCCATCTCTTTTTCGGTCTTCCCCTCCCCCTTTTACCAACAACATGCATTTCCCTTACTAATCTTACTGCCTCAGTCTCTTCCCTCCTTAATACATGCCCGAGCCATCTTAATCTATTCTCTCTCATTTTGTCTACTATCGAAGCTACCCCTATACTACCTCTGATATACTCATTCCTTATTTTATCCTCTCTAGTAACTCCACTCATCCACCTTAACATTCTCATCTCAGTGACACTCATTCTCTGTTCTATCTTTCTACCTACTGCCCAACATTCCGTTCCATACATCATTGCAGGTCTCACCACTGCCTTATAAAATTTACCTTTTAACCTAATAGGTATTCTTTTATCACACAGAATACCTGACGCTTCTCTCCATTTTGTCCATCCACACTTAATCCTGTGTTTCATATCCTCTTCGAAACCCCCATCTTTCTGTATAACGGACCCTAAATACTTGAACCTCTCCACTTCTCCCACCACATCCCCACTTAACTTTATTTCTAGCCTTTCCCTATTCCCTCTGTGTTCCCTATCACCAAAATCATACTCTATGTATTCTGTTTTACTCCTACTAATCCTTAGTCCTTTACTTTCCAGAGCTTCCCTCCACTCTTCAAGAGTGTAAATACATATATATATATATAATATATATGGACGGTAATACACTATAGCGATATACTATACGAACGTGTGTATTTGGTTTTCGAATTCGGGATACCGACAACGATTTTTCACGACTAAAAACACACCGCTCTCCTCCTCTCGTCCACATCGACTAACTCGCACGGCATTTACATAACGTGTTGTATATACGTAACAGCAAGTATATATTCGGAAAAGGATTACACGCCTACAGCACCTACTGACTTTGGACTATTGTGATGTAAAATCGGAGACCGAAAGCTTGAACGATGGACCGCGAGGAGAGCATTGTGTATATTATATAATGTATATACTGATACAGGCTGGGGACCTATATCACACTGTATTCACGTAATAGATATATACCAGGGTAGATGTGGACGAACATACCGTGATCCGCAGCTACCGGTATGATGTGCGTGCGGTTCATTACTCGTATGATAATAATAATAATAATAAGTATTATTATTATTTTATTTTATTTTGCATATGACATTATCGGATTATATATATAAAAAAAAAAAAAAAAAAAAAATAAGGTACAATTACAATAAAATAGAACGATCAAGATATTAATAAACTATAAACTATAAGATTATATAACAAACAAACTAATACTATGACTTTGTAAAATTATAGCTAATGGTATACAGGCAACATTGGTAACTTTTGAGGTGCTAGCTTACAGTCTTAACTTCAGATTCTCCATCCGTTTCACTGCGTCCTCCTCTGATTTATGCGATTTCTCCAGGCCTCCGATAAAATGTGATTGTAAATGTTTACACCGTTTTGCCGGTCGGTATATTGCCGGTTAAAAAAAGTGTACGAAATCCGGATAGGAGATGTAAGGATAGGTGCAATAATTTATAACAACGAATTTTGTGGACTGTATACAAATATGAGACGAGTGTATTATGATGTCTTAGACTATTTCACAGGGAGAGATACTTGAACCTAGTGTTAGTACCTAACGTTGACAATACCTTAATTTTTATAACATAAATATAATAACATGATAAAAAATGATACCCTGACCTCCGGGGTGGGCTCCTGGTTTGACTCCTGGGCAGAGGCCGATGTTCTATGACGAATGATTTAATTTACGCAACACGTTCACGACCGGATGGTATCGTGCGAAGGCGAATACCCCAAAAAAAAATGTACAATAACAAAAAAGACGGAAAGTTGCAGCGAAGGGCACACGCACGTAAATTTTTATTTATTTTTTCTTAACGGCACTAGACGGGGGGCATCGTGCGTAACGGTATCACATCGGTGTCGACCACGGAAACACGGAGGCGGCGGCGGCGGCCATGATAACATGAACATGCCACAGACGTTGTAAAAGGCAGGGTGGCCGGGCAGCGCGCTCTGTCCCTTTAAACGGTACCGAACAGTAAACAATCATCAACGATATGGCGGCGTATCGTTTGATGCATTCCACATTCACAGAGGGGTGATTCTACCTTTCCCCATTTGTGCATTAGGTAGTTACATTTCCCTTGTTCTGTTATTGCTCTGTTTAGTGTTGTCCATAGCGCCCTCGGTAGATCGAAACCTGGTACTCTCAATTCTGGGTTTTCTATGAAAATCTGGGGGAGGTGGTGCTGTACCTTCTAGTGGTCTCCCCTGTGAGTAGTGTATTTCAGAATTAACAACGCGAGTTAACAATGCCTACACGAAACGAAACAGCACCGAACCGACAGCCAAATGTCTCACGACCTCCTGGCTATATCGGAAAAAACAGCCCTTTTAAGGGCTACCCTTTCGACAATCGTAACAATCACGAGACTCGTAAACTTAATAATTATTATTATTAATAATATCGTTATCATCATCGTTATCATCGTCATCATCGTCGTCGTCGTCGTCTTTGTTATATTGCCGGTGACCGAGAGGTCAGAGATCTCAACCATACGCGTTTTACGCATAACTAAATGCCGTGAAGTGGTTAAACCGCCCCCGAACTACATCGTATGATTGTTATTATTAAAATAGCCGCCATTGTACACTAGAATATCATCCCGGAACCGAGCACACAATGACGCTGATATCGTTCAGTTTTTTTTTTTTTTTAATAATGGAATTCGAACCCACACGCTTTTACGATATCTACAGTGTGTGCCAAGGTTCACTTGATTCGCGAATTATCGTTAATTAAATAAATAAATAACAACGAAAAATCATTATCAATACACTCCAATATATGAGAAATGAAAAAATTATACTTTTCCAGTTCAAGACATTTTGTTGATTAACTGGCCAGAGCGTCTACCTAGCCTACATTGTCAATTGAAATATTCAGACAAAAAGTGATGAGCAAAAAATAAACATTGTGTCAGAAAAACTACAGTTTAATTCGTGCACGATTCTGATTTTTGACTATTATAATCGTAACGTAATATTTTAAACATAAATATAAAAACAGCAGAAATAGCCATAGATATATTGTAACGTACATATTATATACGAGTCGAAAAAACGTTTTCCATTCTAAAATACAAATTTTCAAAAACCAGATATTATCAAAGAAGTTTGTACTCAAAGCGTAGTCCATTTACTCAATAATAATCGATATCGATACGATATTTTATTAAGTATATTTTCTGATTTGGCACGTGGGACTATTTCAATATTGTAGACATTTGTAAGGACACACTTTTAGATTTCTTGTATTAAGTTTAAATTAATTTAAACCTTTTGTGACTACCCTCAATGACCTCACTGATTTCTAACGACCTTTGCGAAAAATAAATCGACGTAATTGATTTATGTTTTATACTTTAATATTAAAAAATATCAAATACTATATATACATTTGAAATTCCAGGACTAACTTGTCAAAGCTTTAACGAACTCATTTTTTTTAATATTAAATATTTCGTAAATATTTTAATAATAGATGCATACCTACCTATATTTTTTGTTTAAAATGTGCAATATCATCGACGATATTACTAAAATAATAAAATAAAACAATATAAAATATTTTAGTTACATGGTTTTTTTAAATTATTTATTGAAACATTTCATTTTATATAATGTATCTAAATGTATGTCATTAGATGGTTGTAATATTACAAAGGTAAAACTTTTGAATTATAAAAAAATACAATAAACAGTTTTTCATTATTATTATTATTTTTATTATATATTATATACTTAAACTAATATAGTTTAAATTTAACTTATCACGTTAGGTTAAATAAATAATTGGTATTTTAACATATTACATATTTGATTTTATACATGTTTTTATATATTATTTTTTATACCCAGAAAAAAGTAGTTAAAACTAAATATTTAACTCTTCATATTAAACTAAATCATTTATAATACTAATAACATGTTTTGAAATATTTTTTTTATATTCTTATATTATATGTAAAAATCTTAAATTTATACTTAAAAAAATTTTAAATACATACTTATATACATTACATCTAATGTCATATTTTATATTTTTCAAAATGGTTCAGATTCTCGTTTATAAATCCAACTATTAACAAATCATTAATAAATATTGGAAAACAACCTTTCTTCAGTGTTCAAAATTTTGTAAAAGTATTAAAAATATAAAATATAAAAATATAATTTTTTCGTATGATTTTATCACACGTAATCGAAAACCTACATTTGTAGGTTTTCTACCTACAAATATTTTACATATTCAATACTATAAGATACAATTAAATTTAATTCCATATATGATATGTATAATGACTCAATTCGAATCAATACCAGTTATAGGAACTCCATAATATCTTTTTATAATACGGAATGTGAAATTGATTTTTTTTTAATAAATAAATCAATACTTTCTTTAGTAGGTTTTTATCACCTAAAAATGTCTATAAAAAATTATTTTTGACTATTTCAAAATACAATAATATAATAATATTAAAATTCTCATTTTTTTTTATAACTTATATATAAACAACATCGAAGATATAATATAATATTGAATTTTTTTATTTTTAATTAAACTTTAACAATTCCCTATTATTGTATTTCCCCAAAAAAAAACATCGAATGGAATTCTAATAAAATACTTGGAAACACATGTTAAAGCAATATCAACGTTTTTGTGTTTAACTTCTGAGTAAAGAAACTATTTTTTCTGTAACTTTTGTTACAACAGATAGTTTAGGACTAATTTTATTCTAAACATACTACGTTTATTTATCGAATTTGATTGCATTCACGGTATCTATATATAAATAGTTACAACCAGAAGAGAATTTTACTTTATATTTTTCCAGTATATTATGCCTTTTTTCATATTATTCATTATTTGTTATTGTGACCGTCATTCGATATCCTAAGCTAACCTAACTAATCTACGGTTATATACTTGAGTGATTTTAAAGAAAATAACATTTCAAATTACAATGTAAAATAAAAATATAGAATTAAAATATCTTGGATAATACAAGGAAGAATATATAAGTATAAAAATGAATATTCGAAATATAATAGTATCCTTGAATGTCAAATGTTTTGAAATAAAAAAGAGTGTTCATTTTCAAAATACTTTTTCGGTATACAAAAATATACATACTAAAAACATGGGGAAAATTTACTCTAAAATAAGGTAAAATATGATTATATTTTCCATTTTTATTGTATTACTAAGATTTCTGTTTAAACTTTAATTCACGAACATAGCTATAGTGTTAGATAATAGATAATCTATAGCCTATATATATATATTGCAATATACATTATATCTACATAATACATATAATTTCCAAGCTTTTAGTGGTTCCCATAGTTATTATTCCTAAGTTGTTTGCGTGCTTAGTTCTCAGAGTTCTAATTTTTCTTTCTTCTATTGTTAATTTTTCTCGAAATTGTTTTCAGTTAATTTCTATTCAATTTAAATTATATTTACAATAAACAATATACAAACAAATATTTCTTCGATCTGTTTTTTTCTAAATATATATATATATATATATATATATTAATATTAATATTATTGTATTATTATAATTATTATATAATCATAAATTTATTGATTTATTTTTAAATTTTAACTATATATTTTGAATCACAGTTTTGAAATCCAATTTAAATGTTTGGACGAAAAATTAAAATAATAAATTAGGTATTCAAAAACATTATTGATGTAGTTTTTCACCCCCTCTCCTTCAAAAAAGCTAAATAAAAAATTATATATATTTTCAAAGTCTTAATGAACCATCTAGTGGAAATAAATATAAATAAACTTTTCCACTTTTTTCTCAATAAAAGTGTATACCGGAGTGTTTACAAATCAAAGAGTTTAATGTAATCTTTTCAATCCGCCTGTTTGCGTGGAAGATCAAACAAATAACCATTAGTATATATTAAAGTTACAGTTTATAATCGAATTAATTTGATGTTCAAACTTGGATAAAAAGGGAAAAAAATACTTTCATTTATGATTTAAAAACAATTTCTTTTTTGCTTTTCGTTTGCGATTAATTCATTTAGTTCGTCAGAGGGATTTTTATTTACCCATTTTTCAAATTGAAAAGTTGGACATTCTTACTTTATAATTAATTTACACTAAATAATTATCAGCCAATGAAGAACTAAAAAAAAAAAAAATTAAAACACATGGTTTTTTAATAACTATACATCATTGTTAATTAACCAGAATGATATAATTATAAGACGAGGTTCTAAAATTAAATTATTTTACTGTAAATGTAAACAAATGAAGAATTATTTATTTCACTTGTATTTTATACACTTCGGATGGTTTTTGTTTTTTTTTTATCTGTAAAAAACATGGAAAATGTACTAAATGTACTGAACTTCGTATCAAAATCGTCAGAGGGTATATAACAAGTAAAATGATGAAGGGAGAAATGCATTTTTAACTTTTTTCTTCCAGAATATCTTTGATAATTATCTAGCTGTTATCACATTTTAGTTAAAAATGTGGGAAATAAATATTTTACTCAATGCAGGTACTCATTAAATTATCTCTTTAATACTTATTCCTTTCCTTATAGCGTTTATACCGCCAAAAATGTGATACTAATACCTAATACATATACATATTATACATTATTTTGATAGTATACATAATTTTGAAGTAGTATACTGAAATATTTGTCATTTTACAATATCAATAGTACATAAACTGTTATTAAATCACCTTGTAATGGTATTTTTAATAAAAATTATTATTATTATAAATAGAAAATATTTTATTAATATGATATGTTTTATATTATTACGTGTATATATATTAAATTTTTTAAGAGTGAAATTAAAGTTAAAACTAAAGTAAAATGTATTATAATTCATAAGAATATACATATGATTATTATTATTATTATTCATTATCATAAGTACTACTTGAATGGAATTTTGACGTGCATACTGCATAGCCTGTTTTCCACTGCTTTGCACTTTTATTTGCGCGTTTTACATTTTTTTTTACATAAATTCCCCACTCGTAGCCTTGACCACCCCAAATTAAAATATTTGTGGGCACCCTCTCTAATGGAAATAATTATCGTTTGAGGTATATCTTCAATATTTATAAAGGACTCTTTACAAATTACAAATTGGTAATTTGAAAGTCAGCCTTTCGTTGTTCTAATTTCATTCATACCATATTAAGTTAGACACAGCATATTATACCTATGTATACTTTATAAAAATAATGGAATACCGTATAAGTGTAAGTACTCGTATATGTGATTATTATAATTTATAAACTTTTTGTTTTTTTTTATTTCATTCTTATAAAATATAATATATATCAAAATCGTGATAATATATTATATAAAACACAAACAAAAAAAAAATATTTTTAATTTCTAGTAATAATAATTTTCAATAAAAAATATCATTTTAAGGTATTTTATTAACAGTTTATGTACTTTTGATATCGTAAAATGACAAACATTACAATCTACATTACCCGTAATCTATGTACGGGTATGTTTATATTTTTTGTTGAAAATCACAATATTTATATTGACTTCATTTTATTTATGAATATATATATTTGTCTTCCATAATAACCGTTTTTGCATATCACATCTTGTGTAAATCTATTCTAAATATACAGTTCATTTAATTAATATGTCAATATAATATATTATATATTTTAATTAATAGATGATGGGTAAAAAAATGAATTACTTGATGTATACCATGGATAAAAATTGACTTTTTAATTAACTTATAATAGGTTTTAAATTTAACTACAGTTAAGTCATAAATGCATCAACTTAAGATTCATATAGCTATATATATATATAAAAGTTAAATTTACCTTAACTTTAGCTAGTAGCCTAGTTCATTCATTAACTTTGTTTATCACCTTTGTATATAATATATACAACTCCTGAAACTAAACATTATATTTTAATCTTTTTTTATCAACTTTCAAGTAATATTTATTATTTATTATATTTATATATTTGTCCCTACAGTCGACAGGCATTTTGATATTTTCCATATACCATATATTTATTATACCCATATACCGTATATATTATTATAATCGATAAATTTCGTAAGTGACATGATATATTTTGAACAGCTGCAGCTAGAATATAATAAAGTGACGGGAACGGCAAGACGTATTTTGACAAGTAACAAAATTACACCAAATATAAGCAGTACCTACGGTGTATAATATAAGACACAAGATAAAGTGCTGGTTTTGTATACAAATGTTAAATGCTCGACAATTTATAAATACAATTTTCAAATTATTTCTTTATGCACGTGTAATATATGATGTAGTAAATTAAAAACTAATTTAAATAAACGAACTAAACGCGTTATATGAATCCAAAATATATTTAAATAATTATCAGCCATTTATCTACTTTGATAGAAAAATTCGAAACACTCACTTAAAATATTTGGTAGAAGGGGGAGGAAGTTTAAATCTTCCACCTCTTTTTACGGTAATATTATTACTAATTTTATGTGAATTTCATTCATATATAACACTATTGATTATTGATTTATGATAATTCATTTAAAATATAGAAATTAGAAATATTTTCTTGTTTTCTGAAATAAATAAGATACATTTACAATATATATATATATATATAGATATATTTTATGTTGAAGGAAATTAATCTGAAGGTAAATTAATTTACTTGAATACAATTCATTAAACGAAGGGAAATTATATATTCTTTTAAATTTTTTTCCTTTGTTAGAATCTCATAAAGTTTTAAAATTATATTATGTATTCATTATCTCGTCTACACCTATATATTATAACTCACAGCGGATGGATAAACATATATTAACGATTTCACTTAATTATTGTTTAATATATTTTCGAGGACACGGAATTAGTTTTTCCACTTTCATTATTATTATTATTATTATTATTAATTTCAATGATGGTTTTTGGCGTAAGAGTTATAGAAGAGAAATAGTGTACTCGGTTGAGTCCAAAATATGGACGTTTGTTGGGGTGGGGGTGGGGAGATAAGCACGTACGCGAAAAACCGTCTTCTATCCAAAAGATCAGTAGAGTGCGAATACTGGTCGTATGCGTATACTATTTCCCAGTTCAATTTTGATAACGACATTGTTCTCCTTCGCTTCGGGTTCAACGACTATCCCTCGGGGACGAGCTTTAAGAAAAGGTTCCTGTTTCTGAATCGGTCGAGTTATAATATATGATTCTCCGGTCAGTATAATATTATATACTATACCGTCCGACAATAATAGTGGACTCGTTAACGTTATATTATGTCAGAAAATATATTATATATTTTGCATTCGGTTTGATCGCACTGAATAATATACGACGGGTATTTATAGAATACGTACGATTACCACGAGTTGAAAACAACATCCGTACACGTGACAATCCATACTATTCCTCAGATTTCGTCCTGTTAAAAAAAAAAAAAAAATGTCTCGTATAAGACTTTTACGAAGAACTAATGATTTTACAGACAGAAAAAAAAGTTCTCGATTATAGTCGTAGGTACTATGTTTTACTTAAAACATCGCCGTTGGCAGATATCACTTTAAAATATTTATAAAGTATACAAAATGATCATTCACGATATATACGCCTATTTGAGTATAATTTTATGCGAAGAAGTGGATTTCAAGTTCTTGTTTGTATCCCTTAATAGAACTACAAAATGAAATTAAAATCACATTATATTATACTCAGAGTCAAAATTATTTGATATTAAATTACGTTTTGTATAATATTATGTATAATATATCAATAATTAAAAAAAAAATTGGTTATTATTTATAATTTAAAAGTTTTTTTAACGTAACTGCATTTTTATGCAAAATATATAAATACTGTTTTTTTTTTTTTTTTATGTATTCGTATATATTTATATATCTTTTAAATTTTTTTAATTACGACTATAATTAAATACCTATAATATTATGTATAGAGTGTGCCAGATATTTGGAAGAAATGTATGTGTGTTGAATGGAATTTAAAGTTTATTTTACGTTAGGTATACGTTCTTTCAGCTGTAGCTATATTTTTAACTAGATTTTAAATTTATCGTAAAATTGATTGCATCACAAGATTTACCTACCTCAAAATCATATGGTTTTTAATTTCCTAGTTATTTTAGTAGTTTACCAAAACAATACGTCTTGTTTTTTGGCAATAAAAAATATATTGTATGACCTGATAAAATAGTAATATTTGGAGTCAAAATATTTTTAGATCTTAAATAAAAATTTAAAATTCTAAATTACTATTATAATGTTGTAATTATTTATATTTATTATATACCTATAACATTGTTTTAATTTAAATGGAAAATGGATTTCACTTTTAAATTTATAGATCCAAAATATTCTTATACTTTGATTGATGTCACAGTTCTTGGAGATTTTTAAAAACTAAATTTTATTATAAACCGATATGATCTAGCTAGTAATTCAGGCTATACTAGGAATTTATATGATGAAAGTAATGTTGCAATAATTAATTATTGAACTAAAGGACTAGGTACTTAAAAGAATATTTATGGAATATTGTTATTCGATTTTTATAAATCACAAAATACGTTTTCAATTTCTAACAAGACAGGAACCTTATTTAAAAATATTTTTGTTAATCTTGAATCACTATTCATAATTTCAATGAATAAAATATGCTAAAAAAATAACTGAAATGTAAATTTGGAAACTATAATCAGATTTTTCATTATATATATTTTATCTTTATGTATTGAGTATTTTTCATTCTTTTAAACATTTTTAATATCTGTCTCATGTCTAAATTATAATTGTCAATTAAACAATTTCCAAATAATATATGTATTAGGTACTTATATGTGATAAGTAAAAATTCTGAAAATATAATTATATGCATGCATATTCTGATTATTATCGTAACATTTAAAGTTTATTAAACAAAAACGTGACAACAAAAATATCACAGACATCACAGAGATTAGGTCCAACGAATTACGTCCAATTATAAATTCATATCATTTAAATTTAATCTTACTTTTAATTTTACACAATAGTTTGTTCTAATTTTATACATGTCTATATTGTTTTTAATGTCTTTATATGATATAGGTAAATGTATGTTCATCAAAAGAAAACTACCAATAGCTTGAGTTGTAATATTTAAATGTATTTTCATTTAAAATAATTGCTTTTAAATAATTGAAATAAACTTGAAAAAATTTAACTGTACATAAAATATCATTTATTTTTTCTAAATTTTTTTTTTATCGTAAAATGTAATAAATTTAATATATAAATTAAATTGGATATAAATACACTTTTTAGGCCTAAATTAGTCGCTTATTATGTGGCATTAGGCCAGTAGTTATATATCAGCTTATAGCCAACAAACGAGTCGAAAAGTAATCATTCCTTCAATAAAACGCACTCTTTTGGTCAAGTATTAAATACTAATATGTCGTATGGCGGTTTTGTACTCGGAGAGGATTCCATTTAATTGGAACATGGAATGTTAAATCAACTTACGAACTGCGATTATTTATTAAACACCGATAAATGTGCTCAATTTTATGCACAACCGGGGCTTAAAATAAATGAATTGACGCTATTACTATAGTGAAAATCGTAATTTTCGCACGTTAATTGACATTATAGTTCAAATTGTTTTTTTTTTCTAAGCCGTTCGATTCGTAAATGAATCGTTATGTAGGCGTATCGCAGGAATATATTGTATTACGTGTACGATGACGTATTTTTGCGTGTATAAGTTACGGTAATTCCTTATACGCGTGTAATTGAGCGAGACATCATGTGAACGCACGAACAGTTCTCGCGTTTGACGTTAACACGTATTGGGTGGGGTATCAGCCAATATATGAATACCAACTGTGTCAAAGTGTTTATTTTTTACTTTTTTTTTTCCCTTTTTCATTCCAATCTTTTCCCCTAGCCCGAGTCATTTATATACACACCGATAAAAAAAAAAAAAAACCACGGAAAAAAAAAAAAAAAAGTGCGGTAAAATCTCTCGTTTTGAGCAGGTTATACTCGCGGTGTGCGCTTGCACGTCAAAAAAGGGTGGAAAACACGATTCTCGGCCGGCGCATACTTATCTCATACGATCACATTTGTCCGCTAAAAATTCCTGATTATAAAGAAAATGGCTTCCAGATACATTATTTTAAGTCCGTCAAAACCATTATTGTGGGAGATATGATTATATTATTATTATTATTATTATTATTATTCTATTGAAAAGTGTATTAAATTTGAATTCATTATTTCCTCGCCGATTTACTGCAACGCAGCATCATCAGCGGTGTCGGGGTACGCGACTTATTGATTAAAATATACACATCAAGCTGCGTTTATTAAATTTTCGAAAATAAAACCAGGAATAACGTTCAATGTTTTGTTTAATATTTATAGAAACAAATCAGAATTATTAATAATAATATTTAAGCGTCGACCATTGGAAAATTTGAAAAATTTATATTTTCATAAAATAATATATTAATAGGCACGTAAGTCCAGAACGAATGAGTGGGATGTATACCTACACTTTTTTTTTTTTAATAACAAAGTTAACACGGTCGTATTTCATCGGTGTATTTTGAATTTTTTTTTTTTTTTTTTTTAAAGAACTACTTAAGTTTTGTGCGTTTTACGAGTAATGAGTTCCTGTGCGGAAATAAAGTTTATTTATTCGTATTTCATAAGCAAATGTTTTATGGTACTATAAATAATTACGAAGCGCGACTTCTAGCGCCGGACGCGGACTCGCATTCACTGCGGCTGTTGCTGCACAGGACCTACAATGCAATAAAACACTTTTGGATTACAATCTAGACCTGGACCTTGATGTGTTCTATATAAGGCATCTAACGTTTTATATAATCCGGAGATGGGTAAAATGTATATATAGTATGTACTCGGTATATAATGTAGTCGAATCATGATTCCAGGTCGACGAGCAAGATTTCGTTTTCCTCCGAGAAACTATCTATACACGCGAGTATGCTGCTACGCGAGTATACAAATAGATATTGACTTTATAAAAATTTAATTTTTCCTATAGGTACACGTAGGTTTTATGATAAATATTTCATTCTCGTTACATATTAAATATTTTTTAATAAAATAAGTAAATCAAACTAAAAATATAATTTTTTTATACAATTATTCAAGTGCCTATCTACTGTTTTATGGAATTAATTACTATTATACTGGTATAAAATCAATATTTGAAAACAAAACTGTAGTTTTCATTATGAGCGTTGAGTTAGTATAGAATAAATCGAGTTCAATCGTAGTTTTATAATGTAACTAAATTTCGATTTCGTTTAAATATTATATATTAGCTGGTATAAGCATAGGATTGACGATATAATATACAATCACGCAAAAAATATAATATGTCGGACATTAATATGAAGTTAATTAGTTAAAGTACAATTCCTTTTAAACTGTATTACTTAATGCGGATCTGTACGTAAACTTATCAAATTATCTAGTTAAAAAATCCATAAATAAGTTATTAACTATATAATTACTTTTTGTTCATTCAAAGTTAATTTAAACACATTATTAAGCCTTGAATTGAAGTCTTCTCCTTTGCCTTTTCTTCTAAAAATATTTGTGGTCGGTCACCATAGTCTTTTGAACTTCAATTGATCTTCTATATCCTATTCATTTCTTCGGGCTCACCTAATATCACTCTCTATGATATCTCCCACCTTTATTTCAGTTTTCTTATTCCCTTCATTCCTTCAACGTACATTTATTTTTTTCTAATCTTACTGCATTTGTCTCTTTCATCTTTAAAATATGTCTGTGTCACCTCAATCTATTCTCTCTAATTTCGTCTACTATGAAAACCTCTACCTATACTACATATTATAAAATAATTTCTTATTTGTAATTTATTTCAGTCACTCCACTTAGCACTCATCTGCCTAAGCATTTTCATTTCTGCTACACACATTCTCTATTTTATCTTCCTATCTATTGATTAATATTCTAATCTGTGCATCATTGCAAGCCTCACCACAGTCTTATAAAATTTACCTTTTAACCTAATAAAGATCGTTTCACTACACAAAATATACTTATTTTTAGCAATTAGCACTATATCAGAATGTACTATGATATCATATCCTGCGTATATTCTTTGATATTTTATCCCTTACTAAGAATAAAAAAGAACACAAAGCTACACCTTTATAATTTATAAAATTAAAATTATTTCCTACTGAACTAGTTATGTTAGGCATCCGTTTCTGTATTCAATTAATATTTATTTTGTGATAATATGTATTATTTAATTGTTTAATTACAAAATACATATATAATGGATACAAAAATTAATTTTTTGTTTAATTGAGTAAATGATGTTAACTGTAAACATTAACTTGTTAGGTTATTTATTATTTTAATATATATATATAATGAGTACTTCTAACTATTTATAATATTATTATATTTTTTATTATTTAATTAATATTTTGAACTATATAAAAAACATTCAAATTAACCAGTAAGTTAATATAACTTTACCAATCCCTAATTAAATTATTAGATCAAAAACCTTTAGTTAGGAGCAGTGCTTAAAACCGGTTAAAAACCCTTTTTGAGAACCGAGAACTGATTTCCCGTTTTTATTTTTAAATCTAAGAAGCCGGTTACCGCTTTTTTCGGAAGTGATGTGTAAATTTAATCGTTTTCGTAAGTAATCCAAAATCTTGCCAATCATTTTGTACAGGTTATATTTACATAATATGGTAAAATAAAATGCGCAACATCGTATTGTTATAAATCATCGTATATACGCGTTGTGGATTTAATTTATATCTTTTATTTGATCACGATATTCAAGACTAGGTATATATTATTCGTATATTGTATAAAACAAGTGATACAGTTTAAAAGACAAAACAAATAATTATCAAAAAATATTTATTGATACAGTATAATGTTTACACAAAATGTTACCACAAAATGTATAATTTTGCCAAAACAAATATTAAAACACTACATTGAGGTGCACATATATATATATATATTTATTATAGCTATATGTATTATTTGTTCTCGTATATAATATACGTTGAAAATAATTGGATTTTGAAAATCATACAATAAAGTTATTTACGAGGGTAGAAATGCGTTGCACACGGGCTGCGGGATATAGGGGTTAAAAGATAAATTACACCGTCAATCGGTCATCGTCTAAACACGTCGATAAGTAAACCCTGTATACAATATCCTATTAAACGGGTATTATCATTTCGTAACGTGGAACTTCTAGGTAATCTTACATGGGTGGTTGCTGCAGGTCCTGTGTATATGCGACTCCTTAGTCCACAAAATAGAATTTTGTCTTCCGTCGGACATTTTTCGTTGCAAATACATATTAGGTATATATTTAGGTACTATTTATCTGCCGAGGAAAAACACCGCAAGCTTTCACCTCGTTCATTTTAGTTTTTCATAACGATATACCGTTGAGATAGGCAATTCAAAAAGTAAAAACCGCCAAAACGACATCGTACGGGGCAACATACAAAATACAAATTAATTTTCTAATCAAAAAATAACGAATCGAATACTCGTTATTTTCGGTCAAAATTTGTAATTTAAATATATATAATTGAAAAAAATATGAAATTCCTTTAATGTCGAATATACAGCAGGTATGTATTTATATTGTTATAGTATAAGTTATAGACATTTTCGGAAAAACTAAAAATAACTTGTTTGAATAAGGTCTTTTGTTTTTGCACGAATTTCATATTTTAGAACGTATTTTCAATCGGTTATAGTAAACACGTGATTAAAATCGTACTATTAACATAAATCATCGATTTGTTGAAGTATAGCTATATTATCAAGAAACCGCATATATAATATAAATGGGACGTAATGTTTTAATATTAAATTGATAACAAAAACGAATATATCATTTATAATATGTAAATTATACATTTTTTTATAGGGCCCAATTAAAAAGTGCTAATGGAGCAAAATAGATGTATTTTCATTGGGGGTTCAAACCCCACGACCCACTCTCTTGTAAGCATTCCTTGCTTCTTTTACTTATGATCCATACTAAAATCTTATAGCTGTTTCTAAAAAATATGGTCTATAAATACCCACTCATTTATTAGCTAAAATATATTTTATTGTTTATATATATATATATATGTGTGTGTGTATATTAAATTATTTTCTATAATATAGTTTTTACTTATAGTTTGGTATTATTCAACACAATTGACCAGAAATCAAAAATTAAAAACCAATACCAGCGATTTTTTTCCTTCAAATTATTCGCATTATTTAATTCGCGAAAAATAAAGAACAAAATTTAAATGTTTATAATTATTGTTTTTACAATCATTTTAATAGAGTAATTTTTTACTCGTTTTGTATATTAAATTTTTGAAATTTCGTTTAAATGTATAGTTTTCAGAATTCTTTTTATCGTATAGGTATACTTTTACATTGTAATTGAAACAAATAACATTTTTGAAAAATACTTTTATAAAAATATGAAATAAATTGAACTGAATCAATGAAAATTTCCATTTTATTGTATATTTTTTTAGATTTTTATATTAAATACAAAAAAAAATACCGTCAAAATATTATAAACATCATTTATAATTGAATGTGTCAACACATTTTAGTGTGCACATATTGTCATATCTGTCGAATATAAAAATATAATACTGATGCCGTGTATATATATATATTTCTACATAATATATTTATATTATATATACGACTATATAAGTATTGGGGATGATATATATGGTGCGTATTGAGTTATATGAATTTAATGAATAATTTCAATAGTAAAAAAAAAAAAAACGTTTTGTTATATATTATACATATTTAGGTATATTCACCTGAATATAACATTATACTTTTAAAAATATCTTTTTCGTATATTGTACATAACAAAAAAATAAATATAACAATAAAATATGGGTTTATTTTATTTTGTTAATCATTTTGTATTAGACTGTTTGGATGTTATCGTCGGCAACACTATATAATATGAATATATTTATATTTTCCCCTACCAACCCTTGCAAATTTAAAGAAGAACGAAACTTTCTATTTATGGGAAGACAGCGTGATTGAAAAATAAAAATTAAATATTTCGATAGCACCGCGGTTATATAAAAAAAAAAAATTTTATAGCGTGGTAGAGAATGATCGAATACTGAAACTCTCCTTCAGCTGGCAACGTCACTTACCTTTAGTACTGAGAATTTCTGAGCAGTCACAATTTTTTTATACCATAAATATATATATAGACAGGTTTAGGTAATATTATAATAATAGTTAGGAAATATTTAAAATTTAAATACTTAAAAGAATGATTTTTAATGTTTGTAAATATGTTCTAATTACCAAACCCTTATATTTTTTTTTATGAACAATTGAAAAAGTAGGTGCAATTATTAAGAGTTAATTTTCGTTAGATAAATTATTCAATATTACTAAAATTATATATTTTTTTACAAGCCTGTTAAAAAAAATCCGGTCTGTATGGGCATTGTAAGAACTTCGTTTGACAGGCAGGATACTGGTGATGGGCATGTTGTATTTTAAAGTAATGATAAATTATTTCGTCGGAGTAATATAAGTAATTTTTATATGTATATTACATTTGACTTACATTTTAAAATTTTTGAAAAATCTATGACATGTGTAGGTATATATAATTGTAAAATACATACATAGGCAAAATTGTAAATTTCTAAAAACATTTTTTTTTTTCAGAATTATGAGAAAACAATCCTTTTTTTTGGTATATCTTTCTTGCGTATATAACCTATCAAACTAGACTACATTTATTTATATTAAGTATTCTAGTTGAAAAGTTGTTCATGGGAAATAATAATAACTTTATGTAAACCACTGCGAGCTGTATAGCTTTTCTTGCTCGTCTCAAATCTAATATATAATTCATTATAAATTTAAAATATTAAATCAATAAAACGAAAAGGAAATGTTTTAATGACATAGTGTATTATATACGTATAATAATTATTACATTATATCTAACAAAAACTTCTAATTATTACGCTTAAAGTTTAACATTTCATACATAAGATTATAATATAATTAGTTAAATTTAATTTTAAATTTATAATGAATTGATTATTTTTGAGGTATAACGTTATATCAAATATTGTCAAGAATATAATATATTAATAATTATCATTTTGAACATTATTTATTAATATACAATTGACATAACACGATTCAAAGTTTTATTTTTTTTTATTTTTTAACAATAAGAATATTATTATTGGAACACAATATACACTATATACGTTACCTAAAACATAAAATTATTTTAAGTAAATTTTTCGTGTGTTTAATAACGGTTAGTTTTTCACTTGTATCGTATATATTGTATTTGCGTCAAATTTTTTCCTGTTTATTTATGGTGTTCTAAAATTATTGTTTTATGGTTTTGCACACTGTGAAATGGCATTTGATTAATTAAATATTAAAAAAAAAAAATCCTTGTAACCTTTAGAATTCAACATTAAAATTCGAATGTGCAAGAATTCATGTGTTTATAGTTATGATTTTTTGATAATATATATGTATAAGATGATAAATAATAGTATGTTGTATTTGGGCTAATGTGGTTGCGACAAATTATTATTGCACAGAACAAAATATATCGTCGCGGTCGGTGTATTACGCACGCATCATAATTGCATTCTATTTGCACAAAAACACACGTCAGAAACACAAACTCCGTGTGTGGATTTTATCGGCTGTACACATATATATATTTTATGTTTACCTATATGACGTCTGGAAGATGAAATAAATATGTTTCTTTTCTATTAAAGGTCTGACGCGTACGAAAGTAAAATAGAAAAACGTTAACATAATACTATATTGATATCAAGGCGAAAATATTACGTACAAACGAACTGTACTGTGAAGGATTTTAATTGAAAACATTGATCTCGACCCGTGCACTTCATTACCAGATGTTTCGTTGTTTTTGAATGTACACAGACAAAATAATAATCGGCACGTGAGTGTTTTAATTATGTTTTCAAAAGTAAATCTGATTTCACGTTCGTCTCTAGCTGTATAAAATATATAAAACAATAAGTATATATATACCATTATATTATATATGGTCGTGTAGTCATATGTAAACAATTATCTCCACCACATTTATATCTGCTCTGCTACTGACATTAAATTTATATAGTAGGTATATATAACGATATAGTATTTTACAACTTTAAAAAGTCGTCCAGATACGAATGATGGAAGTCGGTTTTCGGATAAAAATAGGTAGTGCAGTACTATATTACCTAGTTATTATTATTTTAATTTTGAAAGAAAAGATAAATAATTTATTTCTATAAAACGATTTTGAGCTAAACTTTATTATTCAGTATATAAATGAAAAAAATTCAATTCACTACTGGAAAAATCCTAAATGAGATCTTCAAAATACACAATAGAACCAATTTCCTTATAAAAAAACGCTCTCCAGTTCAATTTTCCTAATCAACTCCTTCTCGGAAAAAAGTTGCACATACAATAAAGTGCATAATCAATAATTTAATTAACAATTTTTAAACTATAGATTTACCAATAATTTTATACTGTACACTGAAGTACGGAAATTGTCATCGTTTTAAAGTTCAATTGAAATAAAATATTATAATAACTTAACTCGATAAGTAATTATCTAAAATAAGTAATTTTAATTTCCATTATACATATTTGGATTAAAATCTACAAAATTATTCAATATAGTGGGACACATTAAATTATTAATTGATTATTTATATTTAAATTTTGAATATCGATTAAAAATTGTTATCTAACTAATTTATAGGCTAATTGACTTAATTGATCTTGCCTTAATATTTTTCAACAACTTGCCTATCAATAACTAAAATAGACCCGCACAGAAATGTTTTTTTTTAACATGCTCACATATGGTCCATGCAAAATTTTTGTATTGAGCTCGTTAAAAGATTACCCTGCAAATCAAAGAAAAATTTTAAAGGCAGATTATTATAAATAAAGATAAACTTCTGTAACAAAACTGTTTCGAGCTGTGTTTCTCCATCGTTAAATTCCCTAATATGTACATATTATTCCTCAACGTTTGATTAACACGATTTTTTCTAAGTTTTCTTGTTTTGTTTCTAATTTTTATACGACATTATGTCGTTTTATTCTCCTTCGCCTTTTCTCCTAACTATTTTGGGATCGGCCATCCTAGTCCTTACACATGCATTTAACTTCAATAATCTCCCGCATCTTCTTCAATTACCTTCACTTTCCTCATTTCACTTGTCATCACATTCTCCACCTCTTTTTGGTCTTCTTTTCCTCTCGTTTCAAGATCAACATGCATTTCCTTTACTTGATAATCTTACTGCGTCCGCCTCTTTCCCCCTTAATACACGCCAAGCTATTATTACTATATTCTCCCTCAATTTGTCAACTATTGAAAATACTCCTTTATTTATATAATCATTCCTCATTTTGTCTTCTCTTGGTCATTCCACTCATCCACCTTAATATTCTCATCTCTGCTACACTTATTATTTATTTTATCTTCCTGTCTACTGCCCAACATTCTGTTTTGTACATAATTGTAGGACTCATCACTACCTCATGAAATTTACCTTTTAGTCTAATAGAGATTTGCTTATTACAAAAAAAACACCCATCGGTCATAATTTGGTATATCTAATTGTTATTATTATTTTGTTTTAGATGTATTCAATTGGACTCCAAAAACCGTGGCACTACAAGGTAAGTTTATACAATTTATAGTATATATTACCAACGTTACAATTCGTACACATTGTATTGTGATATCTATACGTATTTTAACTCTAATACTAAGTACTGTTACAATAACTTATTAAAACAAATATACACCACAGCTGTATGCGCAAAAGTACGATAAAAATCCATTGACGTTTTACGCGATCGGATCGGTTCTCACTTTTCCTCTATAACGAAAGTACAATAATAATAATAATAATTATGAGAAAATGCCAACGAGAGAGGTATATTTTGGCAGTGTACCAATATAGGTTTTTAAACTTTTGTTTTCAGAAGAATATATCAGTAAACTAAAACAATAACGTCGAGTAAAATTGATTATGTATTACTTCTAGAAATATGCGTTAGTTTCAGTATTATAGATTCGTAATATATATATAATATATATATATATATATATATATATATATATATATATATATATATATATATAATATATATGATGGAAGAGACTTGAAATTAATTTTTCTTTTCCATTAATATACAATAAACAATATATATTTGACATTTTAACAATATAATGTTCGTTTGCGATCGAGCGCCAATAAAATACGAATATATAATTACCTAAATTGTATTAATAGCGAAACAAAATATGATATCCATCACGCCATTAAAGTATTCTCATTTGCGTGTACATGTGTCATTAAGAAAAAAATCGTACTTACGCCATATTTATTTTTAAAACACTTAATTATTTTATAATCTAAATTACTAATTATTATAGAAAGTAGAAAATGGTTTTTAAAACCAAATTTAAATAATTTAATTATACTTTTGATGGGTTCTCGAAGTTTTTAAGGTCCTCCTTGAAATGTTTGGTTTAAACTAGATATTGGTATCAAAATTATAATAACTGTTTTTTTTAGTAAATTTATGTTTCCAAGTTTAATAATTTTAAATATTAAGAAACCAGAGAAATATAGATACGTTCTAGAAGAATTAAAATATCTGCGTGATAATAATAATATATCTAAGTGTACAGAAATATGAAAGTCAGATAAAAAAAAAACCATATTAGCTACCTATATATGTTTAAAATAATAATAATAATAATTCTTTATCAAACACAGTAATATATTTTTTTTAAAGTTATATCCTTATTATTTTTGAAAATATATCATCATTGTATCTTTTAAATACTTTAAAATTCTATATATATATCTTGAATGGCGGTAAATGAATTGAGTTGAAAGTGGTGTTTTTATAACGATTTAGTCCTAAAATAAAACAAAATTACACTTCCAAATAATTCGATTTTAGTTTTGTAAAAATAGTTACATTTATAAAACATTTTTAAACACTATTCATAAATAAAATAAATTTTCAACATTTCAAGAATTATATTTAGATTAGATTAGTTTTAAAAGTATTTCCAAAAAAAATATCAATTATACTAGATGAGTGGCTAATAAATTAAAATATGTTTATACATTTAACATTTTTTAGAAGTACGAGTAGTTTTGTTATGATTTTTTTAGCCTATATATCTAAACTAGAATCTTCAATCAACCTTTATAGAGAGAAATATTGTTATTTAAAAATTATATTTGTTTATATTTTGTCATTGTTTACTACCAAACAATTATTCCGAAGTTTAAGGAAAATATTTCTATTCTTGTTTTCAAACGAATTTTGTAATTTTCAGTAAATTAGTAAGCTGTCCATCAGGTTAAAATTAATTTTACACTAACAAACTGATTTTGTGCAGATTTAACTGATTTTATCGAATATCTAGTACATGTTATAATGCAAACCTAAATTATCTTTTTTATATGTGCATTCTAGTTGTTGATATTATGTAATATATGCATATACAAGATTTATTTAATACGATATATTGTATCTATTAATCATAAAAATGTTAAAATTTAAATCAAAAAAAGGTTGTGTACATAATTAGTCCTATATAATTAAAATAAGGTACTCTATTTAAATCACAAACATGAAATGGCCGCAACGATAATGTGAGTTCAGTATAGTCCCTGCAGATCTACGAATAGATAGGTTATTTTTCCATTATAAAATATAATTGTATTTTACACTTTTTTTAAATTTACAACCAAAATAGTATAGTATAAACTGCGCATTCTAGTACTTATTGTTTCGATCTTCCCAAATGAACTTTACAGGTTGACACACTATATAGGTGAAAAGTAGATAAAAGAAAGACAAATATGAGTTTTTTGTTTGTATATTTTATTGTAGGCCCTTGTTTAAGTAAGAGATATATTCTCATTGTTCTGGGTCTTAATTATATTCATACTGCGACACCTGAACGGAGTCAAAATAAGCTTTTTTAACTTTTGTTATACTCGTGAAAAATGATCATTCCGCAGATTATTTCCCCAAACCACTTATGCAGTACATATATACAGTAAACAAGCGATGGTTTTTTCCCCAAGATTAAAAAGCAAACTAATGTAAAATAAAAGACAGGAACCGAGCGATAAATAGGTAAATAACTTATTATTGACAAAATGCATACATTATTCAATGAAAAACTCTGACAATGATCGAAATTCGATTGATTATATCCCATTTTGAAAATCCGTCAAAAAATTCGTACATCAAGATATACTATAATATTATATTGTACTTTCAAATTGATTAAATAAGTTTTAATTTTGTTTATAAGCGAATACATGATCTAAACGTAACGCTGTTTTCTAATATGCATTTGTGTCGAACTTTTAACTAAATCCATTTATTTTACTTTATATATTTATGTAACACATTATAATTATTTAAAAGTTTTAAAAAAGCATATTAAATCTTTTTTGAAAATAGTCACCATATTATTATCACTAATCAGTAACGTTGTTTAGTTAATATTCTTTAATTTCATAATCATTTTGAATGTCTATAATCAAAAACTTAATCAGTTTTTATTGTAGGTATGTTAAATTATAATTTTATCAAATTTTACACATTAAAATGAAAAAAAGAAAGAACTTGAGTATATTTTAATGATAATTTTTATAGATAATGATATATAGATATACATTCTAAATTAAAAATTTATATTAGTGAAGATTATGTTTATATGAAAATGTATTATATGAATATCGACAGGAATAAAATATAATATAATATTATTATATTTTATTATGTTTGGTTATAAAATAAATAAATAGAGAAATATTAGTATAAACATTTCCTTCTTTTTTTTTATTATTCATTGTGTTTTACGTAATTTTTGAGACAAATATTTAATTAAAAATTAATTACTTATTACTATACATACTTTTATTTCATACATTTTGGGTGATCTTAATGCAATATATTTTTTTAGTTAATTTTAAATAGACATTTTGAAATAATTTTTTATTTGTTATAAAGCATGCAATAACATAATTATGTTATATTATATAACTATAAAATTGTTAATTTTATATCATATGATATAAACCGTGACGCATTATAAGATAATTTAAAAGAACTATTTTAGTAAAATATAAAATAAATATAATAAACCACAATCATATGTTTAGAATTTTTAATGAAATTAGTAAACTTTTAGAAGAACATTGTTACAGTTTTACTATTATATACATACATATATATAGAAAAGAAAAGAAATTATATAAGTGTACATTATTTAATTTATAGTTATAAAATACCTGAAATGATCTTTATGTTTAGAATTATACACATTTTACAATTATAATAATTATTTAATAATTAATATTATAATTAATTAATAATTATAAAATATTGAAGACATAAATATTAAAATTTTTACTAAAAAAATAATAATATACGTCATGAAATGTTCTTAGTAAAGACCTATTACATTATTATTTAAAATGAAAAATAGTAAATTATTTTCATAAAATACGATTCTAAGTTAATTATACGTTGCCTATTAAAATATAAAATAAGAACATTTTCTCAAAATTTTCAGTGATATTTAAAATATTTTTAAAATTGTTAAGTATTGTTTTTAAAATGTTCATAAATTAGACAAAAACCTATGCCATAAGTCTTATAAAATATATTAAAATCTGTCATGAATATATAAAAAATGTAAATTAAAATTTTTAAATATATTTCATGATGTATTTATCTATGTAATTTATTTAATTTTAACCACAATTAAGTTAAAAATTAATCAAAATTAATATAATTCTCTCAGTTAATTTAACGAATAGAAGTACATATAACTATAAAATAGGAGTCTGACCTATAGTGGCAAGTGAAATAACTAAGAAATAATAAAAAAGTATAGCAATATATTATAATATTGTTAGTTTAAACATTCTGGGTTCATCTTGATCACTTCCATGCGGGGTAAAACTGTATCTTCAAAATTGAATTTTAAAATATCGTTTATTGCATAAAAAGATGTATTTTATGTATTTTCAACAATATATATATATATATATTTTGTAGTTCCTGCATATACCACTAGAATAGTAATATATAGTGATTATCTATTCTACCTACACATCCGTGATATCTCATAATCTGTTTTAGAATTCGGCGTATACGCATATCAGTCGGGTTATCTAATCATGTTGGTATCACGAACTTTTACTTGTAATGTTTCTCCCTATATTGTTAATGTAGAAATGCCAATTTTTCTGTTTTTGAAAATAATTCAATACTTCAGAAATATGATAATTTTTAGGCTGTAATAATAATTTGTTATGCTATAATTTCCCGATTTCAATTTTTCGATTATTTCTCTGCTATTTTATATACACGATATAATTGTGCAAACTCGGCGAATTCTTCGGGTCCTTTGGGACACTATTCGAGAAATCAAATTACAAGTTCCTGGGACATTTATCACTTTTATGACCTCGTCCGAGATTTTCACTGTGTACTGCGTACACCGTTTCCTTTTCGTTTTCGTTTATACACTTTATTTCATTGTTATTATTGTTATTTATATGAAAATGCCGTGAGTGTATGTATGTGGCAGCGAAAATTCTTATCGAGGTCATGTCGCGAAATCGGGTGGCGTAAATTTTTATCCCGTTAAGATTTATAGCGTTTACTTTTTCTCAGTTTTCCTCCCTATATTCGTACACGGCCTTTATAGGCGAAAAAAAGGGGCAATATATCGGACCCGCGAAAAATATGTTACAGACCAGTTAAAGTGTCGACCGCAAGACATCCCTCTTTTTTTCTTCATTTTTTCTTCTTTTTATCTCCATATATATTCTTCCCTTTTTTCCTCCATACCCAGTCTTTGTTCTAAAGCAAGTGAAATATGTCTGAACAACTCGAGAATATTGTTATAAACGTACGAGTGAAAAACGAATACACATGTTTATGCTCTCGAGTTTTCGTATTATTAAACCGTATTTTATTATATATATATATATATATATATATATATATATATATGGTTATATTTTTATTATATCGTATATCTATTGATATAATATACAAATAATAACGATAATCGCTTTTTTCTTGTTAATTCTAGTATTTGTATATATAATTGACGGTATTTATAATTTGAAATGTTAAAATTAAAATCAACATTCTAGAAGTAATAACATTCAAAAAAATAACGATATGATATTTAATGTATTAGCTCGAAACCAATTATAATAATTATAATGATTTTATGTTTTCATATTAATTATTTAATCGAAAACTGCGAAAAAAAAATCAGAAATATAATTTATATAGTATAATACCTATGTAGATCAATCAAACGTTGGAAATCAAAATAATATAGATATTGATGTGAATTTGGTAAAATATTCTAACAATGACATGCATATTGAGAAGATATAATTATATTTTACACTTTTGTTGATTCAAATAATAAAAATAATAACTGACGTATCTATAAAACTAATAATATGAAACAATAAATTTTAAACAGTCTTGTAAAAAATTATTCGAAAAAGTGATAAATTTTCCTACATTTTATATATACCTATATACTTGTATATTTATTATACGTGGAAAAATAAATAACCATAACAACAATAACATATGCAACTATAAATTCATTTAATTAAGTACGTCATTTTGCATTTTTCATTACGGTTATATTTTAAAATTAATTATATTTACACGAATTACAATCATTTTTTTTTCTTTTTCATTTTTTTTTTCTGAATAAAATTACCAATAACCTTTTAATTACATTTTTGTGCACTAATCAATAACTTAAGAGGACGCCACACATGCGTTATTTTATCGTAAAAACACTGTTTTGGCAGAAAAAATTGTTCTTGAGCTGTAGTTGTAATTAAGAAACCGAATTTTGAAACTATATTATTTATACAACTATTTGTGTTCAACCGATGTTAAAAAAAAAAAAAAAACATAAAATCATATTTCATACATGATATTTTTACAGATGGCATAATGTTAATTGTACTAATTGTGATATATAAAAAAAAAAAAAAAAAAAAAATACAACGGTAGAATACAAATAATTTTGTCTACAATATTATGTAAAAAAATTGGTATTTTAATTACAACTACATCTCAAGAAAAATTTTTCCTTTCAAATCAGATTTGTTAACAACTATAAAAGTGATACCGACATAGATCTATTTTTAAATGTACTTAAATATTTTTATTATATAAGATTTTTGTTTTTCTTAAATTTTCATAAAAATTGCCATTACAAAGTTGAAAATAAAAATAAATAAACTTTTAGGGTAAAAAATAATATTTTATTCATATACCCAAACTCGACCTAACCACAAACTTGATTTTTTTAAATTAAATTTTTTTTATTTATTTCAATTAACATTATTTTCTCTTCTAAATGATTAAATCAAAAATTTAACCATGTTTTTAACAATATACAAAAATTTGAATTCCAAAATATTAATTAGGAGCCAAGAATAATGCAATGTTCCATACTTTTTGAACACATGTACCAGAAGTTCAGAAAACCTTATTATTGTTATTCAACATATTATAATAAAATTGCTTTAGTAAGACTGAGGAATATTTATTTTAAACTATAATAACTGAATTATTAAATTATTTCTTTTTAAACACACATTTAACTAGATTTTTTTTTTTTTTTTTTACAAAATTTTAAATGTAACTTTTTTTATCTAACTTTGTGATTATTTCTATTATATCTATAACAATTACAAAAACTATTTTAAAATATATAAATGAATCTTATATAGCTTTTAGTGTATTTCTGTGTTTATAGTTACTAAATAAATCTATTTAAGAAGCAATCTAAGGCTAAAGCAATATTATTATTTGTAAACGTAGTTTTTATGCTTTTTCTAAATTCATCTACAATTTTTTCTCTTTTATATATTAAAAATTTAAACGTACGAAAAGTGATTCTGAAATTATTAGTTAAACGGCGTTCCAAATAGGCAATATTGCTACACTGAAGTACAACAAAATATCTTTGAATTTTTTTTAAACTCCATAAAGGCAAATTGCTTTGATAAATAAATAATTTCCAAAAAATACTTCAATATTTAATATTATTTTTATAATCAGTAAATATCAAAAATGTAATAAAATATCTTAAATGTCTAGAAAAAAAAAAAACTATATTTTTCAAATAAATTTTCTAAATTTGTTTATATTGAATTTTTCCTGACAATTTTCATTATTTAATATTACTAAATTTTTTACGTTTAGATTTACAGCTTTATCTCTTATGCAATTCCCAGTTTAATTTATTATACCACTACGCGTACTAATCCTTTAATTCTTACAAGTCGCCTTTTCCATTGACTTTCCGCATTTCATGGTATAATCTGGTTAAAAAAAAAATAAATAAAACAAAAAATCCTAAACTTTACTAGGAGAATCCGCGTCGTCGTTCTTGAAGTAATTCAAAGAGCTTTATATGTTTTAGAGTATATCCTAAAGCTTGACGAAACACAATTAAATAATTAAATTCGTAATGTTTCGTTTAAAATACATTTTATACTGGCAACCATTGAAAAAATTTTCTTAAATTATTTTTCATCTTTAAAAATGTAGTTCATATTATGATGTTATACACTCATATATATATATATATTTTATAGACAAATTTTTGAAAGTTTGTTGATTATTGTTTTTATTTTGTAAAGTATGTACAATTAGATTTTAAATAAAAACAAAAACAGACGATATTTATTCATTTGGGAGTTACTTTGGTCATGCAATTGTGATTTCAGTTATCAAACTCAGATCACAACCAATTTTAATAAAAGCTCATATCTTTTGAGAAATTATACATAAAACATATATCTTTTTATTATAATAATTTCTATACAGTCATTTTTAAATTGTTGTTTAATATATTGAAAATAAATACCATAGGATTACAATAGATAAATGTATACATAAATATATATATTATTATATATTTGTGTATAATATTTATATAAATAAACGAAGTCATAATTCAATAATTAATGATAATTTATATAGATTAATTTTGACAAAACATTTTAAAGACACATATTATTCTAGAATTATGTTTATTTCAAGAATCCATTGATTATAAACAAAATTTAACTAATAATATATAGGTATATTACTATAATAATTATTAATATTTAATTGATAATAATAATAATAATAATAATAATAATAATAATAATAATAATAATAATAATAATAATAATAATAATAATAATAAAACGTTGATTGGTGTAAACTGAGTTATCTTTTAGTCTGAGAAAATTAGTATTAAAAATTAACTCAAATAGTTAAATAAAATTTTTCCAAAACCATTCGGTTAAAAATGTATAGTATAATACTATTTAGCTATTTTCCAATAGTCAGACAAAATGCATGACCTGAGTAACAATTTTTAAAATGCATGTATGCACATTCTTCACTATACTTACTCTAGAATATAGCCGAGCCACATTTATCATATTTTATATTATAATAAATATTAAGAGTTTCAAAAATTGCCTAATACTAGCCATATTATACGCATTCATGTTCAAATGTAAGTGATCAATTTCGCAAACACGAATAAATGAATGTATTTTCACTAAAATATACGTTTCTTATTCCATTAAAACGTCCAATAATTTTAATTTTGAAGAATATTCGAATTTTCCATGAAATTTATAAGAGAATAATTGAAGCACGTTAAAAAAATAGTTTATGTAAATAGAGGTGATAAAAATTTTGACGATTTTTGAAATTTTAAACGATTTTCACTATAAAAAAAAATATGAAATATGTAGCTTAATTATGTCTTCGTATATAAGTAATGAAGAATCTAAGTAATAAAATTTTTTCAAGAATTTCCTTGATAAATGTTAATATAATTGTTATGGCGAATTAAAATTAAAATATACTCATCATTCGGACGTTCTGATTTAATTAAAATCATCAATTTGAGTGAAAAATGTAAATTTTTTTCATATTTAAAAAATGTATCATTGACATGTGCTTGCGAGTGTGTATAATAGCTCTCCGTATATTTTTTTTAATCAGGTTACTAATGATAATCATTATGTATTACTCACACAAGTACAAACTCTACCTTCAAAGAAAGAATAAAAATTTCCTATGTGTTAATACTCCATAAAATCATGTGGCGTGAAAGACGCTTATCAAAAACTAACAAAAAATAACTGTAACTCGTTATGTTAAATGACAAAATTTAAAAATTAAACTTTTTTGAACTCAATTAATAATGTTCACATGTATAAAAATAAAAATTATATTTAAAAAAATGTGTATATGCGTAATTTGAATACTCACCACTTATTTAATATTATATAACAATCCATATATGTGATGGATAATTATTACAAGTTTGTTTTAATAATTATATTTTAATCTGGATTATAATATTCTCTATTTATATATGTAATAGTTAATTGAACGATTATAAAAATGAGCTATATTACTATAGTAGGTTAATATAATGCACATTAATACCTTAGCAAAAAATAAACAACTAGTTTTAAGTTAACCACTTTTAACATTTGATATGTTATTGATATGGGAGTGAATATACATTATGTTAAATTTAAATTTAAAATAACATAGCCTAGAATTATAAAATAAGTGCGAAACAATCGATTTAAATATTATTTTATAATAATTTACAATAATATTATATTTAATTAAAAAACACAAATGTATTTCATTTATCTCATTCATATCACAATGATTAATATCGTACATAAACATTTTTTAAATATAATACAACATTTAAATTTAAAAATAATTGATATTAATTCATTTTTTTCCATTAATTGAAATGTTATAATATTTCATCATAGAACAGAGCTCATAATATATGATTTTTATAACAAAAACGTCAATCTTCACTAAAATTGAAATTCGAACCATTATTGCAGTCGGAATATAATGGGTACTATTGAAAAAAATGATGATTTCGAAAAGAATTTCTGAAGTATATAAAATGAATAAAAAAAATGTTCATCATTATAATCGATTTAATATATACTCGACATAATTTCATTGTCTGGTAAATATTATTATTGCAGAGAGTGTTATAACATAATAATTGTGTGGCGATGTCTACATGAAAATTATTTTAAATATTTTGAAAATAATATTAAAGAACATAATAAACGTTTACTAGTTAAGTAATATTGAGTTCAAATAATTTCGAGTAATTTTTTTCAAGTCAATTTTTGGGTTTATAAATTTTTTTTCTTAAATATTGTAACACTGTTTACAAACAACATGAATATCGAACCAATAGTATATCGTTTATTAATATTTAAAGAGATAGGATAGTGCGGTCGACTAAAAATATTACGCCGTCCCTACCATAACTATATATATATATCTCTTATCTAAAATTAAAATATTTACAAGTTATAAATAATAAACAGCTGTTGGCTTGATATTCGATATGTATGCCATATGCATATTTATAGGTATATATTATATAGTTTTAGAAAATTAAATCCTCGTTTGAATACGCTTGAATTATACATTTTGGTTGCTATTAAAAAAATATATGTATACATATTATATTATATCATATAAAACCTATTATGATTAGGTAACTCAATCTTTAATTTTAAATCTTTCCTTGCTAAATGAATCATTCTGTGTATATTTTGAATATTCAGAAAAAAATTACCAAAAATAAATAAATAAGAAAATTTATCCAATATCTTAAATTTTTCTATTCTGAATTCCTAACCTACTTATTAATAGATAATGCAAATGTACAGACATACAAAATAAGGGTATTTATGAAATTGTTAGTCAGACGGAATTTCAGATAGGCAATTTAACTACATTGACGTACTGCGGCAGTAATATTGCACTGTGAAATTTATTGAAATATTTACAATAATAATAATATATAATATTATATAATGCATTTTTATAAATGTCGAAGTTCAAAAAATAAACAATTTCTTCCGTCTAAAAAATATCAGTTACTTTATCTAGTTTGTTAATTGGTTAAAATCAAAGTTAAAACGATATGTATAAAATCTGGTTTCGATTACATTACTATCTTTTCATGAAGGTATAATTTAAATACAATTTAAAATTTTTTTGGAAATGATATCAATTTTTTTTTAATAAAATTGTGATAATATATAGTACAAATTCCGTTGTAATGAAAAGTTTAAAAGGCTTTTTATATAATCGAAAATTCATTTTTTTTGTTTTCTAATCATAAAATTCAAAGTTTAATAAAACTACCTGATTGTCATTATAGTATAGGTACTAAATTTAATATTATACCTTTAATAATATTATATTAAAAAGTCTTATTTTTTTATTTAAAAAAATCTATATACATAATTTTGAATTCTTTACAATATTGTGTTATAAAAAGGTACGCTAGCTAAAGTTTTACAATAATTTTAAAACATTATTTTTAAATACTGAAACTTCTTGAAATATTTGAGGATTATTTGAAAAAAAAGTACGGAGTTCTAAGTATAAAATTGTTAATGAAAATTAATAAATTTCATTTAAACCGTCAGCGGCAAGAATAGTGTGTTTTTTTATCGGCTGTTTTACGATCTCTGAGTACCGCAAAACTGCAACTATAGCAGATTTTCAGTTGTAAATAACAACATTTATCAAGTTATATATTAAAACGTATATAATTTAAAAAGTTATATCATAAAACTGATTTATAAATAAACTTAATTAGCATAGTACGAAATTCACTGCAAATAGTTAATTTCTTCATCTGGGCCAGACAATAGCTCACCTCGCCTAACTATATAACCTATGTTATATTATATCAAATATGAATATTCAAAAGTCCAAATTTATCAATAACATTTTTATCCCGTGAAAAGATATAAAATATAATATTTAAATATTCGTCTTTTTGTCCATATATATAATAGGAATTCGTTTATTTTTCATAGTTATCAATTCAAATTTTACACTATAAGTAAATGCCAAGAATGTACTAGTTATACACAATATTATTTTTTTTTAATTTTTTTTTTTTTTTTTTTTGTATACACTTTTTTAGGGTAGAAGGCGTAAACTAAAGTTTTCGGGTATAAAGGTTTCTGACGGGAAATTTTTCGGCTAAAACTTGAAATTTACTCCAAATATACTATAACACTATATTATATTGACGTCATAAAAATTAAAAACTTTTTGTCCAATTTTCAGTAAGTTCTGTAAATTTTATATTTAGATTTGTCTATTGTTCTATGCTATACATAATTTTTTGAGTAGGAGTAGCTAGTAGGACATTTCTGGTCATATTTATTTTTATAAGATATTGTAGTTAATTTATTAAAAATGTTTTTTTAAAATTATAATTATTGTTTAAAATTTACCGAATAGAATGTAATGTAGTAATCAATATTATTTAGTCGTTCAGGAAAAATGTCTCGCAAAATAAGTTTATAAATATAAACTGCATAATTTATAATATACTGTATTTTCAATTATATATGAACGAAAACACCTACATAAATTATATGTAGAATATTACAAGGTATAATAATTGTAAATTAAAAATACTTATGCGCTTAGTGTGTGTTTTAGCTATTTTACGAGTAGTTTGAAAAATAAACATTTTAAATATATCCACTCGATATATACCTACAATATTGATACAATATCGATATATACACTTTATATTCTGAGCAAAACAAGGAATTTATTGGTTATATTATATTTAATTATTATATTTATTTATAATATAATTAATAGTTATAGATAATTCATTTATATATATATATATATATAAAATGTAAACCATTGGATAGAATTATTTTAAAATTGTATTTCCAATTTAATACATTCACCATACAATAGTATTCCATACGTTGAATAATAGGAATTCACTGTCTATATTAACAGGTTTTTTTTCTACGACTATGTTTGAAAATTCTTTGACTAAACCTTGTCAAAACGTTTACTCGAAGTATATTGTAGTCGTGTTATTTTTTTACTGAGATAATTCGTAAAAATCCACAAAGTTCGCGTGCCAATTGCAATTTTAATAAGCGAGATGGGTATTAGTGTCAAATTACTCAGCATACAAACAAACAAAGATTGATGAATGGAGGAAAAAAAGAGCGGGTAGTTATTTCAGAAATAATTGTTATAGGGTTGTAAAATATCAAGTTTGGCGCATCCGAAACATTAGATCCGCCCTTTTTGGGATACCGTCTATATAATTTGGAAGTCGTACGACTACGTTTGTAAAATACTTAGACTGCAAAAGACGGTTTTACCTTTAATACGCCCCCTTTGTCGACTGCAAATAAAACATTATACTATACACAACCGTCACGATAAGTGTTGGGAAAAGACTAACGTTTTAGTCATAAACGATATCTTTTAGAATCGATATTTGACACGGATATTTTACTGGCCTACGATGTAAAAACATATACAACACCACGTGAATTTGTTTGTTCATAAGAGCGTGATTTGATTGAAAATATTTTTTGAAAATAATAAAACATTTTTATTTTTCTATATTCTTTGTACTTATTATAGATCTATGAATCTCGTAGTTCAGCTTGAAATAAACGCCTCAAAAATTTAATGAAATGTTCCAAAAGAAATTTGATTTAAAAATAAATAAAAAATGAATTTAGATCTTTTCCGTTCTAAGCATGGGATTTACATTATTTTTAATTTCGAATTCCTTCGATCGTACAAAACGTAACTGCAAATGCTCTGAGTCAAAGACATTATGAAAACATACCTATATAATATTATATTTATAGTTATCTTGAAAAATTGTACCGAATGTGTTATGGTTTAATGTGTGGATGTTACATTATACATATTTTGTATAAAAAGGACGTTTAGCTAACTCGTTATTTACATTCGAGAGACTTTTCATAAGAAGGAACAATAATACGTGTGGAGAGTGTGTTCCATAAAAAAGTTCACGCATTCAAATATGATGTATATGCGACTTTTGCGTACGTGTAATTTTTTAATGTAAAACTAATACGACTTTTTTTCCGCACAATTCGTATTTCGTTTTGTATTCTGACTATGAGTTGAGAATATTAAAATATTAATAATAATAAATTGTCAGAGTTTTGTTTTATTATACTTTTCGAGCTGAGTAGATAGTGGTTAGTATTATTATTAAATTTTTGCTATTTTTTTTATTTTATAATTTTTTTCATTATTATCATTGTCGTATTATATTATATTAGTCTATGGTTATTAAATTTTTTATTTCATACATTTTTCATTATTTTATCTTAAGTATATTAAGAGATGAATGTTTTTTTTTTCAAATAATATAACTAATTTAAAATGTATAAAACAAATTAATTTATAATCCTTGTTTGAAGTAAGTACATAATATATTATTAATAATATTTATTACTAATAATATTATTGTTAACTAATATAGATACCCACTTAATTTGATAAATTATAACACATATTGGTCTCGTTTTAAATGGGGGAGGGGTGGATGCTTTCCTTTTCACTTTTATAATCATTATTTATTATAAACACATATATCTTTGTAGGTATGATAAGATAAAAATAGTAATTCTTAAGCCAAATTTAAGTCAATATCAACAATCTAAAATATGAAATATATGATTTTGTAATAATTATACAAAATACAATAAAATGAAACCACTTATAATATTAATAGGTATATAAATTAAATAAATAATTTTATATTATTCTTATACTGGATAATATATTATCATTGTTAAAAACAACTAGGTAGGTATATAGTATAAAGAACTATAAACTATAAAGTATAATAACTTTTAAAATATAATACGTTTCTTTTCATAATTTATGAATTGGGTAAGTAAGTATGTACAGTGTACAAATTTACCATACTTATATACCATACTACATATATATATATATATATATATATATATATATATAATGCTAATAAATATGATGTATTAGAATTATCCTATCATAAGTTGTTATTCAGTAAAATTCACTTTTGATTTGAAAAAAAAAAAATTATTCCTGATATCTGTAAAATATATTAGACATAATGACAAAAAACGCAGATATTATAATATGTTAATCTAATTTATTCCTTCAATCAACACATAGGTATAGTTACTATAATAAATTGTAAGTACAAAATATATCCATATTATAATAACTATGTTCGCTGTAATAATACTAACTTCACTCTGTAGTCGGTATATTGTTAGACTACAGATATCTTGGGGTCTTATAACTTTAAACACAATTATTATCCTATAATAAGTTGATATAGATTGATAAAATTTAATTCATTTTTATGATAAATAATCCACGCGTTAATGTTATCGGAATTCTATAATATTATAACGGTAAAAATTAATAAAATGTATTTTGGAAAAACGGAAAGATTTTTTTTATAGTTTGTATATGTACTTATATTCATTCTAAGAGACTTTTCCATTTACTATAGTTTATGGTGGATATTTATATATATAGTATATATGCTACACAATAGGCTGTGTTTGTAACTCGAGTACACTCGGTGTATAGAGGAATAAAATTAAATGTGTACAATACCAATAAAGTTCGTGTAAATGTAAGATTCGGATAAACGAATATGTTTGACTCAAAAGCTTGTACACTGATAAAAAAGTCTTGGTAATACCAATTTAATCATAAATATTATTATCAAAATATAGTTAATGAACATTTTGTTAAATTCAAAATTGCGTATTTATAAATTTTCAATATTTATTGTTAATAATTTGGATTTTACTGTAACATATTTTGTTTTTTTTACTATAATAACAAATCCTATATCGTTGGCTCAGAACTAAAAGTTTTGTATTTTTAAATTGTTCGAGAGATCATTATTAAATTACCATTATTGCTACATTAATGTTGATTTAGAACATCTTGATTATCCGTTACTGGCATTCAATAACGATTCCGCAGTTAGTTCATTCCAATTTTAAAATACGGTTGGTACAAAATTATATTTAAAATATTGGTGATTTTGAACTTTTTGGCAATTCGTTATTTTTAACCCTATTTATTAATAATAGACACAATACGATATAAAATTTAGTGTATAATTCTAATAATTGCAGTGGTCCATTATCTCTCTCTATCTATCTCTCTATATATATATATAGGACTTACATACATACACATAAATCTACACATTTCTGCGTTTTTTTTACTCTTATATTGCTATATTAATAATATGTTATACACTTAATGGGTATACACTAAAAAAGCTACTTTAACAGGATTTTTTTTTCTTTTTTGTCACTTTGATCACTTTGATCAACCTTTATAAATGATAATACGAATCATTTGGCTGGGTTTTGAATATGGGGGACCAATATTTTCTACAAAAAAATCAAAAAAATAAAAAAATCCAATATCTCACGTTGTTTACTCGAGATTGCGGCAGTGTAAAGCGTAGCGGAGGTCATTTCGGAAATTCCAGGTTACCCTCGCCTCGGGAACGGACGGCCTAAATTGTTTCGGAAGTTTTATATCCACGCCCCTCATTTTATTAATGACCTCCATTATTTCGCCGCTTGTTATTTTCCAACGAGACCTTGGTTCGTTTTTTTTCCCACGTCAAAACCACCTCTGCGCCTCCTCCTATGTCTTTACCTACATTTTTTGTTTCTCCGCTCCTCTACCGACGCGCGTCTCTGTGGAAATTCGGCCCGTAAGCCAGACGTGTGTGTCGAGTTTTCGCGCGTCGGTTCGGGTAGCTTTTAATCAATTTGTTAGACAACGGCGGACGGTTTTTTTTTTTTGGACCCCTCCCCTTTATTTTTTCACCACTCGCCTTCCAAAAGCTTCCCGTCCCGTTGACAGCCGCTAATCTGCCTCCCCGGTGATAAATGGCCCTCGGGACGTCCATACCTCCACCGTCAGTCACCCCCCCCCCCCACCACCACCCTTCGACACGGTCCCGTCCCGTCCCGGACCAACGATGATTGAGAACACTGTCGCGCCCGAAAATGAACTCATTTCTCATGGACGGCGCGTCGCGATGAGTGGCGGGGCGGCCGCCGAGTCCCGACGACAACCCTTTACCAGAATGCTGGTATCCGTTATACTGTAGGTATATGCGTACAAAACACGTGGTTTTTATTAAAATTATAAATTATATATATATATATTATACGGCAGGTAAGTACATAACTGTCGGAGACACATATTTCCATTTTATTTTCGCTGAATTTCGGGTAAAAACGTTTTTCGAGAAAATAACGCATTCACGATATTCCGTTTCTCGGGTTTATAACATCAAACAATAATGACCGTCTAATAAAGTATTCAAACCAAAGAAAACCTCGTGTCCGGAGAATGAATATACGGTAGACAAATATTTGGCCACTAAATAATATCATAGGCACTGTCCTAAAACGAAACAATTTTCTCTGCACTATTAAATTTAAATCGTCAAAACGTGTTTTTTCCCCTGGTTTTACATCCTGTTACTACATGTTGGATATGTATAAGCTTTAAAATATAGATACGTATTTTACGCACTGTTTTCGGTAGGTTTAAAATCCAAACCTTCTCGAACGGGATATGTAATTAGCAGTACGTAATTGTTGGATTTTTTTTTTCTACGTAAATATTGGACAACCGATTTTATTTACTTGTTCGATATATTGTTTCTTTTAGAACTTATAAAAATCATTGTTATTTTAAAATATTTACGATAAATGAAAAAGTACCGTATTAATAATTGAACGACACTATAAAAAACAAACACTCTAACAAATCATTAACAGGTATACTATTTCGATTTTATTGATCATTTAAAAAAATAATAAAAACGTTAAACAATGAAACGGAACTTTAAACTTAAAACTATGTTGACACCGCCGGTACATAATATTCTGAACACTGTAGTATTTTCGCAAGACGTGAACTTCATATTTACGTCAACCTGAAAGTGAAATATAAGCATATGTAATGGTCTGTTTAAAACATAAAAAAAATAAAGTAAACCGTAATTTTCTATCCCTAAGATGTCGGCTAAAAGCTTGGCACACGGTTTTTGAAGTAATGAAATATTGTTTTGCCGTCCTCTCAAAATAGGTATACTACTTAACGAAAAGTTTAATGATCAATTTACATGTTTAAATTCACCGTAATACTTGTAGAGGACAGGAGGGTTAGCCTTCTATCTTAACAATCAATCATCTTACTTGGCTTTTTGATAATAAAAACCAAAATTTTTATAGGAAGAATGTGGTGAATATATATAATATATAATATAGGAAAATTAATAACAAATAATTATTGAATTCACAGCGAGGATTTTATTATTAATATATAGCACAAATAAATTTGAAATTTCTTAATATAAAATAGTTGCGGTATAATACTTAATACTTACATATGCCTAAATCACAACAGTTTGTTAATAAACATTACAAATGAATATTATTATATTTTGTAACAAGAAAAAAAGTGATAATTAAAAAAGGGGTTGACTGATTCGTATTTTTTAGGTTTAGAAAAACCAAATTTAAAGCTTTATATCAATTTTGTTTTTATTAGATATTCCCGTCTTCTGAGAATCTTATATACTTCGGTATGTTTTAAAAGTTAATGTCCAACACGAAAATTACGAGTTAATTATATTACAGTAAAATATGAAAATTTCGTCATAAAATTATTACATAACATAATCGTTGTTTAAATTTAGATTGTTTGCATTTACATTTCTGTACAAACTATATGAATTAATCGACACTTAAATATGATACTAAAAACAATATAAGTATAATATATAGATTTGAAATTTAAAATTGTATTTATATTTATGTTTTTTAAAATTATTTTTGTTAATTTTGAAGGATAACTTTTAATTTTAAAAATTTTAATATTTGTGACTGAAATCAGTTATATTTTTTCTATTTTAATTATGTTGAAACTAAAGGACTTTTTTGTCAATTTAACTTAACTTATTTTAGTTAATTTTTTCGATCACAGTAATAGGTATAGGTAATATTGTTGTGATACTTGTACAATATAAGTGTATTCATAAATGTATTACTATAATATTAAAATGACGACGTACATGCGTTATTTTATCTGTTTATCGATTTATTGTTCTGTACCTAGTTGTAATTAAGAAACGAAATTTGAACACAATATTATAGATGAAATTACGTGTGTTCTACCGTTATTAAAAAAAAACCATTAAAATCTTAAAAAATTTAATAATTTTGTAAAAAAAAATATTTTCTAGGAGATTTTTACAGCATAACAATATCAGTTATAATTGTGATATCGAAAAAAGACGACGGTAGAACACAGATAATTTTTTATACAATATTGTGTCAAAATTTGGTTTTTTAATTACAATACTTTCGTTAACAAATGTCATGATTACACAACAATCAAAAGTGATACTGACACAAGTCTATTTTTAAATATATTTAAATATTTTTAAATTATAGGATTTTTATTTTTATTACCATTTTTTAAAGTTGATTTCACACCTTGAAATACACGTCCTCTTAATAACACGTATTAAATTGAATAACCAAATAGGTACCTAAAGTAATGAAAAAAAAAAAATTACTTACTAATATTGAGTAATTATTTTAAACGAAACAAATGACAATGAACTGTATTTGTTTTTATGTAAGCGTCTGTAAAATACTTCATGATTATTACAAATCAAAACGTATAAATTCTGTGTGTAGGTACTTCGAATATCAGCTGTTATCACAGTTATACGGATAATCGATTTTAAATATATATAAAATGTATGCCAACATAATACTATATAGTATTATTAAACAATACGCGTATTATACGTAAATATTTTGGAATAATATTAATCGTTCTAGCGGTAATAAATTATGCGTATTTTTCTATTATTTTTTTTTTTTTGGGACGTACTGGCGGTCGAAATAAAAATTAAAAATTAACCGTACGATAATACTTTATACATATATATGTAGGTATATAGTTTTTTTTTTATGAATTTAAAAACGAGGAATATCCAGGTAGAAAAAAAACGTATATTATACATTGTGCGGATTCTCGCACACAGTAGGAAGGTAAATATATTATATTATACAATACACGTACACACACACAAATATATATATATAATTCTATGCCAACACTCGGAAGTAATCGTTGAGATGAGAATTCTATTCAAAAGTATGCAGCTATTGTTGCGTTTTTTTTTTTTTTTTTTTTTGGGGGGGGGAAAGGAGAGAACCTATTTTCTCCCGACTCACAAACGTTGTGTTTCAATAATTTTTCTCCCACGTTTTTATTTTATTTTTTTTTTATTTTTACAAGGTTTTCCCGATATCAAAATCCCACGACAAGCAAAAAAACGCAAACCCACACGATTCGCATATTGTATGTGAGGTAAAAAAAAAAAAAAAACGCGTGTATTCATGGTATACACCAAGACACGCGTTTGTCGGTTTAAACACGCGGATGTTCCCAGAGGATTCGATGAACTTTCGTTTAACTCATTTATAGGCGTGTACATAGGCTAGGTACACGTAAGTATAAAACGCCACCATATGCCCACCACACTTAACCCGTCTCGACTATATTAACCGGAGACTTTTGCACATTCAGAATAATAATAATAATAATAATAATAATAATATGTAATAATAATAATAATAATAATAATACGTGTCCGTAACGCGGCGGCGGTGTGTACCAGCGTACGTTTAATAAAAACGGGGCAGATTGGCCCGTTTTAAAGGTTATACCCAGACCGCGGTATGCGCGCGCGGTATCTACCCGACCCTCCGCCATGATTATGTACGTGGCAGTGGCCTAAATTAGCTTCGCGCGCTCCCGCATAAACGGCCCCGCGTTTTACAATGCGAGCACGTAATCGCGTTGATTTACATCTGCTTTTCCGCGCAACAGACTAACAAGTATTGCCTATAAAACTACACGCCGCGAATCCCGTGAAAACACACTCAATGTTCGCACGCACGCACCGAACGTATTATTATATTGCTGTTAAACAAAACGGGAAAGTTATATTCGCGTCTCCCCCGCTGACGTTCGATTTTCTCGGGTACAAAAACAGCTAGAAAAAAAAAAACCCCCTATAATAAATTATTATACTTGATCTCGAATATAATATAGCCACGATAATTTGCATTTAATATAGTACTAAAATGTATTTTTAAGTACTTCGAAACGACGATAAATTACCGAAACGCCGTAGCTCGGATCTAATCAATCCAATCACAAAAACTTCTTGCGATAAGAGCTCGTTTTGTGGCGTAATATTTTTGATGAATAAGTGTTAAATCCGCAATCCTCGTGTACTACAACGGTATTTATTTACCTACACGAATTTCTCCGAGATACATAATATAGAACCACGGATATGTGTGGTCATAAAACTCGATGCAAATGTTATAACATATACGATAGATATGCGTTATCGTACAATAAATAGTTTTGTAACAATAGCACTGTATTTTGAATGGCAAAGCCATTCATTTTCAAGGACATCGAGACGTTACCGCGGTAAACAATTAATTTCGGAAGTGTCGAGCTACTTGGTCCTATTAAACCTCGCAGTCCTTTCTTATATATATATATATATATACCAGTGAACATTATTTAATCACGAATCGCTAACACTTATATATGTATGTTTTTGTATACCATATATGTTCATAGGACAAACACGTATACTATTAAGGTATGTTATAACAGAGTTGGATGAGTTAATCAATCAATTTTAAAAATCGATAGTACTAGTACCTAATATAGTATTAGTAATCGTTCGTTTGTTATTTTTTATCGTTTTCTCATATTTTAAGTTTGGATCTTTTAAAATGGTTTTGATTTATAAAAATTCATATCATGATTTCGAGGAATACTCGTTTATTTTTATTATTGCTTATAAATCTAATTCGATATTTTTAATATTTACCATAATACATTTTAGTTAATTCATTGAACACTGGTAATAATATTAAGAAATGGATTTAGATCCGTTTTTATCGATTTTTAAAAATAACAATTCGTTTTATACACAATAAATCAATAACACTTCTTCTTCTTTGAAGTTTCCTACTACTCCCTCATGCATATCTGTGTTATACTATTCTTTTAATTTCTACATATTATTAGAACAAATTTCTTGCAGATCTGTGTAATAAAGTTCGTTCGTTATTGGTAACCCGCTTTCTTTTTTCAGGTAATTATCCTCTTTTAGTACTAAATGTATAGGAATAGTAGATCAGAGTATGACTAAATCACAGTAATTACCATATTTCTATAGTATCTATTATCGTATTGCTCTCGTTAGTTTATTGTAGTACTAGATCATTAATTGATACTCTATCTGTCCAATTTATCTTTTGCATTCGCTTATAGCTCCTACACATTTCAAAAGCTTTTTTCTCGAAATAAACTTTAATTTAAATATTTTCCGTTTTATTTAATGTTTTCTTTATAAACCTTTAGGTTTATTTGGAGTTTTTATAGTTTTTTAGTGCATAATTTATTCTAATATAAATTTTGTATTGAAATTCTTATCTTAGCAAAAAAAAAATATCATATCAGCTACCGATCTGTATGACTCTAATTTATCTCCAACACCAATCGACATTCTTTTATTTCTTTGAAAGATAAATTGGCACTATTGTACAAAAATATACGAATCCTCATTATTTGAGACCGATATCTACTGGACGCCAAAATATTATTAGAATTTTTTTAATACATATATGTATTAAAAAAAATTTATATAAATTGATGTTGCATATTTGATATTAATGTATTTTTTTTATGATTATATCTATGTCTTATTATTGATTTATTTAACATTTCAATGCATATATTATATTAAGTATCTATATTTCAGTATTTTTAACGCATTTACCTAAATCAGTTTCTTAATTATAACAGATCTGGACACAATTATACAAAAACCATTTCGGGTAATAAAAACAATGATTTTTGTTTATTTTTTTTTCAACATTTATATTTGAGATTTTTACAATCTTCTTTATACGAATTTCTATTTAATATAATGTATGTAATGATTTTTAGGAACACGATTTTTGTAATAAATATAATTAACTACATAAATAGATAGTATCTAGTTAGTTAAAAGCACAGTTATAAACTGTGAATCATTAGTATTAATGATCCTATATTTAGACAATGAAAAAATCATAATAGCCTATTAACCCGACGAAAAAATTAATTCAAATTACTTCGCAAATATTTTGTAATGATTTTATTTCACTCATTAAAATTAAATTAACAAAATTGTTCTCGATTATTATTTTTCTATGTTTTTCAATGCTAACATTTTGATTTAAGGATATCAATATTATAGGTATCCAGTGTTATA
>CAWVNS010000038.1:0-30717 GCA_963930675.1 Gnaphalium uliginosum | reverse complement strand
AAAAGGCTAGCAACCGATCGTAAAACTTGTTTTGTAATTATATCAGGTTTTTCAAACCGATTTTTTAATATCATATGTTGTTCTCGTCCCCTTTTTTATTTGCTCATTTGATTGGAAATTTTACGGGCTTTCAGAATATATATCATAAAGTAATTGACAACTTCTGGAACTAATGGAAAAAGGCTAGCAACCGATCGGAAAACTTGTTTTGTACCTATATCTATTTTTTTTCATATACGAAACCTAATATACGTTATGGTTGCTGGACCCGTGCAGTTAATTCAAACTGATTTTTTAATATCATATGTTGTTCACGGACCTTTTTTATTTGCTCATTTGATTGGAAATTTTACGGGCTTTCAGAATATATTTCATAAACTTATTGACGCCGTCCGGAACTTATGGAAAAAGGCTAGCAACCGATCGGAAAACTTGTTTTGTAATTATATCAGGTTATTCAAACTGTATTTTTTATATCATATGTTAATCACGGACCTTTCTTATTTGCTCATTTGATTGGAAATTTTACGAACTTTCAGAATATATATCATAAGCTGATTGACACCGTCCGGAATTTATGGAAAAAGGCAAGCAACCGATCGTAAAACTTGTTTTGTAATTATATCAGGTTTTTCAAACTGATTTTTTAATATCATATGTTGTTCTCGTCCGCTTTTTTATTTGCTCATTTGATTGGAAATTTCACGGGCTTTCAGAATATATATCATAAAATAATTGACACCGTCCGGAACTTATTAATAAAACTTAGCGACCGATCGGCCAACGTTTAGTATACCTATATCGGTTTTTTCAATCTGATTTTTTAGTATCGTATGTTGTTCACTGAACTTTTTTATTTGCTCATTTGATTGGAAATTTTACAGGCTTTCAGAATATATATCATAAGGTGATTGACAACTTCCGGCACTTATGGAAAAGGCGAGCAACCAATCGGAAAACTTGTTTTGTACCTATACCCGTTTTTTTTCATATACGAAACCTAATATACGTTTTAGTTGCTGGACCCGTGCAGTTTTTTCAAACTGATTTTTTAATATCATATGTTGTTCACGGACCTTTTTTATTTGCTCATTTGATTGGAAACTTCACGGGCTTTCAGAATAAATATCATAAAATGATTGACACCGTCCGGAACTTATTAAAAAAACTTAGCGACCGATCGGCCAACGTTTAGTATTCCTATAACAGTTTTTTCAAACTGATTTTTTTATATCATATGGTGGTCACGGACCTTTTTTATTTGCTCATTTGATTTGGAATTTTACGGGCTTTCAGGATATATTTCATAAACTGATTGACGCCGTCCGGAACATATGGAAAAAGGCTAGCAACCGATCGGAAAACTTGTTTTGTAATTATATCAGGTTATTCAAATTGATTTTTTATATCATATGTTAATCACGGACCTTTCTTATATGCTCATTTGATTGGAAATTTTATGAACTTTCAGAATATATATCATAAGCTGATTGACACCGTCCGGAACTTATGGAAAAAGGCTAGCAACCGATCGTAAAACTTGTTTTGTAATTATATCAGGTTTTTCAAACTGATTTTTTAATATCATATGTTGTTCTCGTCCCCTTTTTTATTTGCTCATTTGATTGGAAATTTTACGGGCTTTCAGAATATATATCATAAAGTAATTGACAACTTCTGGAACTAATGGAAAAAGGCTAGCAACCGATCGGAAAACTTGTTTTGTACCTATATCTATTTTTTTTCATATACGAAACCTAATATACGTTATGGTTGCTGGACCCGTGCAGTTAATTCAAACTGATTTTTTAATATCATATGTTGTTCACGGACCTTTTTTATTTGCTCATTTGATTGGAAATTTTACGGGCTTTCAGAATATATTTCATAAACTTATTGACGCCGTCCGGAACTTATGGAAAAAGGCTAGCAACCGATCGGAAAACTTGTTTTGTAATTATATCAGGTTTTTCAAACTGTATTTTTTATATCATATGTTAATCACGGACCTTTCTTATTTGCTCATTTGATTGGAAATTTTACGAACTTTCAGAATATATATCATAAGCTGATTGACACCGTCCGGAACTTATGGAAAAAGGCAAGCAACCGATCGTAAAACTTGTTTTGTAATTATATCAGGTTTTCAAACTGATTTTTTAATATCATATGTTGTTCTCGTCCGCTTTTTTATTTGCTCATTTGATTGGAAATTTCACGGGCTTTCAGAATATATATCATAAAATAATTGACACCGTCCGGAACTTATTAAAAAAACTTAGCGACCGATCGGCCAACGTTTAGTATACCTATATCGGTTTTTTCAATCTGATTTTTTTAGTATCGTATGTTGTTCACTGACCTTTTTTATTTGCTCATTTGATTGGAAATTTTACAGGCTTTCAGAATATATATCATAAGGTGATTGACAACTTCCGGCACTTATGGAAAAGGCGAGCAACCAATCGGAAAACTTGTTTTGTACCTATACCCGTTTTTTTTCATATACGAAACCTAATATACGTTTTAGTTGCTGGACCCGTGCAGTTTTTTCAAACTGATTTTTTAATATCATATGTTGTTCACGGACCTTTTTTATTTGCTCATTTGATTGGAAACTTCACGGGCTTTCAGAATATATATCATAAAATGATTGACACCGTCCGGAACTTATGGAAAAAGGCTAGCAACCGATCGTAAAACTTGTTTTGTAATTATATCAGGTTTTTCAAACTGATTTTTTAATATCATATGTTGTTCTCGTCCACTTTTTTATTTGCTCATTTGATTGGAAACTTCACGGGCTTTCAGAATATATATCATAAAATGATTGACACCGTCCGGAACTTATTAAAAAAACTTAGCGACCGATCGGCCAACGTTTAGTATTCCTATAACAGTTTTTTCAAACTGATTTTTTTATATCATATGGTGGTCACGGACCTTTTTTATTTGCTCATTTGATTGGAAATATTACTGGCTTTCAGAATATATATCATAAACTGATTGACATCTTCCGGAACTTATTAAAAAAACTTAGCAACCGATCGGCCAACGTTTATTATTCCTATAACAATTTTTTCAAACTGATTTTTTTATATCATATGTTGTTCACGGACCTTTTTTATTTGCTCATTTGATTGGAAATCTTACGGGCTTTCAGAATATATTTCATAAACTGATTGACGACCTCCGGAACTTATGGAAAAAGGCTAGCAACCGATCGGAAAACTTGTTTTGTAATTATATCAGGTTATTCAAATTGATTTTTTATATCATATGTTAATCACGGACCTTTCTTATTTGCTCATTTGATTGGAAATTTTATGAACTTTCAGAATATATATCATAAGCTGATTGACACCGTCCGGAACTTATGGAAAAAGGCTAGCAACCGATCGTAAAACTTGTTTTGTAATTATATCAGGTTTTTCAAACTGATTTTTTAATATCATATGTTGTTCTCGTCCCCTTTTTTATTTGCTCATTTGATTGGAAATTTTACGGGCTTTCAGAATATATATTATAAAGTAATTGACAACTTCTGGAACTAATGGAAAAAGGCTAGCAACCGATCGGAAAACTTGTTTTGTACCTATATCTATTTTTTTTCATATACGAAACCTAATATACGTTATGGTTGCTGGACCCGTGCAGTTAATTCAAACTGATTTTTTAATATCATATGTTGTTCACGGACCTTTTTTATTTGCTCATTTGATTGGAAATTTTACGGGCTTTCAGAATATATTTCATAAACTTATTGACGCCGTCCGGAACTTATGGAAAAAGGCTAGCAACCGATCGGAAAACTTGTTTTGTAATTATATCAGGTTATTCAAACTGTATTTTTTATATCATATGTTAATCACGGACCTTTCTTATTTGCTCATTTGATTGGAAATTTTACGAACTTTCAGAATATATATCATAAGCTGATTGACACCGTCCGGAACTTATGGAAAAAGGCAAGCAACCGATCGTAAAACTTGTTTTGTAATTATATCAGGTTTTTCAAACTGATTTTTTAATATCATATGTTGTTCTCGTCCGCTTTTTTATTTGCTCATTTGATTGGAAATTTCACGGGCTTTCAGAATATATATCATAAAATAATTGACACCGTCCGGAACTTATTAAAAAAACTTAGCGACCGATCGGCCAACGTTTAGTATACCTATATCGGTTTTTTCAATCTGATTTTTTTAGTATCGTATGATGTTCACTGACCTTTTTTATTTGCTCATTTGATTGGAAATTTTACAGGCTTTCAGAATATATATCATAAGGTGATTGACAACTTCCGGCACTTATGGAAAAGGCGAGCAACCAATCGGAAAACTTGTTTTGTACCTATACCCGTTTTTTTTTCATATACGAAACCTAATATACGTTTTAGTTGCTGGACCCGTACAGTTTTTTCAAACTGATTTTTTAATATCATACGTTGTTCACGGACCTTTTTTATTTGCTCATTTGATTTGGAATTTTACGGGCTTTCAGGATATATTTCATAAAGTAATTGACAACTTCTGGAACTAATGGAAAAAGGCTAGCAACCGATCGGAAAACTTGTTTTGTACCTATATCCATTTTTTTTCTTATACGCAACCTAATATACGTTTTGGTTGCTGGACCCGTGCAGTTTTTTCAAACTGATTTTTTAATATCATATGTTGTTCACGGCTAGTTTTTTATTTGCTCATTTGATTGGAAATTTTACGGGCGTTCATAATAAATATCATACACTGATTGACACCGAACGGAACTTATGGAAAAAGGCGAGCAGCTATTCGGAATACTTGTTTTGTACCTATATCCATTTTTTTTCTTATACGCAACCTAATATACGTTTTGGTTGCTGGACCCGTGCAGTTTTTTCAAACTGATTTTTTTATATAAATTGTTGTTTACGGACGGTTTATAATTTGCTCATCTTATGGGAAATTTTACGGGCTCATAGAATATATTTCATAAACTAATTGACGCCGTCCGGAACTCATCGAAAAAGCTTTGCAACCGAACGGCCAACGTGTATTATACCTATATCAGTTTTTTCAATCTGATTTTTTAGTATCGTATGTTGTTCACTGACCTTTTTTATTTGCTCATTTGATTTGAAATTTTACGGGCTTTCAGAATATATATCATAAAGTGATTGAAAACTTTCGGAACTTATGGAAAAGGTGAGCAACCAATCGGAAAACTTGTTTTGTACCTATACCCGTTTTTTTTCATATACGAAATCTAATATACGTTTTAGTTGCTGGACCCGTGCAGTTTTTTCAAACTGATTTTTTAATATCATATGTTGTTCACGGACCTTTTTTATTTGCTCATGTGATTGGAAATTTTACGGGCTTTCAGAATATATTTCATAAACTGATTGACGCCGTCCGAAACATATGGAACAAGGCTAGCAACCGATCGGAAAACTGGTTTTGTAATTATATCAGGTTTTTCAAACTGTATTTTTTATATCATATGTTAATCACGGACCTTTTTTATTTGCTCATTTGATTGGAAATTTTACGGGCTTTCAGAATATATTTCATAAACTGATTGACGCCGTCCGGAACATATGGAAAAAGGCTAGCAACCGATCGTAAAACTTGTTTTGTAATTATATCAGGTTTTTCAAACTGATTTTTTAATATCATATGTTGTTCTCGTCCGCTTTTTTATTTGCTCATTTGATTGGAAATTTTACGGGCTTTCAGAATATATATAATAAACTGATTGACACCGTCCGGAACTTATTAAAAAAACTTAGCGACCGATCGGCCAACGTTTAGTATTCCTATAACAGTTTTTTCAAACTGATTTTTTTATATCATATGTTGTTCACGGACCTTTTTTATTTGCTCATTTGATTGGAAATATAACGGGCTTTCAGAATATATATCATAAACTGATTGACATCTTCCGGAACTTATTAAAAAACTTAGCGACCGATCGGCCAACGTTTATTATTCCTATAACAGTTTTTTCAAACTGATTTTTTTATATCATATGTTGTTCACGGCTAGTTTTTTATTTGCTCATTTGATTGGAAATTTTACGGGCGTTCATAATAAATATCATAAACTGATTGACACCGAACGGAACTTATGGAAAAAGGCGAGCAGCCATTCGGAATACTTATTTTGTACCTATATCCATTTTTTTTCTTATACGCAAACTAATATACGTTTTGGTTACTGGACCCGTGCAGTTTTTTTCAAACTGATTTTTTAATATCATATCTTGTTCTCGTCCGCTTTTTTATTTGCTCATTTGATTGGAAATTTTACGGGCTTTCAGAATATATATCATAAACTGATTGACACCGTCCGGAACTTATTAAAAAAATTTAGCGACCGATCGGCCAACGTTTATTATTCCTATAACAGTTTTTTCAAACTGATTTTTTTATATCATATGTTGTTTACGGACCTTTTTTATTTGCTCATTTGATTGGAAATATTACGGGCTTTCAGAATATATATCATAAACTGATTGACACCGTCCGGAACTTATTAAAAAAACTTAGCGACCGATCGGCCAACGTTTATTATTCCTATAACAGTTTTTTCAAACTGATTTTTTTATATCATATGTTGTTCACGGACCTTTTTTATTTGCTCATTTGATTTGAAATATTACGGGCTTTCAGAATATATATCATAAACTGATTGACATCGTCCGGAACTTATTAAAAAAACTTATCGACCGATCGGCCAACGTTTATTATTCCTATAACAGTTTTTTCAAACTGATTTTTTAATATCATATGTTGTTCACGGCTAGTTTTTATTTGCTCATTTGATTGGAAATTTTACGGGCGTTCATAATAAATATCATAAACTGATTGACACCGACCGGAACTTATGGAAAAAGGCGAGCAACCAATCGGGAAACTTGTTTTGTACCTATACCCGTTTTTTTTCTTATACGCAACCTAATATACGTTTTGGTTGCTGGGCCCGTGCAGTTTTTTCAAACTGATTTTTTTATATAAATTGTTGTTTACGGACGGTTTATAATTTGCTCATCTTATGGGAAATTTTACGGGCTCATAGAATATATTTCATAAACCAATTGACGCCGTCCGGAACTCATCGAAAATGCTTAGCAACCGAACGGCCAACGTGTATTATACCTATATCAGATTTTTCAATCTGATTTTTTTAGTATCGTATGTTGTTCACTGACCTTTTTTATTTGCTCATTTGATTAGAAATTTTACGGGCTTTCAGAATATATATCATAAAGTGATTGACAACTTCCGGAACTTATGGAAAAGGCGAGCAACCAATCGGAAAACTTCTTTTGTACCTATACCCGTTTTTTTTCTTATACGCAACCTAATATACGTTTTGGTTGCTGGGCCCGTGCAGTTTTTTCAAACTGATTTTTTTATATAAATTGTTGTTTACGGACGGTTTATAATTTGCTCATCTTATGGGAAATTTTACGGGCTCAAAGAATATATTTCATAAACTAATTGACGCCGTCCGGAACTCATCGAAAAAGCTTTGCAACCCAACGGCCAACGTGTATTATACCTATATCAGTTTTTTCAATCTGATTTTTTTAGTATCGTATGTTGTTCACTGACCTTTTTTATTTGCTCATTTGATTGGAAATTTTACGGGCTTTCAGAATATATATCATAAAGTGATTGACAACTTCCGGAACTTATGGAAAAGGCGAGCAACCAATCGGAAAACTTGTTTTGTACCTATACCCGTTTTTTTTCATATACGAAACCTAATATACGTTTTAGTTGCTGGACCCGTGCAGTTTTTTCAAACTGATTTTTTAATATCATATGTTGTTCACGGACCTTTTTTATTTGCTCATTTGATTGGAAATTGTACGGGCTTCAGAATATATTTCATAAACTGATTGACGCCGTCCGGAACATATGGAAAAAGGCTAGCAACCGATCGGAAACCTTGTTTTGTAATTATATCAAGGTTTTTCAAACTGAATTTTTTATATCATATGTTAATCACGGACCTTTCTTATTTGCTCATTTGATTAGAAATTTTACGAACTTTCAGAATATATATCATAAGCTGATTGACACCGTCCGGAACTTATGGAAAAAGGCTGGCAACCGATCGTAAAACTTGTTTTGTAATTATATCAGGTGTTTCAAACTGTATTTTTTATATCATATGTTAATCACGGACCTTTCTTATTTGCTCATTTGATTAGAAATTTTACGAACTTTCAGAATATATATCATAAGCTGATTGACACCGTCCGGAACTTATGGAAAAAGGATGGCAACCGATCGTAAAACTTGTTTTGTAATTATATCAGGTGTTTCAAACTGTATTTTTTATATCATATGTTAATCACGGACCTTTCTTATTTGCTCATTTGATTAGAAATTTTACGGGCTTTCAGAATATATATCATAAACTGATTGACATCGTCCGGAACTTATTAAAAAAATTTAGCGACCGATCGGCCAACGTTTATTATTCCTATAACAGTTTTTTCAAACTGATTTTTTTATATCATATGTTGTTTACGGACCTTTTTTATTTGCTCATTTGATTGGAAATATTACGGGCTTTCAGAATATATATCATAAACTGATTGACACCGTCCGGAACTTATTAAAAAAACTTAGCGACCGATCGGCCAACGTTTATTATTCCTATAGCAGTTTTTTCAAACTGATTTTTTTATATCATATGTTGTTCACGGAACTTTTTTATTTGCTCATTTGATTTGAAAAATTACGGGCTTTCAGAATATATATCATAAACTGATTGACACCGTCCGGAATGATCTTATCGAAAATGCTTAGCGACCGATCGGCCATCGTTTATTATTCCTATGACAGTTTTTTCAAACTGATTTTTTTATATCATATGTTGTTCACAGACCTTTTTTATTTGCTCATTTGATTGGAAATTTTACGGGCTTTCAGAATATAAATCATAAACTAATTGACACCGAACGAAACTTATGGAAAAAGGCGAGCAACCAATCGGAAAACTTGTTTTGTACCTATATCCATTTTTTTTCTTATACGCAACCTAATATACGTTTTGGTTGATGGACCCGTGCAGTTTTTTCAAACTGATTTTTTAATATCATATGTTGTTCACGGCTAGTTTTTTATTTGCTCATTTGATTGGAAATTTTACGGGCGTTCATAATAAATATCATAAACTGATTGACACCCAACGGAACTTATGGAAAAAGGCGAGCAGCCATTCGGAATACTTGTTTTGTACCTATATCCATTTTTTTTCTTATACGCAACCTAATATACGTTTTGGTTGCTAAACCCGTGCAGTTTTTTCAAACTGATTTTTTAATATCATATGTTGTTCACGGCTAGTTTTTTCTTTGCTCAATTGATTGGAAATTTTACGGGCGTTCATAATAAATATCATAAACTGATTGACACCGACCGGAACTTATGGAAAAAGGCGAGCAACCAATCGGAAAACTTGTTTTTGTACCTATACCTGTTATTTTTCATATACGCTACCTAATATACGTTTTGGTTGCTGGACGCGTGCAGTTTTTTCAAACTGATTTTTTTATATAATTTGTTGTTTACGGACGGTTTATAATTTGCTCATCTTATGGAAAATTTTACGGGCTCATAGAATATATATCATAAACTAATTGACGCCGTCCGGAACTCATCGGAAAAGCTTAGCAACCGAACGGCCAACGTGTATTACACCTATATCAGTTTTTTCAATCTGATTTTTTTAGTATTGTATGTTGTTCACTGACCTTTTTTATTTGCTCATTTGATTGGAAATTTTACGGGCTTTCAGAATATATATCATAAAGTGATTGACAATTTCCGGAACTTATGGAAAAGGCGAGCAACCAATCGGAAAACTTGTTTTGTACCAATACCCGTTTTATTACATATACGAAACCTAATATACGTTTTAGTTGCTGGACCCGTGCAGTTTTTTCAAACTGATTTTTTAATATCATATGTTGTTCACGGATTTTTTTTATTTGCTCATTTGATTGGAAATTTTACGTGCTTTCAGAATATATTTCATAAACTGATTGACGCCGTCCGGAACATATGGAAAAAGGCTAGCAACAGATCGTAAAACTTGTTTTGTAAATATATCAGGTTTTTCAAACTGATTTTTTTGTATCATATGTTGTTCACGGACTTTTTTTATTTGCTCATTTGATTGGAAATGTTACGGGCTTTCAGAATATGTATCATAAACTGATTGACATCTTCCGGAACTTATTAAAAAGACTTAGCGACCGATCGGCCAACGTTTATTATTCCATTCCTATAACAGTTTTTTCAAACTGATTTTTTAATATCATATGTTGTTCACTGCTAGTTTTTTATTTGCTCATTTCATTGGAAATTTTACGGGCGTTCATAATAAATATCATAAACTGATTAACACCGAACGGAACTTATGGAAAAAGGCGAGCAGACATTCGGAATACTTGTTTTGTACCTATATCCATTTTTTTTCTTATACGCAACCTAATATACGTTTTGGTTGCTGGACCCGTGCAGTTTTTTTCAAACTGATTTTTTAATATCATATTTTGTTCTCGTCCGCTTTTTTATTTGCTCATTTGATTGGAAATTTTACGGGCTTTCAGAATATATATCATAAACTGATTGACACCGTCCGGAACTTATTAAAAAAACTTAGCGACCGATCGGCCAACGTTTATTATTCCTATAACAGTTTTTTCAAACTGAATTTTTTATATCATATGTTGTTCACGGACCTTTTTTATTTGCTCATTTGATTGGAAATATTACGGGCTTTCAGAATATATATCATAAACTGATTGACATCGTCCGGAACTTATTAAAAAAACTTAGCGACCGATCGGCCAACGTTTATTATTCCTATAACAGTTTTTTCAAACTGATTTTTTTATATCATATGTTGTTCACGGACCTTTTTTATTTGCTCATTTCATTGGAAATATTTCGGGCTTTCAGAATATATATCATAAACTGATTGACATCGTCCGGAACTTATTAAAAAAACTTAGCGACCGATCGGCCAACGTTTATTATTCCTATAACAGTTCTTTCAAACTGATTTTTTTATATCATATGTTGTTCACGGACCTTTTTTATTTGCTCATTTCATTGGAAATATTACGGGCTTTCAGAATATATATCATAAACTGATTGACACCGACCGGAACTTATGGAAAAAGGCGAGCAACCAATCGGAAAACTTGTTTTGTACCTATATCCATTTTTTTTCTTATACGCAACCTAATATACGTTTTTGTTGCTGGACCCGTGCAGTTTTTTCAAACTGATTTTTTAATATCATATGTTGTTCACGGCTAGTTTTTTATTTGCTCATTTGATTGGAAATTTTACGGGCTTTCAGAATATATTTCATAAACTGATTGACGCCGTCCGGAACATATGGAAAAAGGCTAGCAACCGATCGTAAAACTTGTTTTGTAATTATATCAGGTTTTTCAAACTGATTTTTTAATATCATATGTTGTTCTCGTCCGCTTTTTTATTTGCTCATTTGATTGGAAATTTTACGGGCTTTCAGAATATATATCATAAACTGATTGACACCGACCGAAACTTATGGAAAAAGGCGAGCAACCAATCGGAAAACTTGTTTTGTACCTATATCCATTTTTTTTCTTATACGCAACCTAATATACGTTTTGGTTGCTGGACCCGTGCAGTTTTTTCAAACTGATTTTTTTATATAATTTGTTGTTTACGGACGGTTTATAATTTGCTCATCTTATGGGAAATTTTACGGGCTCATAGAATATTATCATAAACTAATTGACGCCGTCCGGAACTCATCGAAAAAGCTTAGCAACCGAACGGCCAACGTGTATTATACCTATATCAGTTTTTATTAATCTGATTTTTCTAGTATCGTATATTGTTCACTGACATTTTTTATTTGCTCATTTGATTGGAAATTTTACGGGCTTTCAGAATATATATCATAAAATGATTGAAAACTTTCGGAACTTATGGAAAAGGCAAGGAACCAATCGGAAAACTTGTTTTGTACCTATACCCGTTTTTTTTCATATACGAAACCTAATATACGTTTTAGTTGCTGGACCCGTGCAGTTTTTTCAAACTGATTTTTTAATATCATATGTTGTTCACGGACCTTTTTTATTTGCTCATTTGATTGGAAATTTTACGGGCTTTCAGAATATATTTCATAAACTGATTGACGCCGTCCGGAACTTATTAAAAAAACTTAGCGACCGATCGGCCAACGTTTAGTATTCCTATAACAGTTTTTTCAAACTGATTTTTTTGTATCATATGTTGTTCACGGACTTTTTTTATTTGCTCATTTGATTGGATATATTACGGGCTTTCAGAATATGTATCATAAACTGATCGACATCTTCCGGAACTTATTAAAAAAACTTAGCGACCGATCGGCCAACGTTTATTATTCCATTCCTATAACAGTTTTTTCAAACTGATTTTTTAATATCATATGTTGTTCACTGCTAGTTTTTTATTTGCTCATTTCATTGGAAATTTTACGGGCGTTCATAATAAATATCATAAACTGATTAACACCGAACGGAACTTATGGAAAAAGGCGAGCAGCCATTCGGAATACTTGTTTTGTACCTATATCCATTTTTTTTCTTATACGCAACCTAATATACGTTTTGGTTGCTGGACCCGTGCAGTTTTTTTCAAACTGATTTTTTAATATCATATTTTGTTCTCGTCCGCTTTTTATTTGCTCATTTGATTGGAAATTTTACGGGCTTTCAGAATATATATCATAAACTGATTGACACCGTCCGGAACTTATTAAAAAAACTTAGCGACCGATCGGCCAACGTTTATTATTCCTATAACAGTTTTTTCAAACTGAATTTTTTATATCATATGTTGTTCACGGACCTTTTTTATTTGCTCATTTGATTGGAAATATTACGGGCTTTCAGAATATATATCATAAACTGATTGACATCGTCCGGAACTTATTAAAAAAACTTAGCGACCGATCGGCCAACGTTTATTATTCCTATAACAGTTTTTTCAAACTGATTTTTTTATATCATATGTTGTTCACGGACCTTTTTTATTTGCTCATTTCATTGGAAATATTTCGGGCTTTCAGAATATATATCATAAACTGATTGACATCGTCCGGAACTTATTAAAAAAACTTAGCGACCGATCGGCCAACGTTTATTATTCCTATAACAGTTCTTTCAAACTGATTTTTTTATATCATATGTTGTTCACGGACCTTTTTTATTTGCTCATTTCATTGGAAATATTACGGGCTTTCAGAATATATATCATAAACTGATTGACACCGACCGGAACTTATGGAAAAAGGCGAGCAACCAATCGGAAAACTTGTTTTGTACCTATATCCATTTTTTTTCTTATACGCAACCTAATATACGTTTTTGTTGCTGGACCCATGCAGTTTTTTCAAACTGATTTTTTAATATCATATGTTGTTCACGGCTAGTTTTTTATTTGCTCATTTGATTGGAAATTTTACGGGCTTTCAGAATATATTTCATAAACTGATTGACGCCGTCCGGAACATATGGAAAAAGGCTAGCAACCGATCGTAAAACTTGTTTTGTAATTATATCAGGTTTTTCAAACTGATTTTTTAATATCATATGTTGTTCTCGTCCGCTTTTTTATTTGCTCATTTGATTGGAAATTTTACGGGCTTTCAGAATATATATCATAAACTGATTGACACCGACCGAAACTTATGGAAAAAGGCGAGCAACCAATCGGAAAACTTGTTTTGTACCTATATCCATTTTTTTTCTTATACGCAACCTAATATACGTTTTGGTTGCTGGACCCGTGCAGTTTTTTCAAACTGATTTTTTTATATAATTTGTTGTTTACGGACGGTTTATAATTTGCTCATCTTATGGGAAATTTTACGGGCTCATAGAATATTATCATAAACTAATTGACGCCGTCCGGAACTCATCGAAAAAGCTTAGCAACCGAACGGCCAACGTGTATTATACCTATATCAGTTTTTATTAATCTGATTTTTCTAGTATCGTATATTGTTCACTGACATTTTTTATTTGCTCATTTGATTGGAAATTTTACGGGCGTTCAGAATATATATCATAAAATGATTGAAAACTTTCGGAACTTATGGAAAAGGCAAGGAACCAATCGGAAAACTTGTTTTGTACCTATACCCGTTTTTTTTCATATACGAAACCTAATATACGTTTTAGTTGCTGGACCCGTGCAGTTTTTTCAAACTGATTTTTTAATATCATATGTTGTTCACGGACCTTTTTTATTTGCTCATTTGATTGGAAATTTTACGGGCATTCAGAATATATTTCATAAACTGATTGACGCCGTCCGAAACATATGGAAAAAGGCTAGCAACCGATCGGAAAACTTGTTTTGTAATTATATCAGGTTTTTCAAATTGATTTTTTAATATCATATGTTGTTCTCGTCCGCTTTTTTATTTGCTCATTTGATTGGAAATTTTACGGGCTTTCAGAATATATATCATAAACTGATTGACACCGTCCGGAACTTATTAAAAAAAACTTAGCGACCGATCGGCCAACGTTTAGTATTCCTATAACAGTTTTTTCAAACTGATTTTTTTGTATCATATGTTGTTCACGGACTTTTTTATTTGCTCATTTGATTGGAAATATTACGGGCTTTCAGAATATGTATCATAAACTGATCGACATCTTCCGGAACTTATTAAAAAAACTTAGCGACCGATCGGCCAACGTTTATTATTCCATTCCTATAACAGTTTTTTCAAACTGATTTTTTAATATCATATGTTGTTCACTGCTAGTTTTTTATTTGCTCATTTCATTGGAAATTTTACGGGCGTTCATAATAAATATCATAAACTGATTAACACCGAACGGAACTTATGGAAAAAGGCGAGCAGCCATTCGGAATACTTGTTTTGTACCTATATCCATTTTTTTTCTTATACGCAACCTAATATACGTTTTGGTTGCTGGACCCGTGCAGTTTTTTTCAAACTGATTTTTTAATATCATATTTTGTTCTCGTCCGCTTTTTTATTTGCTCATTTGATTGGAAATTTTACGGGCTTTCAGAATATATTTCATAAACTGATTGACGCCATCCGGAACATATGGAAAAAGGCTAGCAACCGATCGTAAAACTTGTTTTGTAATTATATCAGGTTTTTCAAATTGATTTTTTATTATCATATGTTGTTCTCGTCCGCTTTTTTATTTGCTCATTTGATTGGAAATTTTACGGGCTTTCAGAATATATATCATAAACTGATTGACATCGTCCGGAACTTATTAAAAAAACTTAGCGACCGATCGGCCAACGTTTATTATTCATATAACAGTTTTTTCAAACTGATTTTTTAATATCATATGTTGTTCACTGCTAGTTTTTTATTTGCTCATTTCATTGGAAATTTTACGGGCGTTCATAATAAATATCATAAACTGATTAACACCGAACGGAACTTATGGAAAAAGGCGAGCAGCCATTCGGAATACTTGTTTTGTACCTATATCCATTTTTTTTCTTATACGCAACCTAATATACGTTTTGGTTGCTGGACCCGTGCAATTTTTTTCAAACTGATTTTTTTATATCATATTTTGTTCTCGTCCGCTTTTTTATTTGCTCATTTGATTGGAAATTTTACGGGCTTTCAGAATATATATCATAAACTGATTGACACCGTCCGGAACTTATTAAAAAAACTTAGCGACCGATCGGCCAACGTTTATTATTCCTATAACAGTTCTTTCAAACTGATTTTTTTATATCATATGTTGTTCACGGACCTTTTTTAATTGCTCATTTGATTGGAAATATTACGGGCTTTCAGAATATATATCATAAACTGATTGACATCGTCCGGAACTTATTAAAAAAATTTAGCGACCGATCGGCCAACGTTTATTATTCCTATAACAGTTCTTTCAAACTGATTTTTTTATATCATATGTTGTTCACGGACCTTTTTTGTTTGCTCATTTGATTGGAAATTTTACGGGCTTTCAGAATATAAATCATAAACTGATTGACACCGACCGGAACTTATGGAAAAAGGCGAGCAACCAATCGGAAAACTTGTTTTGTACCTATATCCATTTTTTTTCTTATACGCATTTAATATACGTTTTGGTTGCTGGACCCGTGCAGTTTTTTCAAACTGATTTTTTAATATCATATGTTGTTCACGGCTAGTTTTTTATTTGCTCATTTGATTGGAAATTTTACGGGCGTTCATAATAAATATCATAAACTGATTGACACCGACCGGAACTTATGGAAAAAGGCGAGCAACCATTTGGAAAACTTGTTTTGTACCTATACCTGTTATTTTTCATATACGCTACCTAATATACGTTTTGGTTGCTGGACGCGTGCAGTTTTTTCAAACTGATTTTTTTATATAATTTGTTGTTTACGGACGGCTTATAATTTGCTCATCTTATGGAAAATTTTACGGGCTCATAGAATATATATCATAAACTAATTGACGCCGTCCGGAACTCATCGGAAAAGCTTAGCAACCGAACGGCCAACGTGTATTACACCTATATCAGTTTTTTCAATCTGATTTTTTTAGTATTGTATGTTGTTCACTGACCTTTTTTATTTGCTCATTTGATTGGAAATTTTACGGGCTTTCAGAATATATATCATAAAGTGATTGACATCTTCCGGAACTTATGGAAAAGGCGAGCAACCAATCGGAAAACTTGTTTTGTACCTATACCCGTTTTATTTCATATACGAAACCTAATATACGTTTTAGTTGCTGGACCCGTGCTGTTTTTTCAAACTGATTTTTTAATATCATATGTTGTTCACGGATCTTTTTTATTTGCTCATTTGATTGGAAATTTTACGGGCTTTCAGAATATATTTCATAAACTGATTGACGCCGTCCGGAACATATGGAAAAAGGCTAGCAACCGATCGTAAAACTTGTTTTGTAATTATATCAGGTTTTTCAAATTGATTTTTTAATATCATATGTTGTTCTCGTCCGCTTTTTTATTTGCTCATTTGATTGGAAATTTTACGGGCTTTCAGAATATATATCATAAACTGATTGACACCGTCCGGAACTTATTAAAAAAACTTAGCGACCGATCGGCCAACGTTTAGTATTCCTATAACAGTTTTTTCAAACTGATTTTTTTGTATCATATGTTGTTCACGGACTTTTTTTATTTGCTCATTTGATTGGAAATATTACGGGCTTTCAGAATATGTATCATAAACTGATTGACATCTTCCGGAACTTATTAAAAAAACTTAGCGACCGATCGGCCAACGTTTATTATTCCATTCCTATAACAGTTTTTTCAAACTGATTTTTTTATATCATATGTTGTTCACGGACCTTTTTTAATTGCTCATTTGATTGGAAATTTTACGGGCTTTCAGAATATAAATCATAAACTGATTGACACCGACCGGAACTTATGGAAAAAGGCGAGCAACTAATCGGAAAACTTGTTTTGTACCTATATCCATTTTTTTTCTTATACGTAACCTAATATACGTTTTGGTTGCTGGACCAGTTCAGTTTTTTCAAACTGATTTTTTAATATCATATGTTGTTCACTGCTAGTTTATTATTTGCTCATTTCATTGGAAATTTTACGGGCGTTCATAATAAATATCATAAACTGATTAACACCGAACGGAACTTATGGATAAAGGCGAGCAGCCATTCGGAATACTTGTTTTGTACCTATATCCATTTTTTTTCTTATACGCAACCTAATATACGTTTTGGTTGCTGGACCCGTGCAGTTTTTTTCAAACTGATTTTTTAATATCATATTTTGTTCTCGTCCGCTTTTTTATTTGCTCATTTGATTGGAAATTTTACGGGCTTTCAGAATATATTTCATAAACTGATTGACACCGTCCGGAACTTATTAAAAAAACTTAGCGACCGATCGGCCAACGTTTATTATTCCTATAACAGTTTTTTCAAACTGAATTTTTTATATCATATGTTGTTCACGGACCTTTTTTATTTGCTCATTTGATTGGAAATATTACGGGCTTTCAGAATATATATCATAAACTGATTGACATCGTCCAGAACTTATTAAAAAAACTTAGCGACCGATCGGCCAACGTTTATTATTCCTATAACAGTTTTTTCAAACTGATTTTTTTATATCATATGTTGTTCACGGACCTTTTTTAAATGCTCATTTCATTGGAAATATTACGGGCTTTCAGAATATATATCATAAACTGATTGACATCGTCCGGAACTTATTAAAAAAACTTAGCGACCGATCGGCCAACGTTTATTATTCCATTCCTATAACAGTTTTTTCAAACTGATTTTTTAATATCATATGTTGTTCACTGCTAGTTTTTTATTTGCTCATTTCATTGGAAATTTTACGGGCGTTCATAATAAATATCATAAACTGATTAACACCGAACGGAACTTATGGAAAAAGGCGAGCAGCCATTCGGAATACTTGTTTTGTACCTATATCCATTTTTTTTCTTATACGCAACCTAATATACGTTTTGGTTGCTGGACCCGTGCAGTTTTTTTCAAACTGATTTTTGAATATCATATTTTGTTCTCATCCGCTTTTTTATTTGCTCATTTGATTGGAAATTTTACGGGCTTTCAGAATATATATCATAAACTGATTGACACCGTCCGGAACATATGGAAAAAGGCTAGCAACCAATCGTAAAACTTGTTTTGTAATTATATCAGGTTTTTCAAATTGATTTTTTAATATCATATGTTGTTCTCGTCCGCTTTTTTATTTGCTCATTTGATAGGAAATATTACGGGCTTTCAGAATATATATCATAAACTGATTGACATCGTCCGGAACTTATTAAAAAAACTTAGCGACCGATCGGCCAACGTTTATTATTCCTATAACAGTTTTTTCAAACTGATTTTTTAATATCATATGTTGTTCACTGCTAGTTTTTTATTTGCTCATTTCATTGGAAATTTTACGGGCGTTCATAATAAATATCATAAACTGATTAACACCGAACGGAACTTATGGAAAAAGGCGAGCAGCCATTCGGAATACTTGTTTTGTACCTATATCCATTTTTTTTCTTATACGCAACCTAATATACGTTTTGGTTGCTGGACCCGTGCAGTTTTTTTCAAACTGATTTTTTAATATCATATTTTGTTCTCGTCCGCTTTTTTATTTGCTCATTGGATTGGAAATTTTACGGGCTTTCAGAATATATATCATAAACTGATTGACACCGTCCGGAACTTATTAAAAAAACTTAGCGACCGATCGGCCAACGTTTATTATTCCTATAACAGTTTTTTCAAACTGAATTTTTTATATCATATGTTGTTCACGGACCTTTTTTATTTGCTCATTTGATTGGAAATATTACGGGCTTTCAGAATATATATCATAAACTGATTGACATCGTCCGGAACTTATTAAAAAAACTTAGCGACCGATCGGCCAACGTTTATTATTCCTATAACAGTTTTTTCAAACTGATTTTTTTATATCATATGTTGTTCACGGACCTTTTTTATTTGCTCATTTCATTGGAAATATTACGGGCTTTCAGAATATATATCATAAACTGATTGACATCGTCCGGAACTTATTAAAAAAACTTAGCGACCGATCGGCCAACGTTTATTAATCCTATAACAGTTCTTTCAAACTGATTTTTTTATATCATATGTTGTTCACGGACCTTTTTTGTTTGCTCATTTGATTGGAAATTTTACGGGCTTTCAGAATATAAATCATAAACTGATTGACACCGACCGGAACTTATGGAAAAAGGCGAGCAACCAATCGGAAAACTTGTTTTGTACATATATCCATTTTTTTTCTTATACGCAACCTAATATACGTTTTTGTTGCTGGACCCGTGCAGTTTTTTCAAACTGATTTTTTAATATCATATGTTGTTCACGGCTAGTTTTTATTTGCTCATTTGATTGGAAATTTTACGGGCTTTCAGAATATATTTCATAAACTGATTGACGCCGTCCGGAACATATGGAAAAAGGCTAGCAACCGATCGTAAAACTTGTTTTGTAATTATATCAGGTTTTTCAAACTGATTTTTTAATATCATATGTTGTTCTCGTCCGCTTTTTTATTTGCTCATTTGATTGGAAATTTTACGGGCGTTCATAATAAATATCATAAACTGATTGACACCGACCGGAACTTATGGAAAAAGGCGAGCAACCAATCGGAAAACTTGTTTTGTATCTATCCCTTTTATTATTCATATACGCTACCTAATATACGTTCTGGTTGCTGGACGCGTGCAGTTTTTTCAAACTGATTTTTTTATATAATTTGTTGTTTACGGACGGTTTATAATTTGCTCATCTTATGGGAAATTTTACGGGCTCATAGAATATTATCATAAACTAATTGACGCCGTCCGGAACTCATCGAAAAAGCTTAGCAACCGAACGGCCAACGTGTATTATACCTATATCAGTTTTTATTAATCTGATTTTTTTAGTATCGTATATTTTTCACTGACCTTTTTTATTTGCTCATTTGATTGGAAATTTTACGGGCTTTCAGAATATATATCATAAAGTGATTGAAAACTTTCGGAACTTATGGAAAAGGCGAGGAACCAATCGGAAAACTTGTTTTGTACCTATACCCGTTTTTTTTTCATATACGAAACCTAATATACGTTTTAGTTGCTGGACCCGTGCAGTTTTTTCAAACTGATTTTTTAATATCATATGTTGTTCACGGACCTTTTTTTTTTTGCTCATTTGATTGGAAATTTTACGGGCTTTCAGAATATATTTCATAAACTGATTGACGCCGTCCGAAACATATGGAAAAAGGCTAGCAACCGATCGGAAAACTTGTTTTGTAATTATATCAGGTTTTCAAACTGTATTTTTTATATCATATGTTAAACACGGACCTTTTTTATTTGCTCATTTGATAGGAAATTTTACGGGCTTTCAGAATATATTTCATAAACTGATTGACGCCGTCCGGAACATATGGAAAAAGGCTAGCAACCGATCGTAAAACTTGTTTTGTGTAATTATATCAGGTTTTTCAAATTGATTTTTAATATCATATGTTGTTCTCGTCCGCTTTTTTATTTGCTCATTTGATTGGAAATTTTACGGGCTTTCAGAATATATATCATAAACTGATTGACACCGTCCGGAACTTATTAAAAAAACTTAGCGACCGATCGGCCAACGTTTAGTATTCCTATAACAGTTTTTTCAAACTGATTTTTTTGTATCATATGTTGTTCACGGACTTTTTTTATTTGCTCATTTGATTGGAAATATTACGGGCTTTCAGAATATGTATCATAAACTGATTGACATCTTCCGGAACTTATTAAAAAAACTTAGCGACCGATCGGCCAACGTTTATTATTCCATTCCTATAACAGTTTTTTCAAACTGATTTTTTTATATCATATGTTGTTCACGACCTTTTTTATTTGCTCATTTGATTGGAAATTTTACGGGCTTTCAGAATATAAATCATAAACTGATTGACACCGACCGGAACTTATGGAAAAAGGCGAGCAACCAATCGGAAAACTTGTTTTGTACCTATTATCCATTTTTTTTTCTTATACGCAACCTAATATACGTTTTGGTTGCTGACCAGTTCAGTTTTTTCAAACTGATTTTTTTAATATCATATGTTGTTCACTGCTAGTTTTTATTTGCTCATTTCATTGGAAATTTTACGGGCGTTCATAATAAATATCATAAACTGATTAACACCGAAGGGAACTTATGGAAAAAGGCGAGCAGCCATTCGGAATACTTGTTTTGTACCTATATCCATTTTTTTTCTTATACGCGACCTAATATACGTTTTGGTTGGAGGACCCGTGCAGTTTTTTTCAACTGATTTTTTAATATCATATTTTGTTCTCGTCCGCTTATTTATTTGCTCATTTGATTGGAAATTTTACGGGCTTTCAGGATATATATCATAAACTGATTGACACCGTCCGGAACTTATTAAAAAAACTTAGCGACCGATCGGCCAACGTTTATTATTCCTATAATAGTTTTTTCAAACTGAATTTTTTATATCATATGTTGTTCACGGACCTTTTTTATTTGCTCATTTGATTAGAAATATTACGGGCTTTCAGAATATATATCATAAACTGATTGACATCGTCCGGAACTTATTAAAAAAACTTAGCGACTTATCGGCCAACGTTTATTATTCCTATAACAGTTTTTCAAACTGATTTTTTTATATCAAATGTTCTTCACGGACCTTTTTTTTTTGCTCATTTGATTGGAAATATTACGGGCTTTCAGAATATATATCATAAACTGATTGACATCGTCTGGAACTTATTAAAAAAATTTAGCGACCGATCGGCCAACGTTTATTATTCCTATAACAGTTTTTTCAAACTGATTTTTTTATATCATATGTTGTTCACGGCTAGTTTTTTATTTGCTCATTTGATTGGAAATTTTACGGGCGTTCATAATAAATATCATAATCTGATTGACACCGACCGCAACTTATGGAAAAAGGCGAGCAACCTATCGGAAAACTTGTTTGTACCTATACCCGTTATTTTTCATATACGCTACCTAATATACGTTTTGGTTGCTGGACGCGTGCAGTTTTTTCAAACTGATTTTTTTATATCATATTTTGTTCTCGTCCGCTTTTTATTTGCTCATTGGATTGGAAATTTTACGGGCTTTCAGAATATATATCATAAACTGATTGACACCGTCCGGAACTTATTAAAAAAACTTAGACGACCGATCGGCCAACGTTTATTATTCCTATAACAGTTTTTTCAAACTGAATTTTTTATATCATATGTTGTTCACGGACCTTTTTTATTTGCTCATTTGATTGGAAATATTACGGGCTTTCAGAATATATATCATAAACTGATTGACATCGTCCGGAACTTATTAAAAAAACTTAGCGACCGATCGGCCAACGTTTATTATTCCTTATAACAGTTTTTTCAAACTGTTTTTTTATATCATATGTTGTTCACGGACCCTTTTTTATTTGCTCATTTCATTGGAAATATTACGGGCTTTCAGAATATATATCAATAAACTGATTGACATCGTCCGGAACTTATTAAAAAACTTAGCGACCGATCGGCCAACGTTTATTAATCCTATAACAGTTCTTTCAAACTGATTTTTTTATATCATATGTTGTTCACGGACCTTTTTTTGTTTGCTCATTGATTGGAAATTTTACGGGCTTTCAGAATATAAATCATAAACTGATTGACACCGACCGGAACTTATGGAAAAAGGCGAGCAACCAATCGGAAAACTTGTTTTGTACATATATCCATTTTTTTCTTATACGCAACCCTAATATACGTTTTTGTTGCTGGACCCGGCAGTTTTTTCAAACTGATTTTTTAATTCATATGTTGTTCACGGCTAGTTTTTATTTGCTCATTTGATTGGAAATTTTACTGGGCTTTCAGAATATATTTCATAAACTGATTGACGCCGTCCGGAACATATGGAAAAAAGGCTAGCAACCGATCGTAAAACTTGTTTTGTAATTATATCAGGTTTTTCAAACTGATTTTTTAATATCATATGTTGTTCTCGTCCGCTTTTTTATTTGCTCATTTGATTGGAAATTTTACGGGCGTTCATAATAAATATCATAAACTGATTGACACTGACCGGAACTTATGGAAAAAGGCGAGCAACCAATCGGAAAACTTGTTTTGTATCTATCCCTTTTATTTTTCATATACGCTACCTAATATACGTTCTGGTTGCTGGACGCGTGCAGTTTTTTCAAACTGATTTTTTTTATATAATTTGTTGTTTAGACGGTTTATAATTTGCTCATCTTATGGGAAATTTTACGGGCTCATAGAATATTATCATAAACTAATTGACGCCCGTCCGGAACTCATCGAAAAAGCTTAGCAACCGAACGGCCAACGTGTATTATACCTATATCAGTTTTTATTAATCTGATTTTTTTAGTATCGTATATTTTTCACTGACCTTTTTTATTGCTCATTTGATTGGACATTTTACGGGCTTTCAGAATATATTTCATAAACTGATTGACGCCGTCCGAAACATATGGAAAAAGGCTAGCAACCGATCGGAAAACTTGTTTTTGTAATTATATCAGGTTTTCAAACTGTATTTTTTATATCATATGTTAAACACGGACCTTTTTTATTTGCTCATTTGATAGGAAATTTTACGGGCTTTCAGAATATATTTCATAAACTGATTGACGCCGTCCGGAACATATGGAAAAAGGCTAGCAACCGATCGTAAACTTGTTTTGTAATTATATCAGGTTTTTCAAATTTGATTTTTTAATATCATATGTTGTTCTCGTCCGCTTTTTTATTTGCTCATTTGATTGGAAATATTACGGGCTTTCAGAATATGTATCATAAACTGATTGACACCGACCGGAACTTATGGAAAAAGGCGAGCAACCAATCGGAAAACTTGTTTTGTACCTATATCATTTTTTTTCTTATACGCAACCTAATATACGTTTTGGTTGCTGGACCAGTTCAGTTTTTTCAAACTGATTTTTTATATCATATGTTGTTCACTGCTAGTTTTTTATTTGCTCATTTCATTGGAAATTTACGGGCGTTCATAATAAATATCATAAACTGATTAACACCGAACGGAACTTATGGAAAAAGGCGAGCAGCCATTCGGAATACTTGTTTTGTACCTATATCCATTTTTTTTCTTATACGCGACCTAATATACGTTTTGGTTGCTGGACCCGTGCAGTTTTTTTTCAACTGATTTTTTAATATCATATTTTGTTCTCGTCGCTTTTTTTATTTGCTCATTTGATTGGAAATTTTACGGGCTTTCAGGATATATATCATAAACTGATTGACACCGTCCGGAACTTATTAAAAAAACTTAGCGACCGATCGGCCAACGTTTATTATTCCTATAAATAGTTTTTTCAAACTGAATTTTTATATCATATGTTGTTCACGGACCTTTTTTATTTGCTCATTTGATTAGAAATATTACGGGCTTTCAGAATATAAATCATAAACTGATTGACACCGACCGGAACATATGGAAAAAGGCGAGCAACCAATCGGAAAACTTGTTTTGTACCTATATCCATTTTTTTTCTTATACGCAACCTAATATACGTTTTGGTTGCTGGACCAGTTCAGTTTTTTCAAACTGATTTTTTAATATCATATGTTGTTCACTGCTAGTTTTTATTTGCTCATTTCATTGGAAATTTTACGGGCGTTCATAATAAATATCATAAACTGATTAACACCGAACGGAACTTATGGAAAAAGGCGAGCAGCCATTCGGAATACTTGTTTTGTACCTATATCCTTTTTTTTTCTTATACGAGACCTAATATACGTTTTGGTTGCTGGACCCGTGCAGTTTTTTTTCAAACTGATTTTTTAATATCATATTTTGTTCTCGTCCGCCTTTTTTATTTGCTCATTTGATTGGAAATTTACGGGCTTTCAGGATATATAACATAAACTGATTGACACCGTCCGGAACTTATTAAAAAACTTAGCGACCGATCGGCCAACGTTTATTATTCCTATAATAGTTTTTTCAAACTGAATTTTTTATATCATATGTTGTTCACGGACCTTTTTTATTTGCTCATTTGATTAGAAATATTACGGGCTTTCAGAATATATTATAAACCTGATTGACATCGTCCGGAACTTATTAAAAAAACTTAGCGACTTATCGGCCAACGTTTATTATCCTATAACAGTTTTTTCAAACTGATTTTTTTATATCAAATGTTCTTCACGGACCTTTTTTTTTTGCTCATTTGATTGGAAATATTACGGGCTTTCAGAATATATATCATAAACTGATTGACATCGTCTGGAACTTATTAAAAAAATTAGCGACCGATCGGCAACGTTATTATTCCTATAACAGTTTTTTTCAAACTGATTTTTTATATCATATGTTGTTCACGGCTAGTTTTTTATTTGCTCATTTGATTGGAAATTTTACGGGCGTTCATAATAAATATCATAATCTGATGACACCGACCGCAACTTATGGAAAAAGGCGAGCAACCAATCGGAAAACTTGTTTTGTACCTATACCGTTATTTTTCATATACGCTACCTAATATACGTTTTGGTTGCTGGACGCGTGCAGTTTTTTCAAACTGATTTTTTTATATCATATGTTGTTCTCGTCCGTTTTTTTATTTGCTCATTTGATAGGAAATTTTACGGGCTTTCAGGATATATATCATAAACTGATTGAAACCGTCCGGAACTTATTAAAAACCTTAGCGACCGATCGGCCAACGTTTATTATTCCTATTACAGTTTTTTCACACTGATTTTTTTATATCATATGTTGTTCACGGACCTTTTTTATTTGCTCATTTGATTGGAAATTTTACGGGCTTTCAGAATATAAATCATAAACTGATTGACACCGACCGAACTCTTGGAAAAAGGCGAGCAACCAATCGGAAAACTTGTTTTGTACCTATATCCATTTTTTTTCTTATACGCAAACCTAATATACGTTTTGGTTGCTGGACCCGTGCAGTTTTTTCAAACTGATTTTTTTATATCATATGTTGTTCACGGACCTTTCTTATTTGCTCATTTGATTGGAAATTTTACGGGCTTTCATAATAAATATCATAAACTGATCGACACCGACAGGAAAATATGGAAAAAGGCGAGCAACCGATCGGAATACTTGTTTTATACCTATATCCGATTTTTCATATACGCAACCTAATATAAGTTTTGGTGCTGGACCTATGCAGTTTTTTCAAACTGATTTTTTTATATCATATGTTGTTCACGGACCTTTTTCATTTGCTCATTTGATTGGAAATTTTACGGGCTTTCAGAATATATATCATAAAGTAATTGAGAACTTCTGGAACTAATGGAAAAAGGCTAGCAACCGATCGGAAAAACTTGTTTTGTACCTATATCCATTTTTTTTCTTATACGCATCCTAATATACGTTTTGGTTGCTGGACCCCGTGCAGTTTGTTTCAAACTGATTTTTTAAAATCATATGTTGTTCACGGCTAGTTTTTTATTTGCTTATTTGATTGGAATTTTTACGAACTTTCAGAATATATATCATAAACTGATTGACACCGTCCGGAACTTATTAAAAAAACTTAGCGGACCGATTCGGCCAACGTTTATTATTCCTATAACAGTTTTTTCAACTGAATTTTTTATATCATATGTTGTTCACGGACCTATTTTATTTGCTCATTTGATTGGTAATATTACGGGCTTTCAGAATATATATCATAAACTGATTGACATCGTCCGGAACTTATTAAAAAAACTTAGCGACCGATCGGCCAACGTTTATTATTCCTAAAACAGTTTTTCAAACTGATTTTTTTATATCATATGTTGTTCACGGACCTTTTTTAAATGCTCATTTCATTGGAAATATTACGGGCTTTCAGAAAATATATCATAAACTGATTGACATCGTCCGGAACTTATTAAAAAAACTTAGCGACCGATTGGCCAACGTTTATTATTCTATAACAGTTCTTTCAAACTGATTTTTTTTATATCATATGTTGTTCACGGACCTTTTTTGTTTGCTCATTTGATTGGAAATTTTACGGGCTTTCAGAATATAAATCCATAAACTGATTGACACCGACCGGAAACTTATGGAAAAAGGGCGAGCAACCAATCGGAAAACTTGTTTTGTACCTATATCCATTTTTTTTCTTATACGCAACCTAATATACGTTTTGGTTGCTGAACCCGTGCAGTTTTTTCAACTGATTTTTTAATATCATATGTTGTTCACGGCTAGTTTTTTATTTGCTCATTTGATTGGAAATTTTACGGGCTTTCAGAATATATTTCATAAACTGATTGACGCCGTCCGGAACATATGGAAAAAAGGCTAGAAACCGATCGTAAAACTTGTTTTGTAATTATATCAGGTTTTTCAAACTGATTTTTTAATATCATATGTTGTTCTCGTCCGCTTTTTTATTTGCTCATTTGATTGGAAATTTTACGGGCTTTCAGGATATATATCATAAACTGATTGACACCGTCCGGACTTATTAAAAAAACTTAGCGACCGATCGGCCAATGTTTATTATTCCTATAATAGTTTTTTCAAACTGAATTTTTTATATCATATGTTGTTCACGGACCTTTTTTATTTGCTCATTTGATTGGAAATATTACGGGCTTTCAGAATATATATCATAAACTGATTGACATCGTCCGGAACTTATTAAAAAAACTTAGCGACCGATCGGCCAACGTTTTATTATTCCTATAACAGTTTTTCAAACTGAATTTTTTATATCATATGTTGTTCACGGACCTATTTTATTTGCTCATTTGATTGGAAATATTACGGGCTTTCAGAATATATATCATAAACTGATTGACATCGTCCGGAACTTATTAAAAAAACTTAGCGACCGATCGGCCAACGTTTATTATTCCTAAAACAGTTTTTTCAAACTGATTTTTTTATATCATATGTTGTTCACGGACCTTTTTTAAATGCTCATTTCATTGGAAATATTACGGGCTTTCAGAATATATATCATAAACTGATTGACATCGTCCGGAACTTATTAAAAAAACTTAGCGACCGATTGGCCAACGTTTATTATTCCTATAACAGTTCTTTCAAACTGATTTTTTTATATCATATGTTGTTCACGGACCTTTTTTGTTTGCTCATTTGATTGGAAATTTTACGGGCTTTCAGAATATAAATCATAAACTGATTGACACCGACCGGAACTTATGGAAAAAGGCGAGCAACCAATCGGAAAACTTGTTTTGTACCTATATCCATTTTTTTTCTTATACGCAACCTAATATACGTTTTGGTTGCTGAACCCGTGCAGTTTTTTCAAACTGATTTTTTAATATCATATTTTGTTCTCGTCCGCTTTTTTATTTGCTCATTTGATTGGAAATTTTACGGGCTTTCAGGATATATATCATAAACTGATTGACACCGTCCGGAACTTATTAAAAAAACTTAGCGACCGATCGGCCAACGTTTATTATTCCTATAATAGTTTTTTCAAACTGAATTTTTTATATCATATGTTGTTCACGGACCTTTTTTATTTGCTCATTTGATTAGAAATATTACGGGCTTTCAGAATATATATCATAAACTGATTGACATCGTCCGGAACTTATTAAAAAAACTTAGCGACTTATCGGCCAACGTTTATTATTCCTATAACAGTTTTTTCAAACTGATTTTTTTATATCAAATGTTCTTCACGGACCTTTTTTTTTTGCTCATTTGATTGGAAATATTACGGGCTTTCAGAATATATATCATAAACTGATTGACATCGTCTGGAACTTATTAAAAAAATTTAGCGACCGATCGGCCAACGTTTATTATTCCTATAACAGTTTTTTCAAACTGATTTTTTATATCATATGTTGTTCACGGCTAGTTTTTTATTTGCTCATTTGATTGGAAATTTTACGGGCGTTCATAATAAATATCATAATCTGATTGACACCGACCGCAACTTATGGAAAAAGGCGAGCAACCAATCGGAAAACTTGTTTTGTACCTATACCCGTTATTTTTCATATACGCTACCTAATATACGTTTTGGTTGCTGGACGCGTGCAGTTTTTTCAAACTGATTTTTTTATATCATATGTTGTTCTCGTCCGTTTTTTTATTTGCTCATTTGATAGGAAATTTTACGGGCTTTCAGGATATATATCATAAACTGATTGAAACCGTCCGGAACTTATTAAAAAACCTTAGCGACCGATCGGCCAACGTTTATTATTCCTATTACAGTTTTTTCACACTGATTTTTTTATATCATATGTTGTTCACGGACCTTTTTTATTTGCTCATTTGATTGGAAATTTTACGGGCTTTCAGAATATAAATCATAAACTGATTGACACCGACCGGAACTCTTGGAAAAAGGCGAGCAACCAATCGGAAAACTTGTTTTGTACCTATATCCATTTTTTTTCTTATACGCAACCTAATATACGTTTTGGTTGCTGGACCCGTGCAGTTTTTTCAAACTGATTTTTTTATATCATATGTTGTTCACGGACCTTTCTTATTTGCTCATTTGATTGGAAATTTTACGGGCTTTCATAATAAATATCATAAACTGATCGACACCGACAGGAAAATATGGAAAAAGGCGAGCAACCGATCGGAATACTTGTTTTATACCTATATCCGATTTTTTCATATACGCAACCTAATATAAGTTTTGGTTGCTGGACCTATGCAGTTTTTTCAAACTGATTTTTTTATATCATATGTTGTTCACGGACCTTTTTCATTTGCTCATTTGATTGGAAATTTTACGGGCTTTCAGAATATATATCATAAAGTAATTGAGAACTTCTGGAACTAATGGAAAAAGGCTAGCAACCGATCGGAAAACTTGTTTTGTACCTATATCCATTTTTTTTCTTATACGCAACCTAATATACGTTTTGGTTGCTGGACCCGTGCAGTTTTTTCAAACTGATTTTTTAAAATCATATGTTGTTCACGGCTAGTTTTTTATTTGCTTATTTGATTGGAATTTTACGAACTTTCAGAATATATATCATAAACTGATTGACACCGTCCGGAACTTATTAAAAAAACTTAGCGACCGATCGGCCAA
>CAWVNS010000037.1:0-18077 GCA_963930675.1 Gnaphalium uliginosum | reverse complement strand
CATACAAAACTATCCTAATAAAAAGTATTATTATTGTTGATTATCAAAGCATTTTTAATATATTGCTATACAAATCAAACTATTTATTTAGACTAAATGAGTAAATACCTACTATATATCTAATACAAACCTGAGTTTAAGTTCACGTATTTGTAAATTTGAGTTTATTTACTTAAAAAAGTTTGTAAGAGTTAATAAAAGCAAATCATCATGCAATTTTCTTTGGCACGAGAACTCGAAAATTTTACTAGTATATAACATGTAATTATCACGAACGAAAAAATATATATACTTTGAATGCTCTAACAAATGACCTTAGTTAAATGAAATACAAAAAAAAAGTCCACGAATTTGATGAAACCTTCGTAAGGACAAGACAAATACCTAAATTACCTAAACGACTACTACCTAAAGTACATAAAAACAAAAACAGTTATAAACAATTAGACAGATGAAAATGTTCACATAAACATAAATTATTATCAAAAAAAAGTATTCATTTTTATAATCGTATAAAAATTAGATAATATATCTACTATTCAAAACAATTAATGAATATTAGGTATATTAGTATATTTTTAGTATTTAAAATATCAAGTAGATACAAATTTGAGGATTAAAATGTAAGCGTAGACGTCAAAAATCAATTTTACATTTTTTAAATAGGTAATTAGTTTTGGATGATTGAGGAATTCGATTGTTATATTACTTCTGATATTGTAAATATTAATAATAAAAATTTGTAAAATATTTTTAAAATTCATTAGGTACAAAATCTGTAAAATTAATTAAGTATATTTTATTTATCCATAATTCAAATAAACCTTGACTATTTTTTTTTTATAAATTCGTTTGAAATTTATATGGATAATAATATTTTCTTGAATCTATTTCTATATTGTTAATAACAATGTTTGATAAAACTACAATATAATAAAATTATAGTATAATAATTATTGTTTTTAAGATAGGGGACCAAATCTTTTTATGCTCCTTTCCTTTAACGCCTACATATATCATAGTGACTTATAAATTACATTTTATTTAATTATTTAAGTGGTCGTTAGGAGGACGAAATCATCACTATATCGTTCGTGTTTTAAGAAAGTCCTTGAGTAAGATACAGTGTATTATTATTAATTTTAATTTAAAGCAAAGAAAAATTATTGTATTTAAAAGACAATTCTGAGGAAAGTTTAGTATAATATTATCAATCAAAGAAAACCTAATTTTCGAGACTGCTAAATTTCTGATTTCTGAACGTATTTAAAGAATAATAATCCAAAAATAATACAAAACTAAACGAATAATATCTTCATATTATCCAAATCAACAATGTTCCTCGTAAAATATAATGAAAATATTATGAAGCCAGTATAAAGTATCGATAAACTCATAACTATGTACTAGTAACTACAGGCTGACGTACGGACACAACGGGGATATAAAAGGTTTACACTTATGTTCAAAAACCTAATAACATAGGTAACAACTTGTATTTGTTATTTTATTATCTTTCTTGCATTTTTAAAATATTTCTGGTACAATTGAAGTTTTTCCTTTAGTTTGAGAAAAATACTGGGAAAATCAAAAATTACATCTCTAAAGTAGGTAACAACTAAGAAAAATTTGCTATAAAAATATCTCCACTCCAAAACTCTTACCCAATTTCTAATGCCCGAAAAAATTCTAAAGGTTGAAATGAAAAAAACACATTGCATAAAACCTATACATTCTTCGATTTACTCAGAATTTAATATAATTTTTAAAACTGATAAGTTTAAATGTTTTCGTTTTTTAAATATTCATATTATTAGAGTTATCTTTCGATTTAAAAAAAATCATCAAATATGGTGCAATAATTACGAATAAATAAATAAAAAAATAAAAAAATACGAAACATAACCTTGGACCTTTTATAAATAATAAAATTTAGTAAACAGTAGTTATAATTAAATAAAAATATCATTCTTAAGATAACGCTCATATGTCTGTTAAAATAGACTATAATAATTATTAAGCATTACTGCGATGAAAACCATCAATTAATGAAAATAAGTAGTATTTATATAGCCAACAATCGATATAGTACAACATGAATGGTGTGATTTATTCATCTGCTCAATAAACTCGAAGTCCATCTAAAATAATTTACTATACGATTGTTCACCATCGCTTTTGAATTTAAAAAGTAACACACCCGGAAAACAGTTTCTCGTTTATACTTCACGAACCACCTAAGTACACATTTGGCTTCTAAATTATGCAAACTTTAATAAAATATTTATGTTTATAAATTTCAAAAGCTTGAAAAAATCGCTTTGTCAACTTGCGAGATTAAAATGAATATTACGGAGTAATAATATAGCGTTCCTACTTCCCACTCGAACTGCAAAATTTCCGGAAAACTAAAATTGTGTAGTAAAGTGTGTCAAGTATCTAGAATATTTTTTATTTTTAAATTTTAGAAAAAGTTTGATGATTATTTTATCTGAATTCATCGTTTTACTCTTTAAATCAATATATATATATAGAATAAACGTCATACGAAAAAGATTTGGTTATTACACTAATATTTAAGTACGTACAGTAATCTAAATTGTAATTCTTTAGAGAATCTCTGAAAAGCCCAAACATCGATTGAATCTTTACAATATTATAATGCTAAAGTGTAATTCATTATTTTGTTAATATTAATAATTTCATTACATTTTTATATTTTGTACGAGTGATATACTTATAGTTTACCTACCTAATAATCTTATAATAATTTAAAAAGACGCTACAAACCCGTTTTAGCGGTATTAAAATACGTTCGATCTCTATAACTACAACTTTTTACTCAGTAATCGCCAGAGTCAAAATGTATACAAAATATGAAAGTTGGGAATATTCACCACGTCGTAGGGTGCAGTTAATTTTAGTTAAAAATTTTAAAATGTCACGATTTCCAATCACGGATTTTAGATTTTCACGATTGGATTCACGATATAGTTATAAGATTTAAGTAGTATACCTGCTAAAAAATTCCACACGCCTCTCCCCTAAAAGGGACTAAAATATAAAACTGCACACCCCAAAGCCAATAGTTAAGCCAAGTACACCGACCAAGCAAATCCATTTAATAATGCTCGTTAACAAAACACAATAAAATACATGATTTAAACCCTATACAGCATACCGAACACCCCCTCACTACACACACGTGTATCTTTTATCCAACCGACAAATCAATAAATAACCTCGTATCAGTGACCCGTTTTCAATAACAATATACGTCCCGAGTTCGTCTGGTTTTATGGTTTTTGCCCTGCAGGTTTTTGGTCGATACGGCCTATTATATATATGTTTATTCGTTAAAAAAATTAATGAAAAATTACAGGAGTCCAGATTAAAAGTAGGACAATAAATTGGATATTTATTTATTGATTATTTAAACCTAACTCTGAAAATTTGTATGTATTAAATTATTATATTGTGTGTTATCATGCGGTAGGTAGTAGGTAATTTAGGAAATTATGAAAATGCTTATTTTTATTGCCATTAAATGATCGGAAACACCGGTTAGTATTGATTATTTCGTAGACAGTACATGTCATATAGAATATCGACACTATACCATATTCTTCTATAAAACACCAAGAAGAATTTACAACCTTGTATACACCATCTTTGGATTCATTTAAAATCACCAAGAAACTAGTGACAACTGATAATCATCATCGGGCTCGATTCATACTATTATTATAACAATCGTTGAATGTCCTAAATTAGGATGACTATATTTTGAAAATTAAAAAGCGAGATAACAATGAGTATCGGTAATACTTGTCTACCTACTCAATTTTCATAAATCGCTTAGAAAAACGGTAGATAAGCAAAAAATGGGACAAATAGCATCCCGTTTTAAAGTTTTCCGTGGCAACGGATCATATGGTCAGTGGTCACCCTACATTAAATTATTTTTCTAAGTAGGTACATCATCTAAATGTATTTATTTTTAACAACCCAAAATTACAAAGATATTGAGTAATAATAGTAATAATACATGTTATTTAATACTTTTTTTTGAACTCAATTAAGATCTTGTTTAATAGTGCTCACATCACAATTCATTTTTTTTTTTTTTTTTTTTTTATCGTAGATATACATAAAAATAAATATTAATAGAGTAATATATAATATACCAATTTTATATTTTTTTTTGTATTTAAATAAAGAAATTATTTTATCGATAAAATTCTTGTATTTTACGTTTTATAATATTTAAAAACTAAAATTTAAATACTCACAAAAATGTTCATTTCAAAAACGTAAGTTAATCGAAACACCCTAGTAGTTATAATTTGGACCTTCTGTCTAAGTTTGATATATGAGGTACATCGTCTACAATAATAATATTATAAGACATCACAAAATGATTAGGTACCTATATTTTGTCAACTAAAAAATATTCAATATTGATCATGTGTTTCCAATCATTGACTATTTCCTGAATTGTCATCTTTTTCGACACCATATACGCTTTAAATGATAAACGTATGTATATTTCCACAATGAACAAAAATTATGTTTGGATGATTGTTTCGTTACTTGTTCATTACTTTACATAAGTAACTACAGAAAAAATACGAATATCGAATTTTACAAATTATAGGTTAAAATTATCATTATTTAAGTCAATCTTATATTCGAAAATCAATGTTTAGTTTGCAATAAAATAATCCAATCATTTAATATCATTTCGTGCATAAAGTTGGTTTAAATGAAAAAGATATGCAAACAGTTGCGTTCGAAAGAAAATATTATAAATGTAGATATTGTAAAAAACGTGTTTATATTAAATCTAACTCGTCAAGAATGTTCGTATCAACTAATGGAAATGTCAAAATTTACCACATTGCAATAAGTAAATATAATAAATAATAAATAAATATTAAATATGATATTACGGTAAATATTATAATATTAGTCACTCTAAATTTAAAAAAAAATAATTATTTTCCTATATTGCCTATTTGTGTAACCTAAATAAAATTATCAATAGTATAAAATAGAAATTCTAATTAATTTTAGTATTACTTTATCTGTAATTAGTTTACGATTATTTAATCGTAGTGTTTTTTTTTTATTTTGTATCCATATAAAATTTTTTAATCATGTACATACCTACAATAACTGTAACGATTTGAGCGAGAAAATATTGTCGTGTTTTCCCGATAATTGCAATTAATAATGTTTCACAAAAATATTGTTACTCCTGCCAACCATCACTTATTATAGCCCTACGTTTTATAAAAAAAAAAAAACCCTAGAAATACAATACGTTATAAGTCTATAAATCCTTCAAACCTTACTAATTCACCAAAATTAAAATCATAAGAAATAATAGCACCCTGTATTGTACTGTAAATTGAATACTTTTTTTACGACTAACAGTCAACAAACACGATAATTTAATTGTTGGGATTTTAATCTCTTTATATTAACTATATTTAGTAGCGTACTTTAAAATGATAGGATGTCGATACTCCCCGTTCTTAAGGGGTTTTATAAAATAAATTTTCAAGAAATCTGACAATTGAAAAATGTTCAAATACCTACAATTATAAATAGCTTCCTGTTACTATGATAATATTTACTGTTAATGTTATTTATTATACAATTGTATCGAAAATAATAAATTCTCTCTTCCAATTTTTAATTAGAGATAACACATCTTCTTACCAAAAGAGTTATGATAAAAAATTCAAAAATCATTAAATTTTTGATGTGCGTTTAGAAAGATTTATTTCTTTTGTTCTGTAATGCTTTAAAATTACGTCTCCGTATGTGTTACACAACTACAGAGTACAGTGATCGAAAAGAAAGTACCTATATAAAGTATTATTTTTGGTAGAATTTAATAACTTGTAAAATTATTTAAATAAAATAATAAAACCCAATTTCTACAAAATAATTTGTTTTATTTCAACAAATACTTATTTCGGAAACGATGTTTCCATCTTCAGTGATACATAACGACTATAAGTTTGTTGTTGTTAAACAACAGTCGTTATTTTACAGTGAAGATGGTAACATCGTTTCCGAAATATGTATTTGTTGAAATAAAACAAATTATTTTGTAGACATTTGGTTTTATATTTTATTTTTATAAAGTATAATATTAAAATACAATTTCTATCCAATATAATTATTATTATATTAAATAATTATTAATATTATTATATTATATTAAATATATTTGGCCGACCCCAAATAGTTGGGAGAGAAGGCGAAGGAGAAGAAGATATTATCATATAAGTAACGTTACACTAAACTTAATGAAATAGTTTTGAAACAATGAATTTAAGTTTATTTTTTCTGTGTATTTGTATATAAAATGTAGGACCAATTTGAATATAGAGCGCAGTTGGTGAGTACGGATTACAACTTCACGGATGTGATATTTACATAAATTGAAATTTTATTTATTAAGTATTTAATTGTTTAATGATAGTGCATTATAATTACATCTTTGAAAGCATACTTTTAGTGTATTTAATACTATTTCTATTATATTTAGCTGTTGTAAAATAGTTGAAAGATAATATAATACATACACATACCTATTATCTATAATATTATAATTTAAAAAAATTTTAATATTTGCTATTTTGATGTTTATTTAAATAAATACTTAAACATAATTTATTATATTAATTTATATTTATTATATAAACACAATTTTTTATAAATGTGTTGAAGTGCATTTAATAGTATTACAATTGTATTATTGTAGAAATACAATTTAGTATAAACAATATTTTATAGTAATTGGTATATTTTCATGATGGAAATCTATGTACTTAGAAAACATAAAAATGGACTATTTTAGTTTTATCATAATAAGATTGTTTATATAAATTATTATAATATGACCAGACGGATTCTAAATCATTAGATAAATAATATTATTTTTTTCATGTGATTTCTCACAGATTCAATCGAATGATAAATGAATTGTCTTTTTTTCAGGGTGCAACACAAGCTACGCACTGCACATTTAAAAATTCCATTTGAATTCCAATTACCTATATAGTTATTGGTCCAATTTATCATCATTGGATTTACCGGACGTAGGTACATACAAATCACGTCGTATGCCCGGCGGAAAATGTTTCAAAATTAGTCATCCATAATATCTATGTGTTCAATAATTATGTTCATATATAGGTGTTTTTGTGAAACTTACATCAATTACGCACCCGTTTACAAATTTGAACAGAATTTGACTAATACTCAATGGTATGCATTATTAAATATGCACGAGATTATTCTGTGATAAGTAAACTAACTTTAATGTACGTATGTCCGCACGCCAAGTAGGTACATGTCGTCCTTATTAATAAAGTAAAATATTTCATTAATTCGTACATTGTTTTCACATGACAAATTTTTGAAAAATTATTTATTTTCAAAAATTATTACTCATTTTCTAAAATGTTTGATCGAAAATATCAAAATTCACTCTTATAATTTCAATTCTCAATACAATTTTCCTCGATAAAATAATCCATACTTTCAAGATTTTAAATTATTGGGTACCTTTGTACCATCATTTATGAATATATTATTTTCTGTAACATAGTGTAATACTATTTTTAATTTTGAGCGAGTGCCTACAGCCCATTATGAATAATTAGGGTATCGAGTTGGTCCCTTAGTTTTTTTTTTTATTTAGAATGTCGGAAGGAGTTATTTATTAAATTACATTTATTCTTTTTTTTCCCCATTACATTTTTCCCGGAAAGATTTATGTATAACACTAAAAAGAAACCAACTAAATTTACCCCCATTAGGGGAAAAAAAATTCTGGTTACATGCTTGTGATAGATAAAAATTCATTATTATCTAAAAAAAATGCATTATTTATATATATATTTATCTAAAATTTTTTTTTAACTTTTGGTGTAATTTTCTTACTTGTTCAATCGCAATAGTCTACTCAATATATTTTATTTATTTTGAAAAAAGCAAAAAAGTAATAGGTAGTCTTAACAATTTGATATATGAAGTTATTGCCGTTATTTAATACCTAGTACATGCAGGAAGATCATTCCTTCGCCTCAATGTTTTATTTTATAGATTTTTGGTGGTAAAAAAGTTATTTGTTTCACAGTGATCGTGTGATTTCGTTTGGTCTGTTATTGCTCTTTTGGTTAAAAAGAATTTCGAAAAGTTTCATTTGTCAAAAACTCTATCTAGGTATATATTGATTTAAAATAGGATACATTACAATTCTTTGAGTTACTTTTACGACACATCTATGTAGATACAAATAAAACAAATTTATTTTTGTAATGCTATTGTAAGTTTTAGAAAACCTAATATAGCAGTTTTTGAGATATATTTTCTGATTTTGCATACACTAGCTGTGCTGTATAGATAATGATAATATGTTCTTATTTCAAATACAATATATGATACATATATTTGATAGTTTTATTGTATTTCCATATTATTTAAAAAATCTTTGAATTTCAATTATGAAAGAATTAAAAGACAATATTTTTTTTGCGATATTGTAAAATCCCTATTTATCCTAAAATAAAACTATGGCTATAATTATAGTCATATATTTCATTAGGCATCTAATTAAAATAACAAATCGTAATAAGGAATAAAATAGGAAAATGTGCCTGTTCATTTGATTCAAAATTCAAAAGAAATATTTTATTTTCATATATTATTTATCTCTATACTACAACTCAAGACAAGGATTAGAACCAAAATAAGAAAAATATTTTTGGAACCAGATATTACATTAAAAGTAAATACCAGATCCGAAACCTTACTCAAGAGGACACATGCTTTATTTTTCCCCCAAAAAAACTTGTTTTGTGAGAAATAAAGTTTCTCAGGTTGTTGTTATAATTAGAAACTCAAGTTTGTACACTATAAAGTAGACTAATTATTTATGTTTTACTGTCATTCTTTTTAAAAATGTTATATAATAAAATGTTATTAAAAATTAAAATTTTTAAAAACCCATTTCTTGGTTTTTGCAGATAGTATAACAACAGTTCTATTTGTGTTATCGAAAAATGGACGACGGTAGAACACAGATAATTTTGTCTACCATATTGTGTAAACATTTTGGCTTTTAACAATAATTATAACCTGGCCTACTGTTCAAAAATTGGTTCCTGAAACGTATTTAAAATATTCCGTATGAAGTGAAACATTACATTCCGAGTTGCATTAACGTAAATAAAACAGTCTAGTAACCTTTAAAGTACGTCATTGATGTTTTTCTAGAAACAGTATATTTTCGTTAATACGTAACCGTATTTAAACATTAACGCATGCCTTAAATGTAACGTTGATCAAATGCTATGCTGAACGACCCAAAGATGTTACATGTCATACACATAAAATATACTGTTAATAAAATAAGTTATTTGAACGTTCACGTACAACATTACAGTGATATTGCTATAAATATGTATATATAGGATGTCACATTGTCACTAATTTATAATTTTAAATTACTCTATCAAAAAAATTACCCAAATTGTGATAATAATATTTCATATTATACCTACCTATAATAGTATGAAACGGGAACCAGCCTCCTACCTTTGACAACACTTAAATTTTCATTATTTACACATTTTGGACATTTTACATTAATATTGTAGTTTTACCTATGATTATTTTGTATTACTGTATTACTGCGCTATACGCGTTTGGTAAAAACAGCACTGGTGTGCTACGGACGCATATACGAGTTTTCGATGTTTTAAATCAACAACAGTAGTTATCAATATTTTAAAGATTTCCAGTAGATTCTAAATTCAAATATTAATCCAAAGACGTTTCGAAATAAGAAATCTGATAAATATTTAAGAAGTTATATAAGGGAATATAAATTACCGCTTTTTCAGTGATAACCAAACTATTTTGTTATCACGAAAAACATTTTTTCATGGTTTGAAACGTGCGAATGTGTGATTTTGTGTTATTCGTTTGTTCGTTTATATTTTTTTTCGTATTCATATTATTTATTGTGTATAATTCGTCATCAACATGATGATTTCCGCTAATTATTGAAATTCGGTGCGATTTTAGGAACCACTATAAACCAAATTATATAAGTGCAATAACTTCTGAAATTTTGATCAGAAAAATTTTTTTTTAATGTTTTTAATTATTTCGTTCAGTATATAAAGAAAATAACATATTAATATAAAATAATAAAAAATAAAAATAATGTCTAGCACAGGAGTGCACCATTGGAAATAAATGTCCAGCACCGAAAGAAATTGATAATATTATTATTATTATTCTAAAACCATAGAAAAATCACAAATATATATATATAGATAATAATTAAAATAATATTTAGTAATTTAAAAAGATACACAATAGCATAGCTATTATATACTTCGCGTTCGTTAAGAATATGTACGCAGGTGGCGAACGAAAACTTGGTATTTACGTGTATGACTATAATAGTCAAATATTGGCGCACTGTCTACGGTAGCATTGTTCGACAAAAATCGGTCACCGCCGACTCGACGAGGTAGATATATCTTAACGTACGCGGAATTTTTTGGAAATTAAATTAATCAATTATACACGGATAAACATTACGAAAGAAGAATAATTACGTATAAAAAATTTCAAAAACGACGAATAAAAATTGTGCAAAATAGGGGTACATAGTTGATATCTAGCCTTTTTTTTATTTCCAAAAATATGATGGGAGTATACATATTATATTAAATAATGTTTCGCCCAATCCCTATACGTAACCAGTGACCAGTGTGGTTGCCGAAAGACTAAATAGTAAATAATAATTGTAGATATTCACCAGCCGCAAGTCACAAGTGCTCACAGCACGTCATATAGGTTGTGGTCGCAAACAATTTATTTCAATTTTCAACGAAAATCCAGGTGATAAAGAAAACTCGACACGTGGCAATATAAATAATACAAATTTCGTAGAAAAGATCATTAGAACTTACACGTGTCGACTGAACTCTGTTGACTGAACCAAAATTGAAAATATAGTATATGTTTTATATTTTTATAAATCCAAAACCGAATAAGCTTTTTGAACTCCTGACTCATTATATTGTATATTATTGTATTATTATATTACATTTTATATATATATATATTGTGCGCAAATGATAATAATATAATATAAAATCCTACCTGTAAAATAATCATTAAAACGTACAAAAATTAAAACAACTAGATAAATATAAAGCAAAAACTGTATTTTATTTTTTCAATTTTTAATGTACCTATACGCACTATGTTTAATAATATTCAGCGATCGCCGATTTATTAAAAACAAATTAATTTTTATTTGAATTGACGTGTTTAAAACGAGATGTCAACTAGTCGTGCACAATTCCGAAATGCCTTAATTTTATATTTAGCATATAATATTATTATGAAAAAAAGTATTATTTATAAAATGCGATTGACAAAAGATCATCAAAAGTTAATTAATAGTTGATAAACGTACGAAAATTGGGCACGTTTGTCAAAAATAAATGGGGACAACACACACAATATATATTAAATGTAAACTATTTGTTATAGTTTACAGTAGGTACCTACCTAATATATTATACCGTTCCGAAAATGTTTAATATTCGATATTTATACAGAAATAATCATACCATAAACAGATATAATAGTAATATTATCAAAGAAATTTTGAAATGTTGAAGTTTCGCACATCTTAGGTATGCAAATATTTTTTTTCTCGAGATTTTGAAATTATTCAAGAAATCTATGTTAGGTTTTGAATAAACTACTTTCATATTCATATAACCTTTTATGTTATTATATTGAAAAAAATTAATATCAAACTTTAAATAAATGGTTCCACTTTGTCAGCGCTTATATTATTAATTAGAATTTATAATCACTAATTAATTATTTATATTATAGTACATAATATAAAAATATTTTATTATTATGGAAGAGTATTCCCTAAATACAAAATGTATACGTTATATTACATGGAACTTTTTCATAACTTTTTTAGATATGTAGTACATATCGAACAACATTAGATGGCTTGTGTAATAGAGTTTTTTATTTATTCTATTGATTTACACTACACTAGTGTAGACTGTATCACACTACACGCGTGTAACAACAAAAGTAGAAATGTGTTATCAATAAAAAGAGTATTTGATATGAAGTGGATTACGTTTAACAATCATATTCCAAAAATGCACTCTAATAACACCTAGCTAACACGTTATTTCTTGTTGTTTTTTTAAATTATAATCAATTTTTTACATTTTATTTGAATTTCCATAACGCTATTTACAAAATTAATATAAATTTTATATAAATAATACAATGTATGGATTAACGTATTATATCTTATCACGAAAAATACATATAAAAATAAATGATGATTTGTCACCGAAAATTGAAATTGAAAATTGACGGTGTAATTTGTCTGCAATCGTGTAGTTAGTAAATACATCGTACTTTCATATGGAATTTGCATTATCTACTGCACTGTTGATACCAGTTGATAATAATAATCATTATCACATAAAAAGTGTGCACCGGTGTACATATGGAAAACGCTATAAGTAAACTATGCGTGTTATCAATGTAATTTTCAAATGATTAAATCATGATTTTGGCTTAATGCGATGGACGTCTGTTCAACATAATCTCAAAACGATATATTACGTTGACAGCGCACCGGTTTTTCAACAATCCTTTACAAATTTGTAAACGGTCGCCAGAACTGGACGGACTATATATACCTACTAAAAAAAAAAAAAAAAAAAAAAAAGTTCTTGGTATAATTTCATACTATCTAACGGGCAAATAAAATTATTCAATTACAGAATAATGCTCGTCGGACAGAGATTTTTGAGTATTCGTACTGCTGCGGAACTCGTTCCGTAAAGTACTTGGAAAGTGCGTATTTTGACGCGAAAACGCGCATTTTTTTTTTTCCCCCCCGCTCTTTTGAAATTCATTACCCTCCGAAATAAATTAATTTCAGCGTCTTTTCATTCGAATTCACGTACGAACTTGAAAGTGAATAGATCTCTATAATATAGCTGATATTGTAATACAAACGTGGAAAATAAGGAAACGTCCGTGCGTTTAAATTAATTATTCGGCGTGCGTTTACGGACTGTTGCGACGTTGATGTTTATCATATCGGTTCGGAATGGTCGTAAGTGCGCGCGGCAGCCGGTAATGATATTTTAATGTTCCGCCGCCCCCTCCATCCCGTTCCCGAATCCGGTTAGTGCTCTATTTTATACAATATTTACAGACAAGTGACGTGGTAGGCATGCATGGTAAACCCTGTGCTCGTGTTTTTGACTTACAAAAATGTAATTACTCGTATTATACATTCATTTACATATAGGCATACAACCCTAAATAATAGTTGCGTGCTCCGAAATTTATTTAAAATATCGTTACACGTTTAAATAATAATTGAAACGGTATGGTTTTGTTTTTGGGCATTGTACGGTCGTTGAGCCATTTCAAAATCGGCAATTATATAATGAATTTTTTGAGAACATCTATTATCGGGCATTTGTAAAATTCTACGACGTTCTATGCGCGTATTAAACGATATTTTGTCCATTTAGGTCCATTAATAAATTATAAATAAAATACAGAAAACTAAAGTGATTCTAAATGTAATATTGCAGATCGAGTATGACGAAAATCTAAAATACCTATCGAAAAACGGCTATTTTATAAACTACACCTTCACAATATTTCAACAATAGATCATTTTTACTACATCCGAATTTGGTGCCGAAATTACAATTTCTGTACTAGTTGAGTCCCCCAGATTATTTTAAGTAATACACTGCTAGTTGGGTGCCGAATATTTTTCGGTAAGTACTACGCAACATATACTTCACTAGGTACACTAATATTTTCCTTTTTTCCATTCCATTCGTACACACTTAGAAATTTGGAGCTTAGGACTGTCTATGATCCATCTTTATCTACAAATATAATAAAAATGTTTTTTCTTTTTGTTTTAATGAAAATAAAAATAATTGATAATTTTTCAAAATAAGACATAACACAACACAAATAAAAAATAATAAATAAATATTAAAAAGACGTTTAAATGCGTTTATAAATAAAAATCCTTTCGTGTTAATAACTAACGAACAAAGTTGGAACCGGACTGCGGTGCACTCTACCTAAATATCCGGCGACTCGACTAGTATATCACTAAAACATATCCGCGACCCAACTAGTATACTATCTGTAATTACCCTCAGTATTTGGGACCCAACTCGTTTGCTTCGATATTTTTAGTCTAAAATGATTTAGTAGTTCAAATGAATATTATTTATTGGAAATATAAAAATTGTTATAAAATGTTCGAACTACTATTATAGAATCCTAAAGTGACGAATCTAATGGGTGGCAAATTAACATTTTCTTCTTTGGGCCTTTGTTCAAAAGGTTTCCTGGAACCCACTCATAAAAAAATGAAAAAATGTATTATATCAGCTTCAATATTATGAAGACGTTTAATAATATGTTATTATTATAATTAATACGAAATAACTAATAATACACTGCTTTTTTATTCCTAAACTTTACCTTCTCGGATAAATTACAATTATTCGCTTCGTAATTCACAATACTGACCGTTATGCTATAATTGTATATTTATAATTTAATAAAATGATGCAATTTCTGTGGATGCACCCAGTTTCGTTGGTATTTCGGGTAATGAGTTTACAAATAAGTTGGCCTTAACTAAATAATTTTTACACTTTCTTACGGAATATCTGGTAATCTAAATGGTCTTCCATATCACTCAACTATTCTGCTTGATATTTCAGTATTTTACCAATCATCCTTCGTCGCCTTTGATTCTGGGGTCTCATTTTATCCAAGTACCTACCTATAATTATAGTTAATTTTTTACTATACCTTGGAACTTGGTCAGTCTCTTTTTTCTTCACATTCTTCTCTTTCTTAATTTATCTCCTTTTCTCACTATTTACCCCAATGAGTTTCTATGGAATATCTTCTTTGTTTATCTTTTTTTATATCATAAAATATATTACTTTGTTCTCCCAATATTTCATTTATATTAAATTCCCGTTCTTCTCATATTATTTATACCTTAAGGCTTAAACCCATTTATTATTATTGCTGGTATTTGAATCTAATATTTTTATTTATTTATTTGTTTATTTAACCGTTGTATTTATTTTAGTTCTCTTTTTTTATATATAGGTATATATTATGCTTTTCCAAACATTAAAACATTTTTTAATTATTCTGCTGTAATATCTTGTTCAAAATAAATAAACGTCTTTAAAAATACATATATACGTGATATAATATAGTATATATTATTATATATTTTATGTTATTATTTATTTGCTCATTAACTATGTCAGATGTGATATTTAAATGTATAATATTGTATTTATGTATGCTATTAAATGTCATTTTTTTCATTTTAGTCATATTTTTTAATGGGCCTTTTATAACGGTTACCTTATTTCTTAAATCCATAACTGGAATCCTTATATTAGTAAGTCTACTAATCGACTTAATTCAAAATGAACATTGTAGGGTAGTCTGAAATATGGCCCCTCCATGTTTAAAATGTTGTTCTCGCCTTCCAGTTTACATTGACTATAGTCTTGCAACAATTTTCTGGCTTATGATACTTTATGGTGACACTATTGATCAGAAATTATGTAATTTGATTGGTAGTCAACCCCTTGATAATACCACTATCATTTAATTTTATTGTACAAATTACGTCCGCGTAATGTACCATGAATCTGAACATTGTTGCAATAATTATGTCGTGTTAAATTTTAAATATTTGGCCATACTTTTTCGAGTCATGTTGTTGAATTTTTATTTTGAGTAATATTATGTAGTATAATTTCACTAATATAATATTAGAAAGTAGATATCGTTAGGTCAATTGAAATTTCCAATAATACGATTGTATTGTTAGAGACAATTTATGTATTTTAATCTATATACCTACTATATATAGATAAACTTTTTTACGACATTAAATTTTCTTAAGTCCATTAGTACCCAGAAGACTGTAATAAGATTCTAAAAGTTTTTCAATAAAATACATATATATTGTGACACGAGATGTGTTTTTAAATATAAAGAAATTCATTTTTTCAAAGTTTCATTTGTATATATGTACCTAGAATTAAAGAATTAATTCAATGTTTAAAATTTATAAAATAGAGAAGGGTGTGAGAAAATTATAATTCAATCAATACCATACATTCATAACTGATGTAGTAAAGTTGTTAAAATATTGGTTAAACGAAAGTTTTGTAAAATATAGAAGGGTGTGTTTCAGTAGTGGTAAAAAGCATCAATTCACTGGTAAAAAAATGTGTGCAAGGCCTGAATATTGATCTTAAACACGCTACAATGTATTTACAAAACCAATATATTATATTTGAATATCATACGGTTGCTTAAATTGTATATATTATACTTTATTATAGTAGAAATATTGACACAACTACAGGAGTAATTTTCAAATTTATTTTAGATCACATCAGTTAAAATAATTTTGCAATTGTTTATCGACAATATAATTAATGATTTCTCTGCCATGGTTACCGCAATGGTTACTCTGCCAAACTTCAACACGAGATGTTATTATATAATATATATTTTCCGTACACGTTTACAGAAATTATTTTTTTTTGTTAAAATGCGATGAGTACATATATAATTTACGATACGATATTATCGTCCAGTGTGAAAAATATGAATCCGAATATTATCGAATCGGCCTAAAAAAATTCCGTTACCCTTCTATAACCTTCCGATAAATATTACGTCTGTGCATACGAAAACGTGTAAGTGAATGTACGTGGTTAACATCAATATACATTATTACACTCGACCAATGTACTACGTAAAAAAGGTTTAATCTCAACATTGGGCATCATCGGAATATACATGCAGTATAATTCTATCCAGTGAAAACACTGAAAATTAAAATATAAGCATATTATAATAATATAATTCAAATTAAATTTTATGGACCAATTCAATACACGATTATCACTATAGGAAACGATATATTTATACATAAAGTTAACTATAACTGATGTCAAAATTTAAAATTTGCCAAATTTAAAACACGTACAATACAATTCGATAACATGATAATCATTGCATCGGGTCGGCTATATACATAATATAACGTATTATGTATTCACCAGGATAATTCAAAATTTATTTTCTCGTATGAAATTCACAACATCTTCGAAACGTTAAAGGTTCGTTCGAATTTCATGCGTGGTCAAGTACAAAACACTTGTACTCAAATACTTCACAAGACTACATATATAGGTGGGTATAGGATTATTTTTTTTATATAATTCGGGCCATGTGCGCATCGACAAATTTTAAGATGAGTTTAAAAAATATTAAAAATACATAGGGTTTTTTTTTTTTTTTTTGTAATATTTTTTATAATATTCCGAATTGATTTGAGTCCTCTTATACTGTTAAGGTTTCGTTCGAAATTCAAACTCCAGTATTTTACATTATACCGTTCGTTATATAACGATATTTATAATAACTGACGACAGTTACGATATAGTATCTAAATAACACAGTCGTGTCGACAATCGAAAGTCCGATCACGTGTCGATCTCTAAGGATTTTTTCGGCTAGAAGGCCATATATATGCACACAGCCTAGCAAAACCTACGCCGAATAATATGAAAACGGACTTATATACAACAATAATAATATATTACGTACAAGTGCGTGTATGTCTATTAGAGTTTCCCCTCCCCAGCATCATTCTCCGTGTATTGACACACGCACCATAAGTCATTTATCACAATCTACTTTCCGAGTGTTGAATATGAAAAATATATATCATTCGCGTATAAACAGTAAACGAGCGCACACGGACAATAATTCTCTCGAAAACGATACATTGGGAATTGCACTGCCTGTACAATAATATTTTATACCACGTACACTGTACACCTATGTGGATATATTATTATATTTTTCGTACT
>CAWVNS010000036.1:0-36618 GCA_963930675.1 Gnaphalium uliginosum | reverse complement strand
ATAGCAAAAGCAAATAAGCAAAAAAAAGATCATCGACTGATACGTTAGAATTTATGTGTTTTATGGACATTCAAAATTTTTACCCCAGTCAAAATATTTACACCACCCAAAAATGTTACGTCCGGGAAGATCAACCCCCCCCAAAAAGTTCCACCTCTGAGTAAGAGATGAAAGCAATTCACTCGTTGGGTAGAATACTGATTGTGGATATATTGAATTTGAAAATAATGATAAATCATTTTTTTCGATAAGACGATTCTGATCAACAGATCAAAGCTTCGGTGTATATAACATGAGTATTACTATTAGCATTTATATAGAAAATACAAAATACGACGTCAATATACATAGTGCTATACTGATATAGGTAGTACATTAGTAAATATTTTATATACATTTCAAGTTCTGGCATTTTAATTTTTCAATTTATAATACTTTTCGGCTTTTTTTTATAGTTATAAATATTATATTAACATATATATGGTATCTATGACTAATTTATTTGTGATTTTTTAATTTATAACAACTTTTCATATTTCTCTTAAATAATTTAGTTTTTCGTTATGCTATTGAAAACTACTTAGAACATTAAAAAATGACCTCTATAAAGTACTAATTAGAAGAAATTTTTTATCAAAACCCTTTACTTACTTCACTCATTTTGTTCAAAAAGTATATTGAAATTCGTCACAATATATCCGTTAGGTATCCCTAACAGGTCTTCTAATCAAAATATTAAAATGCACTTGAGAACTTGTAACTCGTAACTATTATACTTTAAATTATTATAAATCCAAAATCACGAAAATAATACATTTTTACTGCGTATATATATGGTTTTGATTACTGTTATGTTTTTCGTTCAAACTCTCCAGTATTTACGGTCTCTATTAGGACCAACAATTTGTCATAAAATCTTTCTTTCAAATATTACTCATTTTTGTTCATCTGCATGTGTTGTAGTCCATATTTCAAATGTGATAGAGTGGATCATAATCTTGTATAACGTTTATTTGGTCCTTTGTGATTAATTTGTATTTGAAGGTTATTCTCAAGGCAAAGAAACATTTATTGACTGCATTTATCTTTTTCTGGATTTTTCTATGGTTTTTCCCTACTGCGTTTATTTCTACATATAGTACTTGAAGTTTTCTATCCTCTCAAATTCCAAATCTCTCTTACCTTATACCTGCAAAATATCTTTGAGCAATAACATCATCTATTTTGTCTTATTTTCATTCGTTGTTCTTCTGTAAGTGCACATGTCATTGACTTGATATCTTTTACTGATTTGGCTATTACTAAAATATTGTATATTACGCCGTTTAATTCCTCTTTTTATATGTAAAACTTTTCCAACCACTTGTTTCAGGGCAATGTTGAAGAGTAAAAAAGATAGGGGTCTCCTTATTTTCAGAAATGTTTTGACCATGAACTCTTTTTATAGTCAGCCATTACATTTTGAACACATTCTTTCATCATGCCCTTGTCTGTAATCAATATATAATATACTATATAGGTTTTTATCAGTGGCGTAGCCAGGATTTAAGCAAGGGGGCCAATAAATATCATAGTTAAAATAACATTTTTGTTTTTTATTATATTTAAGAAAGTAATATTAGCATTAATAAAATATTTACTAATTACTAGAATGCTTAATGCTTAGGTAACATAATAATTAATAACTAATAAATTATAGTAAATAAATAATATGTAATAAATATAATGTTAATATTTGAATAAAAAACTGAAAAATAAACTTATTAACTAGGCAAAATATATTTATTTATTGTGTCCAATCTAACATTTGCATCCTTCTGGGAGATCTTTTAGAAAATTCCAACAAAATATCTTTCTCTGTATTGTTATAGTTTAACTCTTCTTTATTTATGTTAGCTAACGCCAAGCTTAACTCGCTTATGCTACTTTAGATTTATACTTATATATTAATTATTATATCTAATAATTTAGATATTAATTTGATAATTTATACACATTTAATAAATGTAATAAATTAGAACTTGAATATTAGAATTTGATTTAAATATTAGAACGGCTATCTATGACTATGCATACATAGATAATACAATATCTTTTGCCTATCACATATTATCGTGGTTAACCTAATAAAACTTGGTTACTGAATTTAACAAACACAAAGTTTTGGCTATTGATAAGATAATAAAAAACATAATTAGGTTTATCGCGAAAACATGCGTTAAGTACGTTAATAATAAATAAACTATAGACCTTATACTATAATTATAAAGCTACTATTGTTAAAATTAGATCATATAAAATCGCTATAAAAAAAAATTGGACCATCTGGCCCCCCCCCCCTGACTACGCCACTAGTTTTCATTCATAGTTTTTTCCTATAATCTGTTCGACAATATATATATATATATACTGTTTACCGTCAATCTCTCTGTTCGAGATCCTCCCTGATATTTTCCAATGATTTCCACTCCAAACGGCTAAAAATAATGGTCCATCAGATATTTATTAATAAATTACATATCCCAATGTGTCGAATGTATTTTCTTTTCTTCGTGCACCAGTAGTTCTGTAGATGTTATACTATCGCCTTGCCGTTTATATTTTTTTGGCGTTTCGATTGCTGTTTATTGTCGACTCGTTTATATAATTATATCGTTTAAATATTAGTTTTTAGCAAATATCGACGTTTCAACAGAAACCGTATACGATTGTATCGTTACGTGTACCCGATACATTTTGAACGCGGCCAATGGGAGTTATACTTTCTTGGCCCGGTGAATCGGCTGCGGCGCACTCGTTGTCTTTAATGCAATAATCTGTACGCGACGGACGTTGCGCGTCGGCAAAGTTCTAACAAGACGTGTGTATTTATGGTATATATATAATTTTAAAAAAGAAAAAAATACAAATATTTCGCGATAGAGTGAGTGGAAGAGGAGAGCAAAAAAAAAACAAACTGTTAAGACAGCGAAAAGTAGGGGCAAATCGACGACGTATGAGTGAATATATATAGTTACGATATCTGCAGAGAATGATGCATTTGTGTGTACGATACTGCTGCGATATAGGTATAATACATATTATATATAGTAAGTACCGCATGGAATGAACGGAAAAAATCGTTTACCCCGATGAGGTGAATAATAGCAATAAAATGTTAAATTACATTCCTGTGGCGTATAATATATACCTACAGGAAGTATAATGTATTATAGGTAGTGAAAATGCATTATTATTAAATATTATTACGTAATGGATTCGATGATGAGGAAAATGACGTAGGACCAAAAATAAATGCAGGGTCTGTAACTTGAAATTTAAATAAAAAAAAATCGAGAACAGGAAGTTATATTTTTCAAAAAACGAGTTGCCTTATTTTGGGCGTATTATTATATCGTCTTATTGTTATAAGCAAAATTACATTATTACGATTGTTTTAACCAAAATCGATTAGTTATTCGCGTCCTGCGTTTCGTCGTCAATTTATACCGAAATAATAAATTTTGTTCTAAGACTTTAAATAGTTATGGAAAAAAAAAAAATGTTGACCAACGACTTTCACGAGTTTTATGTATATATAGTCACATAGTAATGTACAACTAACCGTACATTAAATCTACAGGTTTTAAAACCTAAATTAGTTACCCTTTTAGGACTTAAAAACCGCTACATTTTAAATTTATATTAATAACCCATAATTGGGAAAAAATATTCAAACATTTGTACGCTCAATAAAAATATTTATTTTCATTTATATATGAAAACTTCAAGACTCTAGTATAATATTATAATTTTTTGGTAGTTTCTCCTTACACGTTAAAAAATTTGCTTAGAATCTCGTAATAGTTTTTATATAGAATATTTTTAGATAGGTATTCAAATGTATTCATATAGGTATATAATATATATATATATATTCATATTTTACCTTCTATATATACTGAAAAATTATTTCAATATGCATGAATACTTTAAATTTACAATCAATTTAATGTACCTTGCATATTTTATATTGACATTTTTTATCCCCTCTCGCTTAATTTTTTTCTAAAATATATTTCTTGGAAAGAATATGCATATTATATTATAATTAGGTATATATTAATTATTTATTTCGTAATTTATTTTATTTTACTGTCAAATTTTAAAATTAATGACCTCAAATATGTATCAGTGGTATTATATATGAAGTTCTATTTAAACACCTTAATGAATATAAATATATATTGTATAGGGTAAGAGACCTATTAACAACCTAAAATTAATAAAACATTAAAATAAATACTTTCGGCAAACTTTCAACTAAAATGTTAATGACAATTTTTTAGTAAAAATTAATTTCTCTACGAATTACGATTGCCGAAATTAATTTTTATTTTCCGTGTTTTTTTTACATTCTCATAATGATACCAATGATGTATACCAAATTATTATAGTTCTTTCTCTATATGGGTTCCCCAATAATTATTACATATTTTAAAAATTAAATATGATTATTAACAAGAAAAAAATAACTGTTTTATTTAAAAATTAGTTTGTAGATTTTACAGCAATTTTATGGATTAAATTAGACTTAATTTAAGCACATTTAACAAAATTAAAATTTTTTTTCCGATTTCTACCTATAATAACGCACTATAAAAAAATTGTTGGTTCTAGAAAGTACCTACTTTGGACCTTCTAATACGTAGAAAATTGTATTTACTGATTATAATTATTGTTCACCAGTATTTTAGTGATATATAATTGTAAAATTCTGTCGACTGAAATAATTGTTAGTTTTATCCATATACGGTATATCTATCTCTCACCACTTATTTCGAATCACTTCGTCCACTGGCTATAATAGCTTGTAAATACTTAGGTTTTAGGTCTACTAGTACCTTAAGCTATACGAATATATAACTGTACCTATATATGTAAAATTACTTTACATTGTTATTTGTGTTGTTTCCCATAGTTTATTAATTAATAAAAAAATATATAGAACAATAATCATAATATTATATCTATTTATGCCCATACGAATCAATTCAAATATAAATTAAATCAGAAAAGAACTGGGTAATGTTTTGTACACGAGGTCAGTATAATAATACTAATAATTTGATTGAACTAGAAGATCAATGACGATTTGTTTAAAAAGGAAAGTTGACCTTAGGTCATATTATATATACGGGGAAACTACGGGTAGCGAGGCGGTGATTTGTCGAGAGAGGGAAGTTTGTTTGATTTTATAGACTTATTACGACGATTATATGAGCAATATTTCATATACATACATATAGTATATAATAAATAATATATTCGTATATAGGTTTTTGTGGTCTTAATTATCTTAAACACGCATTTTTTAAACATTCGTGCAATAATAACAACTTGTTTATACAGTCACCGTATATTATGATTTCGAATTTGAAAGTTATAAATATTATAACAAATTTTTGGGTTCGTGACATCATGGATAGTAAATCTTGTTTATGGTCCCTGAAAAATTACCAATTTTTCAGATTTTTTAAGCATTCTCGAAACTACAGCTCTTTAAAATTTCCAAAAAAAGTAGTATTAAGAAAACGAATTCGTTAGAACTAAAAAATAATATATTCGCTTTTTTTATAACAGTATTGGCGAATGTTGATTTATACAAATATAATATAATAAATAAATAAATATACTGAAATTGTATAAATAAAAAAAAAACCTTGTAGAATATTTTTGAATCATAAACATTTTTTTTCATCACATTTGAGCGAAGAACGAATGAATTACTATAATATGATACACGAGAAAAACAGTTAAAATACATAAAATCAAAACGTGATCAAATATTTAGTATATACCTATGTTTATGTCATGATAAGTGCAGGTCTTCTTTAAATCAGTCGAAAAAAATTTTTATATATACTTTTTTGGGTTATAATATGATAAGAATAAGCATTTTAAAATTGTTTAAAAGACATATTTAGCAATATTTATCCGATATATATATTGTATATATTATATAATAGAAAACGTATTTATTTCCTATATTCTAGACCTATACGCAAATCTATTTTAATGGAAAGTGATTACCATTATTTATTTTAGTAAAGCATTTCTTAAATCCGTTGAACCATTATAATCTAATGTCAGTATGATACAAATGAAACAGAAAAAATTGTTAAGGAACCTTTAATCTCTATACTTAGATAATAGATTTAAATTTTTAAAAACTTTTGCAAACGGATAATAAAAAAAATTCTATTCAGTTTTTGGTGATAAGGTTATGTTTTTATAAGAATTTTTCGATTTAGAGGTAAATCTATTGACTGCAATTTTTGAGGAATTGTGATCTAAATCTAACCAAACCAGACTTGAAAGAAATATTAAGACCCGAATAGTTAAGTTTTCATAATGACGTTAAATGTATCAAAAACGATTAAATTAGATAAAAAAAAATACGTAACAGAAACGATAAACGAAAAATTTAACAAAACACTTAACAAATCACAACGATAAACGGAAAGAATTATGATAACATTTGAGATATTCTTATTCAAAAATCGACCAAAATGTTTCAGAATATTTATCATATAATACCTATATTATAGAGTATAGTAAATATATTTAGTGTACCTATATATCAAGTCTCTGCCATTATATATTATTCCCAATTTAAAACAATTTTCGGTCGTTTTCTACTGAGAAAATCGAAATATAACGTCTTTAATAAAGTACCAACTTCAGAATGAATTTAATTCTATCGAAAAGCTCTATACCTATATATATTCAATATACAATAATAATTTACCGTTTATTAATTTGTTGTGCCTATAATATTTTATTATACAATTGGTCGTATAGGTATTAAAAATGTTAAGATTTAAATTAAATTTAAGGTTATAACATGGGGTTGGAGCAAAACTATTATATATAGTTAACCTTAACCCCCAAATGAAATATCTGAGAGGCAGGCCCGTCACTATATATAGGGTACAAGAAAGTCAAGCGCGATAACGCTTTATAGGGCGGCAAAAAATCAAAGTGGCAAAATTTCGCATTAGGGCGGCGAAATTAAAATACGAATATCGACAATGGAACGACGATCACGTTTTTTGTTTATAGTCGAAAAAAAAATTGATGACCTTTTTTTTTTTTTTTTCGCTTATTTATGTTTTTAAAGGTGACATTAAAATGTTATTAGCTTTAGGGCGGAAAATATCTAGCGACGGGCCTGGCTGAGAGCGGGCAATAGTCCCGTCTTCTTTCCTCCCCCCCCAAAGTTATATGCCTATATGATTATTAATATCTACAGAATATGCATATGCTATAGATAATTCATATCTCGGTGACTGCAGGTGAGTTCATAATAGCGTTTTCGAAAAAGAACAAACTCCAAAAAACAAACGTCCGAAAAACGATGTTGCCGCAGTCTCGTGTTCGCAGTGTAAAGCCCATCTGTTCGGTTACGGTGGTTACGTCCGGTGCAGGACACGTGACGTCACCGCGACGATGGTAACAGGCGGAGGGCATCAACACGCGAAGGTGGTATATACGTATAGCGGGCGGCGGCGGCGGCCACCAGCTCTGTCGGTCCGTCTATACCGGCGGCAGGTATTCTTTTCAGTCTTGCACGACAACCCGCGAGTTCCACATTACCGACGGTTAGTGGATATCGGGTTAATTGTTTTTATTTTTTTTTTCGAAAATTATTACGCTATACGCTTTGTTCTTATTTCAAAAATTTTTTTAAACAATAATACACTAACAAAGTAAAAAAAAAAAATTATAACAGATATTAATATAGTTTTAATACTAATTTTTTAAATATTTAAAAAAAATTTTACTAAAATTTAAATAAAAAAATTCCGATTTAAATCGTGCGCAGTTTCAAATAATTAAGAGTGATACAATATTTTTAAATATCGTATAGTTTTTGTGTTCGCGACAGTGATATATACCTACATATATTATAATATGTACGTCGAACACACGTCGTGACAGGAAAAAAATGCCAAAATACGGTGAGTACCGAAACAAAAAAAAAAATTCGAGTTTAAGCTAATTAAAATTTTTCTGTAATATTTTATTGATAATGATCGTTAAATTTAAATTATAATAATATGTTTTCTCGTAAATCACAAAATGATAAAAAAAATTATGTTTTACACTCGAGGAAAATATAAAATAAAAAAAGTAAAAATTTCTCGTATTTTAACATTTTTCTGAAATACGGTAAAATATTATATTATGCAATTTTGCGTGACATGAATTTTCACGAGGACTTATAGAAAAGTGCAAGTTATTTTTATTTTTATGTTATCACCGATAGTGTTGTCGTTCTAATATGACTTTCTAAAACGCGTAAACTAATCCAAACACGGTTCGAAAGTGATAATATATTATGTACACCTATATATGTATAGGCGCGCATCCATACATAAATTAAGTTGACAAGTTTGCCTACATACGAGTACATACATTCGGTATTGTCATTAAAATCAGTAGGTATATCCACTTGTCATATAAGTACATTAGTACATATCTGTACATGCAAAGTCTTAATTTTCTAAATACATACATTATAATCAGTGACGTATTTTCGGTTTTTTTTGGGGGGGGGGAAGTAATGTGTATTAGGTAAATACAATATTATTATATAAAAATCGAAATAATCTTCTTATTTGACTAAAATGTGTGTGGAATGTGCATTTGACAACCATTTTGTGGATTAGAGTTTAAACATTTTTTAATTGAATTTAAATAAGTTTCGTAAAATTAAAGACACTTTTTTAAATATTTGCTTGTAATAATGTATCCATTAAAAAATCATTTTTTATCATTTTTATAATGATAATGTTAATAATGTTTTGAGGGTAGTTCCAGTACCCTTAACTCGCTCCTCTAAATACGCAACTGTTTATAATATTTAATTTATTATTTTTTCGTATCAAAAATCATCTATGTATATTAATATATAGATAAATATAAATAATGTTTAAAAAAACCTCGATTATGTTGTATATATATATATATAATATCTGACTTAATGAAAATTTCAACATAACAATTTTGATTTTAATAAAATATGGCTAAAATCAGAATGATTTACAGTAGGTTTATCAACAAAACTATTAATGTACCTATATGGCCATCTGCAACAGAAAATAGACCGAGTATCGGGCAAATACCTCAACTAACCCGTAATTACAAAATAATGTTTATTCAGTTTTTAGTTTTATTTATTTTTCTTTATTTTAGTTTTATTCAGTTTTTTAGATTTTTATACTATTCGGATTAAAAATTATCTTATCTGTCATCATATAATATCTATAGACGATTTTAACAGTATTTTATAACTATATCTATATAACGTATTATACAAACGTGGTGTTATTCTTATTTTATTTTTATTTTAGGGGAAACTTTTCTTTTAAAAAACATAAAATTACCGATACATAAATACAGGTATATATGTTTATATGTACCGGAATAAAACACTTTTGTCACGGTTTGCTACACGCGCAACGCAGCCCCCCGCGTGTGTTCTTATAAACGTGACTGTAGTAGCAGCAGCAAAAACAGTTGGACGGATTGTACATAGTGTCAAATGCCTTCGAAAACAATATTAAATAATTTATGCAAGTATTTAAGCCACCTACATTATATCGGTATAAGGAAAAATGATCTAAAATGAATATATACTACCAACTTATCCGCGCGGTTACCTAGCCACGGGGCAACTGCGTATGAAGGTTTTTGCGCCCCCGCGTGTTCGATAAAATAAATATTTATTGGAGATATTTATTCTAAATATAATATTATTGTCTAGTAGTGATCATAAATTTAAAAAAAAATAATAATAAATAACTATTTAAAAATAATATTAAGAGGTAAAATATAATACAGTATATAGCTCTCTGGAAAAATTAATTTCATCGTCAGACGATTTTGGTATAAAAGAAGAAAAAACCAACATTTACATCCGATCTGTCAATATAATAATATTATTCCCTAGTATATTATATAATTTTACAACCACTTGTTGACTATATATATATATATATATATATATATATACGTATATTATAATATGTGCTCTGAAATTATATTCGTGTTATCAATTCGTTTCAGTCAAACATGCGACAGGTGTTAACCAAGGGGACTTATAATACATATATATAAATATAGCCTATATGACTAACCACAAAACGCAGACGATTACATATTATTATATTAGACCCACATTTTTTTTTTTTTTTTTTTTTGTAACATTGACAATACTTATACCATATTCAAAATGTTTTGGTGGAAAAACAATAATAAAAACGTAATTATATTGTGTACAATATGCGATATGATGAAGCGTTACTAAATTAGTGAAAAGTCTATAAATTATAACCGTGTATATCTAATTCAACAAATAAGAATCATAATAATTCCAGAAATTGTTTTAGATTTGTACGGTTCATCGATTAAATAATACAATAGTAAAATATTATATGTACACACGTGGCTGTGTGTTATAGTGAAATATCCCCAGTTTTTTATTTTATTATTCCATAGATTTAGTGGCGTTTAACAATGACTCTTGCGATAATTAATATTATCTACGTTTTTATATTTTTTCAATTATTTCAAAAACATCCTTTTACACAGGAATACCGATCCTTTTACAAGACCCCTACGCATACTGAAAATTTTGCAAAATCATTACACAGGAAACGCTAGTACATACCTATGTATATATATATATATATATATGTATATATATGTATGTGTGTGTGTATAGGTAAAGGTAGTTGACCGAGGGTCCTTTGGGCCAACGATATTATTGTTGCGCGGTCCACCTTTATGGAAAGGTGGGTTGGAAAAGAAACCGATCGACATTTTTAGACACCTGATACGCCCAGTTTATAAATTAAATTTTCTGACATATTATAAAACGACCATAATATAAAAACTAAAATAATATTTTATTAAACCTACACGTATAACCAATTTGTCTAAATTCACAAATATAAAATAATGTTGTATTAATGAAAATACCATTATATTATTTTCATTTGTAACGTGTGTAAAAATAGATCCTGCTGCTAAATCCTATAAATTCCGCAAATATATAAGTAGATACCTAATAAGGATTCAATTTTTGGAATCGGCCAATTTAAACATATCTTTAGCTCAATATTTGTTTATTTTAAAAAATCATTTTTCAAAAATGTAAGGCTTACTACTCAAAAAAAAAAAACCAAATTTCTACGTAGATATCTACTACAGTTGTCGATCATTGTGAAATATTAAAGATATTATATTATGTTCCTTAATACCATTGACCCCTTGCAGGTTAATGAAAACAAAAGTTTCGTAATAGCATGAGATAAACACCCACGTGCTTATTTTATTATTATATGTACCTGATGCAATTTAGTTACCTACAAATATGATTTTAATAATAATATAATATATGTATGTAGGTGTAATTATACAATAATGGATTATGAGTGTATAAATATAATTAAACCTATAATCGACACATCGACTTGAAATTTTCCCGATACGAATTAATATTTTCTTAAAAAATAATACATATTTTGGAGGTATCTGGTATATAAGCATTTATTTCAGTTCAATTATTGCAGCACTCTAGTAAATTAAATGTCATGTTTTATAGTTGTATATATAAATTATATTATTATATTATATATTTTTAATTTAATTTTTTTTTTTAGTCCGTAGTCTATGGAGTAACTAAAAATATATTATCATCAAAATACCGATTTTTTTTTTATCTGGTTAAACTATATGTTATTATAGTAAAAGTAAGAAAAAGTAAGTTAAGATAAAATTTTAATGTTTTTGATTTGTTTATTTTTAGTTAGAACTTAAAAGTAGCATTGCACCTATATAAAGAGAATTACTTTGCTCGATTAAAATATGTAAATTTACATTTTTCTAAAGAACGATAAAATATAATAGAAGATCAAGTTCCCAAAAATTATAATTAATGGGTTAATGTATTTTTATTAAAAAAAAAAAGAATAAAAGTATTTAACTATATTATTAAATATGTATAAAATTATGAAAATCTTAATTTAATTTTGTCAAATTTAACCTATTTTCTATATATTTATTATGTGACGTGGTCCGTGGCTGTCCGGACGCACCAGTGTGATTTAGGTAGGTAGATGTACTCAAATTATGTCAACAACGTAAGACCATATCAAAGCCAAAATAACTTGTTATATTCAAATTCAATATTTAAATTTAAATTAAAACTTGTTAATTAAGTTAATTTTTAATAATTTAAATTAAAAACCGTATATTATATTATTTTCTGACTTTTTTTCGAATTACTTCTTTTATATAGGTACGCAAAGAGACGGGTGCATAATAATCTATTTATTTATAATACGATTCGGTCCATTATTACTATTATTGTCCGAGTAGCCTTAAACGTCCATTTAATGTACCCCTCACGAATAAAATATGTGTTTCGCTATGTTTGGGGTACAATGGATGGGTATATGTTTAATAATATACCTATATAATGTTATGTAAGAAATCGTGAACCTATAACGAAATTATGGCAATAAAAAATGTATACAAAAAATCTAATTTCACAATGTGAACTTTGATGCGATCGTTAAAATGTCTACCGAATATCACGAGCCAAGGACATTTGTACTTATAATAGATACTCTATTTATCCTATACGGGTACTAGTGGGTATTAGGGGGTCACCAGGGGTCAAAGGATAAAATGGCTATATAGACATTTTGACCTTCTCCTTCGTCCATCCAATAGTAAGGAGCACATACTAAAATTGATAACAAAACAAAACAAAAACAGTGCTTGCAGCATTATAAAACATCAGCATGTAAGTCTGCATCTGTGCATCATTAACGGTTCGTTATCATGTTTTATATGGAAGAAAAGACACGTTAACAATGGTGCACAATAAACGTAAGCACAGAACGAAATGTTTCACCAATTTTTGAAAAAGTATACTATTTCATATTGAATATTTTTAATATTATTGAAATTGGAACGAATTACTAAAATATGTAGGTATATATTATATTAGCGTATCCATTTATAGACAAAATATTTATAATTTTCACATCCTGTGACTCAGAAAATAATGAATAAATAATAATTCACTTTTTTGTATTTAGCAAAGTCGATTTTAGTTAATTTTAGAAAATATATTGATGTAGAATTTTGAAAATTATCTTTCCCACTTGGGAAAAAAATAAGCCCGGACATCGAAATACATGCCAATACATTACACTTCTGTTCGCTTGTTCGATGTGTTCCTCATTATATACCTATATTTATTATATACGATATAGTATATTATACGAATAATATCAATCGGGTGATTTTTGCATAGTCACGGCGCCGTGTTATACACATTATACTGGCGCACGCGTTATGTACCGCAGCCGCACAGCCACCGCGGTGGTCGCTTATACTTCAACACGTTTGAACAAAAAAATACAAAAAAAAAATTAGCTATTTTAGTATATTCTTCAGTTTTAAACGAATTTCCGTACGAGAAATAAGTACGTTTTTGCAAAACTCCAAAATATTCTACTGCAGTAAAGCGTGTATATAGGTATCTGTTGTAGGACCCTATACGTAGACTCGATATAAGTTAAAAAATATGACATAAAGAGTCCTAATATTAATAATCAAAATTTCAGTTGCCTTCTTTTTGGAAATATTTATTTATTATAAAAATTATAAAAATACAAATAGGTATAATATATTTATATAGGAACTATTTTTACCCAATCCGACAAAATTTCATATTATTTGTTTTCTCTGATACATCTGCTGTTTGCAGAAGCTTATAATGTATCCAAAACTGGATTTTCCGAAAATTACAATATATTAGTAGTATATATGCCTATATTTAGGAGAAGGAGGAGGAGAAAGGCAGCAAATAATACGGTAATATATCCAAAACAATATGATATATTTTTTCTAATTCGTCATTTTTATTACTACACCCTTAATCTAAATATTAATATAATATAATATAATAATATTATTAATTGTTGTCTAGATATTTATGACTATTTTTTTTTTTTTAATGCCTTAGGACTTAGACGGTGCATGTTTAGTAATACTATGACATAATAGGTACTAGTACATTATGAACGTAATATATATTCTCTAACAATTATTTAATTAATTTTTATTTAGAGATTTTAACATTATTTGATAATTTTTTGTAGTTTATGATCGTCTTTATTATTTTGGGATTTTATATACAATAATTATAAGGAAAATCACTAGTTTATTTATTTAATTTAATTTACTATCTATATAATATTTTAACTCATTCATTCATACATCCACGATGTCCGAGTGCTATCGCAATTAAACGTATTTTAAAATTTTTTTAAAGGGATTATTTCAAATCATAAGAATATTTTTTGTAGGATTTTCGGGTCTTTAACATCCGGACCCTTATGATAATTATATTAATGGATATAATTTATTATTATTTTACCAATTACCACGTATCAGTTTATTAATTTAAAATAAGCCTATAAAATGTATATTTAGTACCATCAAAAAACGTCTATATATATATATATATATAGGTACGTACGAGTAAATATATATTATATAATATATAGGTACAAGTACATATTTTCATAACTAATTTCTCCTTATAATATCATATAGTAATGGTATTTTTTTACATTGACCGCTATAGAAAAATATATTACGTTCTTATTGTAAATATTTGTAATTAAGGAAATCTATTTGGGATGTATATTATATATAAAGAGACGATAGCTGTTATTAGAAACAGACCTTCGGCTCATATATATACTATGTGAGTAGTAAGGAGATAATTAAAAAACGATCTTTTTTAGAATAGTTTATTATATACGAGTACCTACATATATAGGTAGGTACATATAGTAATTTCGAAACCGTCATATTATGTTAGGATATTGTTTGTAACTCGTATATTATATTATGTTTAGGCTATTGAATATTAATATCGACATTGTTTTCGTCCGATATGTTTAAGGGTTGGGTCAGTCGCCCCATCTTTCACGGTCACAATCATCCGTCATTTTTTGTATAATATTGAGATAATAATCATCAATATAATATACTATACTTATATTATAATATTATTATATTATACTTATATGTATTGCTTATAACAATTTTCGAATATATTTACACGATTTGTCTTACGAGTTTTTTTTTATTAAGTAGGTAGATATAGCTACATAATAATCTAATCATATTTCTATATTCTTTGGTAATCGACATTATTGTCGCCCTTGAAATGAATATAAGAACAAAAATCGCACATTATTACGATATTGCGAATAATGGAGAATATTTTTTCATACCTTTGTTATTTGTTTTTGTCATACAGCTGTGATATATAATGTATAAAATACACAGCGGTAATATTATAAAAAAATAATGTTTTTTTTTTTTTAATTTGAAAAGAGTTTTTCGTAAAAACAAAAAAAAAGCAGAATTATTCGGATACTGGCTGTTATCACTGTGTATACGATGTGGGTCCCGTATATTATATTCGGAGTGTGCAACAGGTACCTATTATTATAGGTATCATGATAATAATATTAGATATTAACCGTTATATTTTATGGTATATAAATTGCGGTTACCTATGTTTATAGTATTTCGCACTTTATAGCATTGCTATTATATCTATATGCGTTTTGTACGTATCTAATATATTACGCGTCCGCCCCCATCGATGTAGGGCGAAATATAATATTATTATCTATTATCCGCACCGCAAAAACCGGGGGTTTTTTTGATTAATATTGTTTTGGCCGTTCCGTCAAGCATGCGGTCTGCAGTACCTACCTATATATGCGTTCTGCAATAATACCTAACCGTTTCATAATAATATTCCGTACAAGGAAAGTACAAGTTTAGTATACATACATATATAACAATATTGTAACGCAGTCTGAACGATTGGATAATAATAATAATAATAATAATAATAAACACGAATAACTATTATACATATGAAAAAAAACAAATCTCTCCTCCGTTTTGGCTATAATAAAATTTACGTAATGTACATATATGTTCAAAAGTCAAATGGTTTTTCAATAGTAATTATATACACCTATACAAGTATTATTTCGACAGTAAGATCCTTTTTAGGCGTATATACTTATAGGTACATTATACGCGTATCCACAGGATTTAGATCATATAATAGACTCAAATAACAAAAAAAAAGAAATAAATATTCTCAAAAGTAATAATAATAAGAAGTTATCGTCATTATAGTCATTATCGTATTAAATAATTAGGTAATAGGTGGGTACAATAAAATAATTTAAGTTTTAACGGAAAAAATTCATTTTGTGGCTATATTTGTTCGTATATATTTTCCTTTGAGTATAACTATATAAGCCATGTCCAATATCATCTATCTCGACATTATTATTTTGGATATTTAGGTGCCTATATATACCTCATTTGGATATTTTTGGGTGTTTTTCTAAGAAACTAATATACAATAAAGCCTTGACTTTAAAATATACATTGTTTTATGTCGTCTCACCCCCGCACGTGAATCGTTTCTATTTATTGTAAAAATAAAAACGAAAATTGAAAAATGTGTTAGAATGATATTGAAATAATGACCAACCGGTGCCGTATACGAAATCGTTTAAATTACAATTTGTAATTGTAATTTAACAATTGGTTTTCTTGTATTTGATATGGCCTATATAATTAAAGTTATTTTGTGAATTTTTTATTACACGTTAAATAAACTATATAGTAAAGTGTACAAGTACGTTTATCCGTGTAAAATATAATATTGTACTTTCGAATTTCGATAGTATAAAAAACATAATATAATCGAATAAGCTCTGGACATTTTTAACGTAAAATACACGGACGCCTACACGCGGTGTTACAGATATAGTCATTATTCGTTCGCGTCATTAAATCGTACGAAGAGCGAATGGGGGGGGAAAAAAAAAAAATCACAAATTATAAACGAGAATATAATATACACTTATACTACACCTATTATATATTATAATGGCAGTCACCCATTATGTGTATAGGTGTACTACAACAACAATATTATTAGTGTTAGAAAATTTTCGGCGGAAAAAAAAACGTGTCGTAATGTGCGCACATTTTAATATTCTGCAGTCAAATCGCGTTCAATATAATATGAAGCGTGCCTGTAGGTACCTATATACTCGTATAATGATAACGTTATAAAATAGTAGTAATTCGAATCTAGTTGTGCGCGTTAGAGCGCTTGGAAAGAAGAAAAAAAAAAAGTGGTTGACCAGATCGAAAAAGGTCGCCACGACTTGTTTGGAAAGATATTTCACTTTCAAATCGGTTCTCCCACACACACAGAAACTGCAACGGATTTCGTTCGTCTCTCCGGGTGGACCGCTCGTACAGATATTATATATATGGGTTGTATACTTACCTCTGCTATAGCCGGTAAAGCGCACGCGCTCACTCCTCGTCATACTTGTATTATTTTTTTTTATTATCATATTTATAATATATGGCAAGAAAGTAAAAAACGGAATATTGTGCCGAACTACAGTGTTTATCGTACGTACGTTAACATGTAGTTACGACGGGCGTGTTGGCCTTCACCCTTATTACGTTCTATTATAATAATAATAATATACGATAACAGTATTATTATATGGGTAATGCCCGATGTAAAAAATAAATAAATGAATAAATAACGAATTATTGAACGGTAGCATTCAGAGCCGTAGCAAGATTCGCTAGCACCCTTGGCAAAGAACCGGATATCCGCCCCTAAGTTGATAATGAGGAAAAAAAGTCGTGAATTTTTCGGAATTCCGTCGCCATTCCTCGAAAATCTAGTTAATAAGCGAAAAACGAAAGTTATCCACTTACTTTTACAAGATTTTGTCCACGGAATATTTGCCCCTGAGTGATGGAAATCTAGGGATAGATATTACTGAATTTCGATTTTTGCGCCCTTGGCCTGAACCAGTTTCGCCATGTCCTTTGCTACGGCTCTGGGGTAGTATATTTTTATATTCGCGATCCCTATATTTATTTTATAGTCGTCGTTTCGTTTGTTATACGGGACCAAAGTACCTACCGTATAATAATAATAATATTTGTACTCTACATATTATATAAACGAATCGATATTATAGGAAACAACAACAATAATATACTTAATATTATAACGATTTCGAAGGTTGTCGCGACTATATTTTGTATTCCATGACTGCGTCGTCGTTCGACTGCCCGATGTATATTACATCTTCCACGGGGTCGTGTGTTTGCATATAAAATTACATTTCTGTCACAACGCGTTTTGAGTATATTATACCGTCATATTATATCGTTATGCGGAGATTTATTTGGTACGGGTCGAAACAAATTCACAGACGATATGAAATAGTACTTATTACCTACACCTACCCATACTTATGATATTATATAATGTTACTTACGAAAAGTTCTTCGGGCATGCCTCGTGGTTTCCATACATACTGCAGTCTTATAAAATATATATTTAAACATATACGAATACTTTCTGCATACACATATTTAAATACTATAATACTGAATAATTTAATATTTAACTCTTCTGAACTTTCAAAAATCATAAATTGTACTCATAATACCTATAATATAATATATAGTACTGGTACCTATCTACCAGTAATGGATTCAGAGCTAGATTTTTTTTTTTTTGATGGGGGGGGGGCAAAAGGCTGAAATTTTATAACATGTAAAGATTATTCCATTATATTACATAATAAATCATATAAAGCCCAGTAAAATATAATTTCAAAAATGGTTTTAGGAGGGGGAAAATGCCACCTTGGCCCCCTCCTGGATCCGCCACTGCTATCTACCCATTTTCTGCAGGGCATACGAGTATACCCATATTGGCTGCAACATCCGATAAGCAAAAAAGGTTTTACAGAAGAAAAAAAAATCAATTTTCAGTTCGTTATAGTCTTTCGTGATATCCGTGATAATTACTCAATTGCCTACTAACTTACAATCAGAATATGGACAAATTAAAGTATTAAACGGTTAATACAAAGGTTTTTCTTCCACTATTTACTCCTTTTCACTAATCACATATAAAAATCTGAATGTTTCAATCATAAACAAAGAATTAACTAAATTTACTAAGCGTTTCTATCCCTCCCCCCCCCCCGTATATTAAAATATTACATAATATTTTAAACAAAAATTTGATTGCACGACCTAAGGAGTTTTGAATTGAAAGGCTGTCTATTTAGTTAAATATTATTCGAGGAATGCACATATTCCATTATTTTAGTTGTCATGTCTAAGCGGATATATCAATATAAACCACATGAACAAATAATTACTATTATTATCATTCCGTTTTAATTAAAATGTTAATAATTTTTATATTAAATATATATATTAATTTTACATAAAAAAGTATTTAAACATAATAGTAATTAGATAAAACTGTATAAATAAATTATAAAAACTAAATATACTCAAAAAACTTAATTTTTCTAAAATATTTGAATACTTACACTTAAATACAATAAGTCAGGTTGGTACCCAATTTCGGATGGTAAACCAAAACGAATATTATGCTTAAAACAATTCCAGAAATAATAAAATAATGTCCATAACAAATGAAATTTTAGGGAGACTTTCGTTCCGAAAATTAACGTTTAAAAAATATGTTTTAAAACGCTATAATAATAATATTGTAAAACTTTTTCTAAATGTTAATTTTTTAAAAATTATCATTATTAGATGTTAGATTAATTTATTTTAAGTAAACTATTTACTTGGATTAGAAATATCTATCTAAAACATTATTAAAATATTAATATTATATTACGAAATATGTGTATTTATATTTATTACTAAGCAATTGAAAACCGTTCAAGATCATGATTTGGATATACTTGTATATAATATATATATTTATATATACTTTTTACATTGATTCGATTTAAACAACACTTTTATATTAATTAATTTATTATTATTAAAACGAGATCATAAAGATGTAGTTAGTTTTCGTGCTACGCAACGGTCCGAAATCAATGATGCACGAAATGTCCGTTTACACGACCCAATGCAGCGATCTGCAGTATATTACGTCACCGTTGCGAAACTATCGAATTTCGATATGCTATAATTCTATAAATTATAACTATTGTTTTATTAAGCGATTGTCGTGAAACAAAAATGAATTATTTACCATAAACACGCATATAATACGGCTATAATATGTGTACACAAATAGGGTAAAACGTTTGTGTAGAAAATTGTTGGTTAGTCAGTAGGTATTGTTTTTTTTTTTTTTTTTTTTAATGGCCGCGGAAACGTGATACACATCGGTAGAAGATCACCTTGAGACAAATGTACGTAGGTATTTATATTGTATAAGTATATAGGGACAAGGGTCTCTCTGAAGATCGTTTAGTATATACGATAGTTAAGTATACAAACGTATTATCGTATTATCGAATATTCAAAATATGTATAAGTGTTTTGGCGCGCATTTCGTCGAAAGAATATAATATAATACGAGTTTGACTTTCTCCCAATAACATATGCGTTGTCGGTACACATGTATTGGTACGCCGTATTTGGCAATGTCCAATTTTGCAAGTCGTCTCTCTCTCCTTCGTGCACAGCTTTGGCAGGAGAAGAAGTTACCAAAAATGGGAATCGGGATATCCGCATGAACCGGTTTACAAGAGCGCGTGCTCGCGTGGTTAAGAGAAATTAAAATTTTTCAACAATACAGAACAATAAGTAACAACAGCTATAGTATTCGGTTATGTTTGTCGAGAAAAACTATTCCACACACGATTAGACTCACTCTAATATGAAGACAATCAAACTTTAAAATAAAATGAATTAAATTAAATTTATTATCCAACAGCAAAAAAAAAAAAAAATTTCTTTAAGCATTTCCAGAAACTAATATAAATTAGGTTTTAGGGAATTTGAACGTTTGAGAAACATTTTAGTACTTTACGAATATTATAACGTATGTTGTTGAAATTTTTTAAACTAATATTATATTGAAAATATTATTAAACGTTAATTTTCCGGACCAAAAATGTCCCTAAAAGTTAATACAGAACATTTCCAGAGTGTATCAAAACAAAACAAAACGTTAATTTAAACGTTTCCATAAGGTGAAATAATGTAAATATGAAATAATGTAAGTATCGAGTTTTTTCTATAAAATGAACGTTTATCTAAATAATATTTGCAAATCAAAATGGTTTAAGAATATTATTGTATATATAGTGTTATAATGTTTTTTTCTAATATAATACTGTATCGAAAATGTGGTTTCAACGTTAATTGCGTTGATCGAAAACTTCTTTATAACATAATTTTATACTCTGGAATCGTTTTAAGAACATTTCGTTAAATTCGGATAATTATTATTATTGTAAACGAAATTCATTAAATTATCCGCCACAAATATGCATGTAAAAACAAACATAAATGTATAGCACGATGCAGAGCATAATTTAAATACATACATTTGAATGCAATTTGCACTCATTATACATTGTACGTGCATTAAATTAATGTAATATATGCAAACGCTTATAAGTAGGTACGTATATATTACAAACTGGAATTTTATTTTCGTATTATTTTTTGTTTTTGGTTAAATAAAAAAAAACTTTTAACATACTTTTCGAGAACTAGTTATCCTTAGTTGTGTAGTGGGTAATAATAATATAATTATAACGCAATCGCATTGTTCGGTAAAAGCCCATGCAGTTATGCATCACCGCTGTACGTTAGATTGAGTCATCGTTTGACATTGGACGTTTTTCTCAGCAAAAGTAGATTTAAGTTGTCAAAATGAACAAAATTGTAATCCGCGTCAAGCGTGTCTCAACCATCATGATATATTAGGTACTTTTACATGTTGTATCAATATAATAAAATATTATGTTGATCGAATTATCGATGTACCTGCCTATAATTATTTTATGTTCTCGAAATACCACACGCCCAAGGAGCATATTGCACAATAATATACAGCAATACGATAGGATAATTAATACGCGTATAACAGCTATTAATATCATCCGGATTATAACCCTATATATAGATATTATACAGTCCTTGAACGTGTTCAAAACCAAAGATGCATCGTGCGAGGATGAAAAGTGTATGCACACGCAACGTGCTCGCGACCATTGTGTGCAAATTGTGGGATAAATGTGAATTTTAAAATATTATAATTATACAGCGTACAGCCGAATGCGAAATCCGCAGGGTCTCTTGTGTTTCAAATTATAATCATGATATATATTACGATGAATTCTACGGGGTTCTGAAATTTAGATGGAAAACACACTGAGAATGTGAATATTTACTCGCGCACATACCGTGTGTATATATAAACGGACATTTTCAAATCATTGTAGGTTAGATGAACTAGCCCGCTACTATATATATATATATATAATATATAATAATATTATTATATTATGCGCAACTGGTTCATACCGGCCTTGCGACGTGGCCGCGCCCGCACACACTTCCCGAGAAAACTTTCCAACCCAATACCTACATAATATCATATATATATATATATATAGCTGGTAGGTCGGGGTACTACGTCTCAATGTACAAATATTATGTTAACGATATTGCCGGGTTGAATAATGCAAAAAAATAAATGATAAAAAAACTACGACCACGGTACCAATACTTTCTTTATTAATATATTTAATTTTTAATAAAAAAACAAACAGAGATTCCTGTATACCTATACATTTAATTATTATTGTGAAAAAAAAATCGTTTAATTATCCGTCGAAAACACGTTTTTCGTACTGTATACAAAAAATTGACCGAATTTTGATGCATGTAGTACATTTTTTTACCAACGTGTAGTCGTTATAATATTATGTATAGCCGTTCTTTAACGTAATACCCCGTCCCAGTCGTTCACGGTGGAACGATCCTCATGGTTCGCGTGCGTTCGGCCGGATTCTCGACCTTGTGTGCAAAAACCGCAATGTTTTTCGCGTATATTATTGGAGAGACGGTTTAACTGCAATACTATAAAAATATAAATTATACTAGGGTGTAATGAGGCTCGTCCGGTGTGTGCGATGTAGGTACAAAACGACATGCGTGCGTGTTTCTTAATTCAATATGTTTGCTGAAGTCGTGCAAAATCCTTGACGAGTTCCTTTACGAAACGCACCTAAATAATCCTTTCGAAATATTTCAATTTCAAAAATCCAAAATACTGAAAAAAAAAAAAACGTCCTAACTCGAAGTGTATTGAAAACGCAGGCAATGACATTTTGTAACCTTGGTCGTTTATATGAATATTGTGTTCTAATTACCGGAGAAACGTATTCGAAATAGCGTTGTATATACTGCATGGCAAGGTGTACACATTTTTCGTTCGAGCCACTCGCACCTGCTCCACCTACACGCTATATAGATACATACTATACGTTCCTCGGCTTCTTTGACCTTTACACTGGTTACTGGTATACCAATTGTCAACCTCACGACGGTAGTTCTAGATTATAACACCTCATGCAGTGCTTATATACACAACTATACGATGATAAATCTTCAAAAAAAAAAAAAAACAACAACAACATATATACGTTTATATTTTGGCCACCTCGAAGATTATCGACGTATCGAAATGGTCAAAGACGTTTAATCGGCAGTATAATAATATAACCACCCTACAGATATAACGATAAAGAAACAAAATAGTCTTAAAACATTTATTTCAGAAGGTAAAATAACGTTGGTAAAATTTCATAAAACCCAAAATTCTTCTCCAAACTGTTATGTCCAGAACATCATTAATTTATTTTCTGGAAATATTTAATATAATATAATAAGTTCATGCTTAGGTAGTTTTTTCATCTGAAGATCTGCGACCACCTCTGCAATGATGGTGACTGTATAATGTATTTTATCCGTGTGAATGTCATTGATCACATTCACTGACAACCTGTACATATTTCTCCTTATCAAATCGATAAAATACGGTATTCTTTAGTCTATCGAGACTATATTCTGATTAATAGTATGTAACGTTAAAGTGACCACAATTGGTTCGAAATTTAACGAGCCACGTTTTCCTGCACCATCCCGACAAACAGACGAAATCCACAGATTCTTTTTTAACAGTTTTTTTTAGTTATCTTGAACAATAGGAGGGAAAATACTGTCTTCAGATCGTCGTTGACGTAATTATACGATGGATAAAAAAAAATCGTCAATTCGACGACTATAAAAACGTTCAAGGACACCGCAGTGTCAGCAATCACTAATCATAAACAGTAGTGCACTCTAGAAACCTCGGTTTACTGCATGCTGCTGCTGCTGATTGTAGCCCACAATGACTGCATACCTGACGAAGTGAATCCGAATAGTTATAGGTCTTTGACATTGTTGAAACCACAGGAGAGACATATCCGCCCACAAATAGTGTTTTTAACCAAACACGCGGTCACCGCGAGTTGATAACAATATTATATCTATTATGTTGGCAGAAAATTGTTTTGACAAAAATAAATAATATTCGAGATCGTTTGTGCAGTCGTATATAAAGGCATATAATAATAGTATAAACAAACGGTCTTCGTCGTTATTCAAGTATAAACGATATCGTTAACCCCTTGACTATTGGTCATAGAAAATATTAAGGACGTATATTATGTTTGTTTTCGATGAATCGTGTATTATACATAATATTATATTGTGAAAATCACGCCTAATGAATCCGATTTATTCTTCTGATCGTATTTAAGAATAATTTTATCCAGTGATTATAATTCATGACCATTTAATAATACATGATTTTTCCGATTCGTGTTGCTGTCTTTCAGCTCACTCAATGTTAGAATAATACGCGGACCATAGTTATATATATATATATATATATATATATATACTGGTTGTAATCATAGTATCAAATTTTTCATTTAATTTATACGTATTATCGTGATAAATGTTAATAAAATACGAAAAAATAAAAAATACGTTATGATCTCTATGATATTTTACATATGTTTGGATAAATTATAATCATGTAGTATGAATTTGTTTAATGACAAAGAAGGGGTGTTGAGCCACAGTCCATATGTTTGTTTGTCTAAGGTGTGTTGTAACAAAGTGTTCATTTTTCCATCGATAAGACACTGTGTATAATGTATATATATATATATATATATACACGCATATACCCGGATGTGATATACGATAAGGTACGACCAACCTACCGAGAAGGAATATAATATGATTACGTGTTGGGGATGTAAAAAACATGCTTTACTGAACAGTCCGATGGTTTCCAATATTGCAGATACGCCATAGGAATAATAATTATTTTTCAAGACCTACCTATTCGATTTCGTCGTTTTCATATTTTCTTAAAAATACTATGCTAAACATATTATCGGTATAGATTGTAAATTATAGGTAATAATTAGTTTAGTTGGTTATCGTATATGATCAATTTCCACTAAAGTAATTTGTAACTTGTTTCATCGTGAGAGTTAAGAGAGCTCTGACTAAAACTTACCCCATCCACGGAAGAATTCATGTAGGCACATAAGTTATTTCTCCAATACAGTTTTTATTTTACGATTTTATCTATATCAATTTCTTGTCGTAGATGATTATTCGAAAAACGAATGATTTTCGTTTATAGATCCATGATTCCATGCGGGGTAAATAAGAAATTAAAGTACCTGCTACGTGTCTCTCTCTCGTTCGTCGTTCAAACCGGCCGGCCTATGGTAGGATACGGAAAAGGCGCCATCTATTATGTCTACGCTTTTGAACGAATTATGAATTCATAGGTTAGGTTAGGTTATGTTGTCACATAATATAACGGAAAAAAAAAATATGTTTTTTGAGTATTATCAAATATTCTCAAGTATAAAATGTTTGACTCGTCCGCGTGTTTAAGAACGGTTATTAAAACAAACGGACAATTGTTTTTAAGTGCCTAGCCATTACTAGAAAGTGAAAAATAGCATTACCTATATTATGTATATGTGATATGTGTGTGTAGTGAAAGATTTCATGGGTCATATACGAAGGCGTGCACTTCATATTTGGCATGACAGTAACCGTTGTTCTTTTCTTCCCCCTTCCCATAAATTGGCCCACATTTAAAAGGAAAAAATGCTTTAAATAAGTACACAATTAACCCACCAATAAGCGTTAATCACGAACTGGTTTTCACGTCGAAATCATAATAAAATATTGGAAAGTGGTAATTATTATCGTCGTCGAAATGACTCGTCACGACGCACATAATATTCGTTTTGTATACCGTTAAACTATCGCGCTCAGCTGATTAATATGTACGATTGGCGACCGGATAAGCTAATTTGACGATCATTATTATAAAATATAAATTAGTATAACCATTACTGAATATTATCGGCCGATTATCGGTTTATAACAATCATAATATTGAGTAACCGGTGAAATCATTATCATAATAATATTAAGACGTTACTATACCTATAATACTTGACTAACGTATTTTTTTTTTTTTTTTGCAGTGAAAATGAAATACCAACTACTGCCCACAGTGCTATGGCTGTGGCAACTCATCAGTTTGGTAAGTGTAAAAAATCAAGTAAAACATACAATTTCTCATGACAAAATAACATATATCTTTTGCCGTGACAAAATAAATGGGAATGCCACCAAAAAAAAAAAAAAAAACGCATTTTTGTTATAATTGCGCATGTACCCTACACATTAAAAAAGCCAATTAAATCTTTTGGAAGTAATAACAATAAAATAGCTATAATATAATATCAATGATATCATATTGAACAGTGTGCCTTGTGGCCTTGTAGTATATTTAAATAATTTAATAGTCCACGAAATGAACATTTAAATTTGTGTTTTATGATTCATTTTGTTGTTCATTCCAAGTCTAAGGCACATTATCTGTTTACAGACATGCCTATTATTTCGCCATGTGTTCTGCGAGAATATCTATAACGAATCATTTTAATATATTATATTATGATTATTATTAAATACAGCCAAAGATTTAATTTTTGAAAAATCATTTTTATTATAAGTTTGAAATCGATTATCATCCAATATTAATCACATACGAAAGTACATAATCGATTTATAAACATAAAACATAATCACGCGAACCTTAATCATTTCAATAAATAATAATACAATATGCAAATGCATAACTTTATGCTATAGGCTTTCGTTTTCAATCAATAATGTTCGGTCATTAAAATATCACGAATAATATCGATACACAATAATATTATATATACCGACTTCCAAGGGGAAAGTATATGGAAATTATTATTGTGTCCGCGTATGATTGAAACCAGTTTGAATATTAAACGAAATAAATGATTCGCCGATGTACAAAATATTACTATAGTTATCCAGGTAACGAAAAAAAAAAATCAAAATTTTTTTGCTAAAACATTAATAATTCGTTGATTAATTCAATACTGGACAAATACTAATGTTTTTTTTTTTTAAATAAAATTCAAAATTAACTTAATTGGGAAAATAGAAAAAAAAAAGTCATATTGACATTTATGTAGATATATTATAATTTAGGCTGATTTAGAATTAACAGTTATTATAAAATTCAGAGTTGTATGGATAAATTAACATAACTTTTAAATAAAAGTATAACTTTAACGTATTAACTTGTTAGCAGCATTGGAAATCATAACATTAAGGATAATTCAAATTAAGGGAACATTTTACCGAGATCATCTTTTAAATGTTAATTATTTAAAACAAAATTGGATCGTTTTTTCGGGCTTAGGTTGATTTTTTTAACCACTCGACTATGGTACATACCTATAATTACGTATCTCACATCTACCTATACCAACAATGTTTTTTTCACATTTTAGTGTTGGGTTAACTCAAGTATAATAGGTACAATACGTTTTCAATATAGTAGGTATTTACGAATGATAATAATACTTATATTATCGTTGTTATAATTGTATTAATTAAAAGAAAAATATATTGAAAATGATTTCATAATAGAATAGTTTTTTTTTTTTTATATACCGGTGGAAAGTCACGCGAAATGAGTTTTTTAATTTAGGCTGAAGGACGATGTTAATCACATATATATTTGACGTTCATCGTTATAAACCTAAACAATGTATATTTTGATAATATATAACGTTCTTGAGGTATATGTATAATATTTATATACTGCAAGAAGGTTGTACGCATACGCGTTTTACACAGTGTTTACATTATTTTATAATTTATTTTATCCTTCGAGTAATAAAATACCGGGGAAGGTACGCCTAACAATAGGATTTTTCGTTCATTATAAAATCACGGAATAAAATATGAAAATAGACAGCTCACTCGGGAGATGTAAACAATAACGATAATTATTTGCACTGCAGGATTTAAACGATATTCCCGTGTCTTAATCTGTGATATCGTGTTATTTGATAATTTTATAGAAAACTAATTATAAACGATATTTTAATACAATGAAATTATAAGTATCAGCACGGTTGCATAAATAATTGTAAAGGTACCCAAGTGGTACTATACTGATTCTTGTTTCTTCGATATGCTGAGAATCATACTCGTAGTTGTGAATCGTATTTCCGAGGCGACCGGCATTAAGAACACGTCACATTTTATGCATTTCCAATGAAAAACTAGTATTAGCCTTTCTTATTTTTATCAATTTACAAACATGTTATAAATATGAAACAAAAAACAAATGATAGCTAACAACATTATAACTAACGTCCCATCTGATCGACCTATATATGTGCATTCTTATAAGTTATATGAGTTGTTCGAAAATCGATTTTTTAAAACGTTTAAATAATTATTAGTCTTAAAAATCAATACATTGAAAAATGGTCAGATAATAATATGATAAATAAATAATAATAATAAATGTTGTTAGCTAGCATTTGTTTTTTTGTAATTTCTTACTACGATAAATGTATTTCATAATATTATTTCAGCTTGATAAAATTGAGAAATAAGTAAACATGTTTTTTTTTTTAAACAAACATCGTAATTACACAACAATAAAATATAGTAATGACATGAGGCTATTTTTAAGGTAAAATTGCGTCCTCTTAAGAGGATGTCACATACATCCAATTTTTAATGGATTTTGTATAGGCAATTTTTATGAAATTTAAAAAAGAAATTAAAAATTAAAATTCAACAATTTGAATATATTTAAATTAATTTCAAAATAGTCTTGTGTTAATGCCATTTTTATTGTTGTGTAATGGTAGTATTTGTTAAAAAACCATGCCTACGCATATAGTTACGATTACTGGTTTCCTAGTGGTTTAAGAGCAAAAAAACCTATTGTAAAATCAAAATTTGACAACATTTTGGAGGGAATATCATATCGGTTTTTTTAATAACCTAAATATTTATCACACAATCTAACATTCAAAAATCTTTTTTTTTTTAGGTTTTTAAACGGCTGTACATTTTTCTAGATTAGTTATTATTTGATGAAAAGAATATAACATTCTCTTCAAAATGTTGTCATCTTTTGATTATATTAAAAGGTATTTTTATCCTTAAACAACTATGAAACGAATTATCGTCATTTTGCATACACATGTTTTTACATTAAATATCGGGTGGGGGTGGAGGTATCACGTCCTCTTAAACTGTGCAGATGATAAATGTTCGATATATATATATAGGTAGGTATAGTGATTAGCGGCAGCAAATGTAGTGAAATGAAAATTTGTTCATTTAAAATGATTTTGGATTTAAATAGACATAAATAATGTCTTAAGGATTTGGAATTTGAATTTTCTCTCGGGATCCCGGTTCGGCTATGATATATATATATATTTTTTTTTCATTAAAAAATCATTTAACTATATCTATTTGGATAAATATACGTACGTATAATATAATAATAATAATATGACACATGGAAAAACATAGTAATTTTCGGGCCATTTGCTGTTCAGTGACCCGTAAATCGTGTGGGTAGCTCCGTCCAAAAGACGCCTAAACATTAATAATTTACATTTCGAGATTTGCATAATCTGTGTAATTTATTTGTCGGTTGTTTATTATATATTCGTCGCCGCCAATACAATATATATATATACAGCCCATATACTTACCTAGCTGTTGTAACGCATTGAAATACGTTATAATATTGTTAACGCTTGTATGACACGGCCACGCGGCTGTCGGAGAGAATACGGTTGATGGCAGAAGTCTATATAGTACAATGCGCCTATAAAAATATAATATGTTCATTCTCTGTACGTAAGCACGTACCTACATAAAATTTCAATTACTAAAACACTATAGCTGGTTAGGTACAGTCGGCCATTTCTTGACGAAATAAAGTTTGCCACTTCGATATAGGTATGAACGTTTACAATTTAGAGCCCAGTCCGGAAGTTGATTATCTAATAAGAACAGACTAAAAACGCCTTAAAAACGCGAGGATACACTCTTAAATACAACGGGTTACCTCGAGTTATATTATATTGATTTCCCATTACATTTTATGTTATAATGATTTTCATTCAAAATGTAATAAGTTAAAAACTTATCGTTACGTTTTAAATTAAATTGAATTTCGAATTTTAAAAGCGTTTAAATTAAAATACAATAAGTATTTATACATAGTCGAATAATATTATTCAGAAATCATTATCTCCACATGATTCGTTGTGTTTTAAGTTAACTTTTAACCGTTCTCGATAATTTGTCATAATATAGATAGGTAATGGACATTGAAACCTGATTGAAAATAAAATACTATACAAATAAAACATAATGATATTTTTTAACTTGACTAGCGTACACATATGATAATGATACAGTTACAATTAATTTTAATTGTCAACTCAGTTAAAACATTTTATATTAACTAACTTAATTCGAGTAAGTTAAAAAGAATAACATTAATATATTAAACATTTTCACACCTTTATAACAATTAATGGAAAACTTTGTTTGGAAATTGTTAAGATGTATTTGAAATTTGTTTGCACAACTTCAAAATGTCTCTTTAAAACTTATCAAACAATGCGTATTTATGTTTGTTGGACATAGTTGGAAATGTCTCTGCATTGGATATTTATTAAAACTATAGAATCTTTAATAGTGAATGAAAACACACATAATCGATAAAATTCATATAGTATAATCCAACATCACAAGTCTAACAAATCTATAAATATACGTACGTTATTGGATAATATTTGTAGTGTTGGAAAAATGTTACGCAAACAAATAAGTTTCTCATCTGTTTTAATGGTTTGAAAATAATATATTAGGTACGTAATATTGGTCGTTAACTTTACAGACGTTGGTCTTGTTCGAAGGACATAATTTCGTTTTAAAGAAATAGGGACCATTTTTGATAATTTACAAATGCATTTTTCGATGATTGTTAAAATCTACGAGGTCCTAATAATAGATTTGTGTTTATATTGCATGCTGTATTTGAACCTACCTATATACCTGTTGATCGCAGCAGTAATAATTGTAGTGCCTACAATATATTATGTATAATACGCTTTATTATCATCGGAATGCGTGATAAGAATGCTGAATGTGATCGAATAACCGGTATACGTACGTATTTGAAATTTGAATCGATAATGACGGAAAATTAATTTTTCCTCCATCTCTCATATCCGTAATATGATGAATACACACACACACACATATTATATATTAATATTAATGTATAATACACGTATCGTTTATACACATACAACAATATATCGACTTCGCCGGTCATATTTGTATGTGTAATAATATTATAAAGCTACAATGTACGAGCGCGCGCGCGCGCGATCAGGACATCGCGCCAGACGAACGAAATGAATAATAACTGGTTTCCTTCGCGTCTCGAGATTGCCCGCAACATACCTAATAATATTATATTATTATTATTATTATATAGGCATTGTTTGAAAGAAACAAGTTTTTTTTATTTTATACGAATATAATCTATAAGTTCGCGTTTATATATATATATAGTTTTTTTTTTTTTTTACCACGGCGTGTAAATTCCTAAGCAATTATCAACGCGATTTAACCGTTTGGTACCGAAATTTAGACATATAAAACACACATCATATCGACAGTATAAATCTCTTCGTCGATTCTTCTACATATATATATATATATAAATATGCATATTTTTAACGATTTTTTTTTTTCATATCGTTATAACACATCTCGAAACACCTCTCTATTCAATACGTTTGCATCATTTGACTAGGTATTGTTATTTTACTACCGCGTTACGCGCTTGTCATCATATAGTATACCTATAGTCGTTATAATATAATATAATAAGGTTTAATTTTTAATATTTTTTTTATTTTTTTGGTTGATAACTCACGATTCCCACAAACAGTTTATCGACGGTCTTTTCAAACTAATTGTAACTATATGTAGTTGCGATGTTGTCACAATACGATATTGTTGTGCTGCACATACAATGTCGAACTTGGAACTGGATCTGACGAGCATGCGAGGGGCACGTGCAGTCATTCACCCTTAGGTCGTGATTTCAGTCCGATCTCAAGTGTTCTATGCAGTGCATTGCAGGACGATCGAAACACGTATATTTATGCGTCGTTTAATCGTGATCGTAATAAAGTCGACGAACGTGCAGTTGCAGGACATTTTACGGGAAGATCTTTGAATCGATATGGACCGATGGGCCGATATATCGTTTCATATACCTACATATAGGTATAGCAGATATTTTGTAGAGCACGATTTTTTCGGATTTTGGATTTTTTCTAGAGGGTTATGTATTTTCATTTCTAAAATCATTAAAAGGATTTCAATCAAATATGTAAAATAATATATATATATATTTATTAGTTCAAAATCCAAGTTTCGTCCCGATAACCTTTATTAATATACCTAAGATTCATTCGAAGTTGAACACGATTTTAAATGTTTTGGAGTTTGAATGATGATTTTTCTTTAAACATTTTCAAACTATATTTTATCGATCATTGACAATCGTTCAAAATAATATAAATCAGTGCGTTATATAGGAACGTAGATTAGGCGTGCATAAATCGATTACTATTTGGCGTGAAATACAATATCCTGTAGTGTCGCCAAGTTCAAGAATATTATAATAATACGCGGAAAAATCATAACACGGCCAAGTTCAAGATTTCGTGATTGTCGCCAATTTTCGATTCGGTGGTATTTTCATTTTTTCTGTGGAGCACTTTTAAATTCCTAATTTTGATAAGCATAGAATATTTTGGATTTTTCTGAACTCAAATCCAATGCAGTGAACATTTTGAAAATTGAATAGGTACGAACAATTTTCGATTTTGGTCCTTCAAATCCACGACATTTCAAAAGCGACAGTCCTGGGAATATAATATTTCTCGCGGATGGTCAAGGTTCACCAAATTTAAATTCATCCTATGAACGGCGATAATATATAATTAGTGCAAATGACTTAACGAATTCGGCATGAGATCGTCGAGAACATATTTAATATATAAGTATATATGATTTTATTAGTATACGACCGTTATGTTGTCATAGCATGGATGGAAAAAATACACGCAGAGACCACTAACCTTCACTCCGCGGGTAATGACGATGATGCGCGTACAACGCTTCAGCAAACGTATATATATATATATATATATATATATATATATATATAATTATTCAAATAAGTCACCACCAATACTCTCAGTGCACTCTGAATAATTTGATAAACAAATACTCGTACACAAAAAAAAAAGCGCAGGTTTTTCTTTGTTTGTGGTTCGATAGCTGGTACGTTGAATGCATATTTTTTTTTGTGTGTTATTTCGGAATTTTTAAAATTCTTAAAAATAATATAGTCAAAATATATATTGTATAATAATGACAACAACAACCATTAAAATAACGAAATTTTCATTATGTAAACCTTCTACCGCATGCGCGTTCCTAATAGTGATCATCTGAAAATTATATGTTAGGACGGTGGTCCATACCACATTTATTAGGTACCTACTTAGTACTTACTATGGTTTCAAGTTTACCACAAACTCAGTCATAATCACTCTTATGTCCGTATATTAAATGTGTGATATCCCCGACTTTCGAGTAATTTTTCCCGAAAATTAAACGATCATTTCACAGTAATTCGTCGACAGCGACCCCTGTGTAATTTTTTTCTCGTCAGTCCTAAAAAATACTGGCCGTAAGACGATCCGAACAAAGAACCTTCTCGTAGGGAAGATATATATTTGACTTGGAAGAAAAAACCATTATTATTATTTATTATCATAACACATTACTCTTCATCCACAGCGTGTGTTATTTATGCAGTTAATGGTCTTGCCAGTAATGTATATATCTATATGTACGCAGGATGACCGGTAAGTGCCAACTTATACACAAAGATAATACGTACGATAGTGTATCCTCGGGGGTGCTATTTGGAATATGAGACAATAGAAAACCCAGTGTATAATATCCTTATATATCCAACGAGGTCGTAATTATTATTCAAATGTTAAACGTAATGCAATCAGAAAATATGTATAAATACCGATATTACAATTTATATAGTGTATCACTGCATCAACAATGACAATAATAATATAGCAGCATCTATATCGTAAACATTAAGAATGTTAAGAATGCTACGTTTTATAATCAGCTAAAAAAAATGCACTTTGCTACAAATTCATAAGCCTATTCATAACCCATAGAATCAGAATAACCCACGGTATATAACCATCATCTATAGGTACCACATATTAGTATAACCCATAAAGATAATCCACCATTATTTACCAGCATTAAATCCTGAAGACCTGGACCCATTTACATCAACAGTGACCGATATTAACCATAACCCGATCAACACAATTTTAATTATTTAAAAATAATGAAAATTAATATAATAAAATAATAATAATAGTAAAATTTCGCTATAAACATAGGTGCCTATATTCATATTTAATTATTACTATCGTTAAAGTCACTTATTTTTCCTAACCAAAATATTGATGTCGAAGAATTTGTAAAACAGAAAAACTAAAACCCCATATAAAACTACCAGTTTTCAAATGTCTTTAAGTAAATATTTGTATAATTCTAATTTTATTGTACTGTTCATTAATCAATATAACCAATAACCTGTATGTTAAAATGATCTGGGCCCAAAGAATTGAGGTAAACTAATGTATTAGTACAATATATTTATATTATCGGAACTTGTATATTAAAGGTAAATTTTGAAAGTTTGAAACCGTTTTCGATTCAAAAATCCAGATTATTTTCCAATTAATATTAAGATAAAATGGAAATTATAGATTATTGTGCATTTTTTACGGTAAATTTCAATATTTTAGCATTTTAGAATACATACGTAGAAATGAAAAAAAATATACTTAAATCACCTCTAAAAAATATTTATTCATTTTGGGGGTCACTCTATCGATAAACACAAACTTAATATTTGAATCATCCTATCTATGATATATATAATTATAATGAAAATATCGAATTAACGATCAATTTAGTCACGCGGCAATACGACGTAGATAGATAGATTCGGCGCATTCCTTCGCGCCATTGTATACGTTCCATACAATATTATTATGTTTGGACTGGGCTCCTGTTTAATTCGTTTTTTTTTTCTTCTTCTACTCCAACAGCCAACAAACCTGTGAATAATATTCGATTAACAATGCATACAAAGCCCGAGGACTGCAAAGTGTAGACCTCAGTCTAACGAGCCACTGTGTAAAAGTTCAAAACCGGTCGTGGAAAATGGCTCTCTTTTTTTTTTTTTTTTATTTCGTTTCACACAACGGAAGTCATTTAATGTCGACATAAATTCCCATAGGTAATCTATATTTAGTACAATATGCTAACTAGATTTACATATAAAACGTCTTTGAATAAATTGGTTTACCGGGTGCGTGTAAGTTCGTTAATCGGCTATACTAAACGTCATGTCCTCCACAACGCACGAGCGTTTTTCGAAATAATTATAATTCCCTGGTACGTGTAATTTTGCGATTTGAGTGCGTCAGACTGACTAGACAGCTAATAACAATTATTATTATTATTATTATTATTATTATTATTATTATCATCAGGGGAAGGGAGATTGAATAATATCAGACAATTTGGTGAACACGAATTACTGTAGTTGTGTAAAACCTATTACAATATACGTTTTCGTACAGATTGTACAATATCCGTTTGTAGACGTTACATAAACTTGAAAAATTATACAGATCCGACATCGACATCAATTCCATATCCGTGTATATTTGAGTATTTGACCTCAGATTTTTTTTAAATTATTTTAATGTACTTCTATCCCGCGATAACCGTCGAGATCGCAAAATAAATTTCTCGACGATTTGTTAAGTAGTTATTCCATAACTCTTTAATTCCATATAATATACATAGAGCAACGTTTTAATTACTATTTAGATGGACACCTATAATAGAGTGTGTATCATTATCCCGTTTCATTTCGGGTACCTGCTTAATCGGTACTATTACATTAACGATAATAATTGATAC
>CAWVNS010000035.1:0-64110 GCA_963930675.1 Gnaphalium uliginosum | reverse complement strand
TTGTCGTTTTATAGGAATATAACTGAAATATAGCTCGAACAAAATCGTATTAAAAAACCATAAATAAATAACTATACTACGTGAAACTGATGTCAATAGCATAGATTGTGTCTAGATTATCATTTCTGTGAATTTGAATGTATTTCAATGATAGAAGTATTTTTTTGAAAAAAAATGGCCGTATTATAATAAGGCACTTTTTTTTAAAATTGAATTTTTTTTTCTTTCCAAACTTCGTATACGTATAGTAGGGATGCCTTTGAACATATAAATATGGAATTGTTGGTAATTTTGTGAACACTTGTCATTTTATAGGAATATAACTGAAATATAGCTCGAACAAAATCGTATTAAAAAACCATAAATAAATAACTATTCTACGTGAAACTGATGTCAATAGCATAGATTATGTCTAGATTATCATTTCTGTGAATTTGAATGTATTTCAATGATAGAAGTATTTTTTTGAAAAAAAATGGCCGTATTATAATAAGGCACTTTTTTTAAAAATTGAATTTTTTTTTCTCTCCCAAACTTCGTATAAGTATAGTAGGGATGCCGATGAACCTATAAATATGGAATTGGCCGAAATTTTGTGAACACTTGTCGTTTTATAGGTATATAACTGAAATATGGCTCGAACAAAATCGTATTAAAAAACCATAAATAAATAACTATTCGACGTGAAACTGATGTCAATAGCATAGATTATGTCTAGATTATCATTTCGGTGAATTTGAATGTATTTCAATGATAGAAGTATTTTTTTGAAAAAAAATGGCCGTATTATAATAAGGCACTTTTTTTAAAAAATTGAATTTTTTTTTCTTTCCCAAACTTCGTATACGTATAGTAGGGATGCCTTTGAACATATAAATATGGAATTGTTGGTAATTTTGTGAACACTTGTCGTTTTATAGGAATATAACTGAAATATAGCTCGAACAAAATCGTATTAAAAAACCATAAATAAATAACTATTCTACGTGAAACTGATGTCAATAGCATAGATTATGTCTAGATTATCATTTCTGTGAATTTGAATGTATTTCAATGATAGAAGTATTTTTTTGAAAAAAAATGGCCGTATTATAATAAGGCACTTTTTTTTAAAAATTGAATTTTTTTTTCTTTCCAAACTTCGTATACGTATAGTAGGGATGCCTTTGAACATATAAATATGGAATTGTTGGTAATTTTGTGAACACTTGTCGTTTTATAGGAATATAACTGAAATATAGCTCGAACAAAATCTTACTAAAAAACTATAAATAAATAACTATTCGATGTGAAACTGATGTCAATAGCATAGAATATGTCTAGTTTATCATTTCTGTGAATTTGGATGTATTTCAAAGATAGAACATTTTTTCTGAAAAAAAATGGCCGTATTATAATAAGGCACTTTTTTTTAAAAATTGAATTTTTTTTTTCTCTCCCAAACTTCGTATACGTATAGTAGGGATGCCTTTGAACATATAAATATGGAATTGTTGGTAATTTTGTGAACACTTGTCGTTTTATAGGAATATAACTGAAATATAGCTCGAACAAAATCTTACTAAAAAACTATAAATAAATAACTATTCGAAGTGAAACTGATGTCAATAGCATAGATTATGTCTAGATTATCATTTCTGTGAATTTGAATGTATTTCAATGATAGAAGTATTTTTTGAAAAAAAATGGCCGTATTATAATAAGGCACTTTTTTTTAAAAATTGAATTTTTTTTTCTTTCCCAAACTTCGAATACGTATAGTAGGGATGCCTTTGAACATATAAATATGGAATTGTTGGTAATTTTGTGAACACTTGTCGTTTTATAGGAATATAACTGAAATATAGCTCGAACAAAATCGTATTAAAAAACCATAAATAAATAACTATACTACGTGAAACTGATGTCAATAGCATAGATTATGTCTAGATTATCATTTCTGTGAATTTGAATGTATTTCAATGATAGAAGTATTTTTTTGAAAAAAAATGGCCGTATTATAATAAGGCACTTTTTTTTAAAATTGAATTTTTTTTTCTTTCCAAACTTCGTATACGTATAGTAGGGATGCCTTTGAACATATAAATATGGAATTGTTGGTAATTTTGTGAACACTTGTCATTTTATAGGAATATAACTGAAATATAGCTCGAACAAAATCGTATTAAAAAACCATAAATAAATAACTATTCTACGTGAAACTGATGTCAATAGCATAGATTATGTCTAGATTATCATTTCTGTGAATTTGAATGTATTTCAATGATAGAAGTATTTTTTTGAAAAAAAATGGCCGTATTATAATAAGGCACTTTTTTTAAAAAATTGAATTTTTTTTTCTTTCCCAAACTTCGTATACGTATAGTAGGGATGCCGATGAACCTATAAATATGAAATTGGGCGAAATTTGGTGAACACTTGTCGTTTTATAGGTATATAACTGAAATATGGCTCGAACAAAATCGTATTAAAAAACCATAAATAAAAACTATTCGACGTGAAACTGATGTCAATAGCATAGATTATGTCTAGATTATCATTTCTGTGAATTTGAATGTATTTCAAAGATAGAATATTTTTTCTGAAAAAAAAATGGCCGTATTATTATAAGGCACTTTTTTTTAAAAACTGAATTTTTTTTTTCTCTCCCAAACTTCGTATACGTATAGTAGGGATGCCTTTGAACATATAAATATGGAATTGTTGGTAATTTTGTGAACACTTGTCGTTTTATAGGAATATAACTGAAATATAGCTCGAACAAAATCTTACTAAAAAACTATAAATAAATAACTATTCGAAGTGAAACTGATGTCAATAGCATAGATTATGTCTAGATTATCATTTCTGTGAATTTGAATGTATTTCAATGATAGAAGTATTTTTTTGAAAAAAAATGGCCGTATTATAATAAGGCACTTTTTTTTAAAAATTGAATTTTTTTTTCTTTCCCAAACTTCGAATACGTATAGTAGGGATGCCTTTGAACATATAAATATGGAATTGTTGGTAATTTTGTGAACACTTGTCGTTTTATAGGAATATAACTGAAATATAGCTCGAACAAAATCGTATTAAAAAACCATAAATAAATAACTATACTACGTGAAACTGATGTCAATAGCATAGATTGTGTCTAGATTATCATTTCTGTGAATTTGAATGTATTTCAATGATAGAAGTATTTTTTTGAAAAAAAATGGCCGTATTATAATAAGGCACTTTTTTTTAAAAATTGAATTTTTTTTTCTTTCCAAACTTCGTATACGTATAGTAGGGATGCCTTTGAACATATAAATATGGAATTGTTGGTAATTTTGTGAACACTTGTCATTTTATAGGAATATAACTGAAATATAGCTCGAACAAAATCGTATTAAAAAACCATAAATAAATAACTATTCTACGTGAAACTGATGTCAATAGCATAGATTATGTCTAGATTATCATTTCTGTGAATTTGAATGTATTTCAATGATAGAAGTATTTTTTTGAAAAAAAATGGCCGTATTATAATAAGGCACTTTTTTTAAAAATTGAATTTTTTTTTCTCTCCCAAACTTCGTATAAGTATAGTAGGGATGCCGATGAACCTATAAATATGGAATTGGCCGAAATTTTGTGAACACTTGTCGTTTTATAGGTATATAACTGAAATATGGCTCGAACAAAATCGTATTAAAAAACCATAAATAAATAACTATTCGACGTGAAACTGATGTCAATAGCATAGATTATGTCTAGATTATCATTTCTGTGAATTTGAATGTATTTCAATGATAGAAGTATTTTTTTGAAAAAAAATGGCCGTATTATAATAAGGCACTTTTTTTAAAAAATTGAATTTTTTTTTCTTTCCCAAACTTCGTATACGTATAGTAGGGATGCCTTTGAACATATAAATATGGAATTGTTGGTAATTTTGTGAACACTTGTCGTTTTATAGGAATATAACTGAAATATAGCTCGAACAAAATCGTATTAAAAAACCATAAATAAATAACTATTCTACGTGAAACTGATGTCAATAGCATAGATTATGTCTAGATTATCATTTCTGTGAATTTGAATGTATTTCAATGATAGAAGTATTTTTTTGAAAAAAAATGGCCGTATTATAATAAGGCACTTTTTTTTAAAAATTAAATTTTTTTTTCTTTCCAAACTTCGTATACGTATAGTAGGGATGCCTTTGAACATATAAATATGGAATTGTTGGTAATTTTGTGAACACTTGTCGTTTTATAGGAATATAACTGAAATATAGCTCGAACAAAATCTTACTAAAAAACTATAAATAAATAACTATTCGATGTGAAACTGATGTCAATAGCATAGAATATGTCTAGTTTATCATTTCTGTGAATTTGGATGTATTTCAAAGATAGAACATTTTTTCTGAAAAAAATGGCCGTATTATAATAAGGCACTTTTTTTTAAAAATTGAATTTTTTTTTTCTCTCCCAAACTTCGTATACGTATAGTAGGGATGCCTTTGAACATATAAATATGGAATTGTTGGTAATTTTGTGAACACTTGTCGTTTTATAGGAATATAACTGAAATATAGCTCGAACAAAATCTTACTAAAAAACTATAAATAAATAACTATTCGAAGTGAAACTGATGTCAATAGCATAGATTATGTCTAGATTATCATTTCTGTGAATTTGAATGTATTTCAATGATAGAAGTATTTTTTTGAAAAAAAATGGCCGTATTATAATAAGGCACTTTTTTTTAAAAATTGAATTTTTTTTTCTTTCCCAAACTTCGAATACGTATAGTAGGGATGCCTTTGAACATATAAATATGGAATTGTTGGTAATTTTGTGAACACTTGTCGTTTTATAGGAATATAACTGAAATATAGCTCGAACAAAATCGTATTAAAAAACCATAAATAAATAACTATACTACGTGAAACTGATGTCAATAGCATAGATTATGTCTAGATTATCATTTCTGTGAATTTGAATGTATTTCAATGATAGAAGTATTTTTTTGAAAAAAAATGGCCGTATTATAATAAGGCACTTTTTTTTAAAATTGAATTTTTTTTTCTTTCCAAACTTCGTATACGTATAGTAGGGATGCCTTTGAACATATAAATATGGAATTGTTGGTAATTTTTGTGAACACTTGTCATTTTATAGGAATATAACTGAAATATAGCTCGAACAAAATCGTATTAAAAAACCATAAATAAATAACTATTCTACGTGAAACTGATGTCAATAGCATAGATTATGTCTAGATTATCATTTCTGTGAATTTGAATGTATTTCAATGATAGAAGTATTTTTTTGAAAAAAAATGGCCGTATTATAATAAGGCACTTTTTTTAAAAAATTGAATTTTTTTTCTTTCCCAAACTTCGTATACGTATAGTAGGGATGCCGATGAACCTATAAATATGAAATTGGGCGAAATTTGGTGAACACTTGTCGTTTTATAGGTATATAACTGAAATATGGCTCGAACAAAATCGTATTAAAAAACCATAAATAAAAACTATTCGACGTGAAACTGATGTCAATAGCATAGATTATGTCTAGATTATCATTTCTGTGAATTTGAATGTATTTCAAAGATAGAATATTTTTTCTGAAAAAAAAATGGCCGTATTATTATAAGGCACTTTTTTTTAAAAACTGAATTTTTTTTTTCTCTCCCAAACTTCGTATACGTATAGTAGGGATGCCTTTGAACATATAAATATGGAATTGTTGGTAATTTTGTGAACACTTGTCGTTTTATAGGAATATAACTGAAATATAGCTCGAACAAAATCTTACTAAAAAACTATAAATAAATAACTATTCGAAGTGAAACTGATGTCAATAGCATAGATTATGTCTAGATTATCATTTCTGTGAATTTGAATGTATTTCAATGATAGAAGTATTTTTTTGAAAAAAATGGCCGTATTATAATAAGGCACTTTTTTTTAAAAATTGAATTTTTTTTTCTTTCCCAAACTTCGAATACGTATAGTAGGATGCCTTTGAACATATAAATATGGAATTGTTGGTAATTTTGTGAACACTTGTCGTTTTATAGGAATATAACTGAAATATAGCTCGAACAAAATCGTATTAAAAAACCATAAATAAATAACTATACTACGTGAAACTGATGTCAATAGCATAGATTGTGTCTAGATTATCATTTCTGTGAATTTGAATGTATTTCAATGATAGAAGTATTTTTTTGAAAAAAAATGGCCGTATTATAATAAGGCACTTTTTTTTAAAAATTGAATTTTTTTTTCTTTCCAAACTTCGTATACGTATAGTAGGGATGCCTTTGAACATATAAATATGGAATTGTTGGTAATTTTGTGAACACTTGTCATTTTATAGGAATATAACTGAAATATAGCTCGAACAAAATCGTATTAAAAAACCATAAATAAATAACTATTCTACGTGAAACTGATGTCAATAGCATAGATTATGTCTAGATTATCATTTCTGTGAATTTGAATGTATTTCAATGATAGAAGTATTTTTTTGAAAAAAAATGGCCGTATTATAATAAGGCACTTTTTTTTAAAAATTGAATTTTTTTTTCTCTCCCAAACTTCGTATAAGTATAGTAGGGATGCCGATGAACCTATAAATATGGAATTGGCCGAAATTTTGTGAACACTTGTCGTTTTATAGGTATATAACTGAAATATGGCTCGAACAAAATCGTATTAAAAAACCATAAATAAATAACTATTCGACGTGAAACTGATGTCAATAGCATAGATTATGTCTAGATTATCATTTCTGTGAATTTGAATGTATTTCAATGATAGAAGTATTTTTTTGAAAAAAAATGGCCGTATTATAATAAGGCACTTTTTTTAAAAAATTGAATTTTTTTTCTTTCCCAAACTTCGTATACGTATAGTAGGGATGCCTTTGAACATATAAATATGGAATTGTTGGTAATTTTGTGAACACTTGTCGTTTTATAGGAATATAACTGAAATATAGCTCGAACAAAATCGTATTAAAAAACCATAAATAAATAACTATTCTACGTGAAACTGATGTCAATAGCATAGATTATGTCTAGATTATCATTTCTGTGAATTTGAATGTATTTCAATGATAGAAGTATTTTTTTGAAAAAAAATGGCCGTATTATAATAAGGCACTTTTTTTTAAAAATTGAATTTTTTTTTCTTTCCAAACTTCGTATACGTATAGTAGGGATGCCTTTGAACATATAAATATGGAATTGTTGGTAATTTTGTGAACACTTGTCGTTTTATAGGAATATAACTGAAATATAGCTCGAACAAAATCTTACTAAAAACTATAAATAAATAACTATTCGATGTGAAACTGATGTCAATAGCATAGAATATGTCTAGTTTATCATTTCTGTGAATTTGGATGTATTTCAAAGATAGAACATTTTTTCTGAAAAAAAATGGCCGTATTATAATAAGGCACTTTTTTTTAAAAATTGAATTTTTTTTTTCTCTCCCAAACTTCGTATACGTATAGTAGGGATCCCGATGAACCTATAAATATGGAATTGTTGGTAAATTTGTAAACACTTGTCGTTTTATAGGTATATAACTGAAATATAGCTCGAACAAAATCGTACTAAAAAACTATAAATAAATAACTATTCGAAGTGAAACTGATGTCAATAGCATAAAATATGTCTAGTTTATCATTTCTGTAAATTTAGATGTATTTCAAAGATAGAAGTATTTTTTTGAAAAAAAATGGCCGTATTATAATAAGGCACTTTTTTTTAAAAATTGAATTTTTTTTTCTCTCCCAAACTTCGTATACGTATAGTAGGGATGCCGATGAACCTATAAATATGGAATTGGCCGAAATTTTGTGAACACTTGTCGTTTTATAGGTATATAACTGAAATATGGCTCGAACAAATCGTATTAAAAAACCATAAATAAATAACTATTCGACGTGAAACTGATGTCAATAGCATAGATTATGTCTAGATTATCATTTCTGTGAATTTGAATGTATTTCAATGATAGAAGTATTTTTTTGAAAAAAAATGGCCGTATTATAATAAGGCACTTTTTTTTAAAATTGAATTTTTTTTTCTTTCCCAAACTTCGTATACGTATAGTAGGGATGCCTTTGAACATATAAATATGGAATTGTTAGTAATTTTGTGAACACTTGTCGTTTTATAGGAATATAACTGAAATATAGCTCGAACAAAATCTTACTAAAAAACTATAAATAAATAACTATTCGATGTGAAACTGATGTCAATAGCATAGAATATGTCTAGTTTATCATTTCTGTGAATTTGGATGTATTTCAAAGATAGAACATTTTTTCTGAAAAAAAATGGCCGTATTATAATAAGGCACTTTTTTTAAAAATTGAATTTTTTTTTTCTCTCCCAAACTTCGTATACGTATAGTAGGGATCCCGATGAACCTATAAATATGGAATTGGGCGAAATTTGGTGAACACCTGTCGTTTTATAGGTCTATAACTGAAATATGGCTCGAACAAAATCTTATTAAAAAACCATAAATAAATAACTATTCTACGTGAAACTGATGTCAATAGCATAGATTATGTCTAGATTATCATTTCTGTGAATTTGAATGTATTTCAATGATAGAAGTATTTTTTTGAAAAAAAATGGCCGTATTATATTAAGGCACTTTTTTTTAAAAATTGAATTTTTTTTCTTTCCCAAACTTCGTATACGTATAGTAGGGATGCCTTTGAACATATAAATATGGAATTGTTGGTAATTTTGTGAACACTTGTCGTTTTATAGGAATATAACTGAAATATAGCTCGAACAAAATCTTACTAAAAAACTATAAATAAATAACTATTCTACGTGAAACTGATGTCAATAGCATAGATTATGTCTAGATTATCATTTCTGTGAATTTGAATGTATTTCAATGATAGAAGTATTTTTTTGAAAAAAAATGGCCGTATTATAATAAGGCACTTTTTTTTAAAAATTGAATTTTTTTTTCTCTCCCAAACTTCGTATACGTATAGTAGGGATGCCGATGAACCTATAAATATGGAATTGGCCGAAATTTTGTGAACACTTGTCGTTTTATAGGTATATAACTGAAATATGGCTGGAACAAAATCGTATTAAAAAACCATAAATAAATAACTATTCGACGTGAAACTGATGTCAATAGCATAGATTATGTCTAGATTATCATTTCTGTGAATTTGGATGTATTTCAATGATAGAAGTATTTTTTTGAAAAAAAATGGCCGTATTATAATAAGGCACTTTTTTTTAAAAATTGAATTTTTTTTTCTTTCCCAAACTTCGTATACGTATAGTAGGGATGCTTTGAACATATAAATATGGAATTGTTAGTAATTTTGTGAACACTTGTCGTTTTATAGGAATATAACTGAAATATAGCTCGAACAAAATCTTACTAAAAAACTATAAATAAATAACTATTCGATGTGAAACTGATGTCAATAGCATAGAATATGTCTAGTTTATCATTTCTGTGAATTTGGATGTATTTCAAAGATAGAAGTATTTTTTTGAAAAAAAATGGCCGTATTATAATAAGGCACTTTTTTTAAAAAATTGAATTTTTTTTTCTTTCCCAAACTTCGTATACGTATAGTAGGGATGCCGATGAACTATAAATATGAAATTGGGCGAAATTTGGTGAACACTTGTCGTTTTATAGGTATATAACTGAAATATGGCTCGAACAAAATCGTATTAAAAAACCATAAATAAAAACTATTCGACGTGAAACTGATGTCAATAGCATAGATTATGTCTAGATTATCATTTCTGTGAATTTGAATGTATTTGAAAGATCTAAGTATTTTTCTGAAAAAAAATGGCCGTATTATAATAAGGCACTTTTTTTTAAAAATTGAATTTTTTTTTTCTCTCCCAAACTTCGTATACGTATAGTAGGGATACCGATGAACCTATAAATATGGAATTGTTGGTAATTTTGTGAACACTTGTCGTTTTATAGGTATATAACTGAAATATGGCTCGAACAAAATCGTATAAAAAAACTATAAATAAATAACTATTCGACGTGAAACTGATGTCAATAGCATAGAATATGTCTAGTTTATCATTCTGTGAATTTGAATGTATTTAAAAGATAGAAGTATTTTTTTGAAAAAAAATGGCCGTATTATAATAAGGCACTTTTTTTTAAAAATTGAATTTTTTTTTCTTTCCAAACTTCGTATACGTATAGTAGGGATGCCTTTGAACATATAAATATGGAATTGTTGGTAATTTTGTGAACACTTGTCGTTTTATAGGAATATAACTGAAATATAGCTCGAACAAAATCTTACTAAAAAACTATAAATAAATAACTATTCGATGTGAAACTGATGTCAATAGCATAGAATATGTCTAGTTTATCATTTCTGTGAATTTGGATGTATTTCAAAGATAGAACATTTTTTCTGAAAAAAAATGGCCGTATTATAATAAGGCACTTTTTTTTAAAAATTGAATTTTTTTTTTCTCTCCCAAACTTCGTATACGTATAGTAGGGATGCCTTTGAACATATAAATATGTAATTGTTGGTAATTTTGTTAACACTTGTCGTTTTATAGGAATATAACTGAAATATAGCTCGAACAAAATCTTACTAAAAAACTATAAATAAATAACTATTCGAAGTGAAACTGATGTCAATAGCATAGAATATGTCTAGTTTATCATTTCTGTGAATTTGGATGTATTTCAATGATAGAACATTTTTTCTGAAAAAAAATGGCCGTATTATAATAAGGCACTTTTTTTAAAAATTGAATTTTTTTTTCTCTCCCAAACTTCGTATACGTATAGTAGGGATGCCGATGAACCTATAAATATGAAATTGGGCGAAATTTGGCGAACACTTGTCGTTTTATAGGTATATAACTGAAATATGGCTCGAACAAAATCGTATTAAAAAACCATAAATAAAAACTATTCGACGTGAAACTGATGTCAATAGCATAGATTATGTCTAGATTATCATTTCTGTGAATTTGAATGTATTTCAAAGATAGAATATTTTTTCTGAAAAAAAAATGGCCTTATTATTATAAGGCAATTTTTTTAAAAATTGAATTTTTTTTTCTCTCCCAAACTTCGTATACGTATAGTAGGGATGCCGATGAACCTATAAATATGGAATTGGCCGAAATTTTGTGAACACTTGTCGTTTTATAGGTATATAACTGAAATATGGCTCGAACAAAATCGTATAAAAAAACTATAAATAAATAACTATTCGACGTGAAACTGATGTCAATAGCATAGAATATGTCTAGTTTATCATTTCTGTGAATTTAGATGTATTTCAATGATAGAAGTATTTTTTTGAAAAAAAATGGCCGTATTATAATAAGGCACTTTTTTTTAAAAATTGAATTTTTTTTTTCTCTCCCAAACTTCGTATACGTATAGTAGGGATGCCGATGAACCTATAAATATGGAATTGGGCGAAATTTGGTGAACACTTGTCTTTTTATAGGTATATAACTGAAATATGGCTCAAACAAAATCTTATTAAAAAACCATAAATAAATAACTATTCTACGTGAAACTGATGTCAATAGCATAGATTATGTCTAGATTATCATTTCTGTGAATTTGAATGTATTTCAAAGATAGAAGTATTTTTTTGAAAAAAAAATGGCCGTATTATAATAAGGCACTTTTTTTTAAAAATTGAATTTTTTTTTCTTTCCCAAACTTCGTATACGTATAGTAGGGATGCCTTTGAACATATAAATATGTAATTGTTGGTAATTTTGTTAACACTTGTCGTTTTATAGGAATATAACTGAAATATAGCTCGAACAAAATCTTACTAAAAAACTATAAATAAATAACTATTCGAAGTGAAACTGATGTCAATAGCATAGAATATGTCTAGTTTATCATTTCTGTGAATTTGGATGTATTTCAATGATAGAACATTTTTTCTGAAAAAAAATGGCCGTATTATAATAAGGCACTTTTTTTTAAAAATTGAATTTTTTTTTTCTCTCCCAAACTTCGTATACGTATAGTAGGGATGCCGATGAACCTATAAATATGGAATTGGCCGAAATTTTGTGAACACTTGTCGTTTTATAGGTATATAACTGAAATATGGCTCGAACAAAATCGTATAAAAAAACTATAAATAAATAACTATTCGACGTGAAACTGATGTCAATAGCATAGAATATGTCTAGTTTATCATTTCTGTGAATTTAGATGTATTTCAATGATAGAAGTATTTTTTTGAAAAAAAATGGCCGTATTATAATAAGGCACTTTTTTTTAAAATTGAATTTTTTTTTCTTTCCCAAACTTCGTATACGTATAGTAGGGATCCCGATGAACCTATAAATATGGAATTGTTGGTAATTTTGTAAACACTTGTCGTTTTATAGGTATATAACTGAAATATAGCTCGAACAAAATATTACTAAAAAACTATAAATAAATAACTATTCGATGTGAAACTGATGTCAATAGCATAGAATATGTCTAGTTTATCATTTCTGTGAATTTGGATGTATTTCAAAGATAGAACATTTTTTCTGAAAAAAAATGGCCGTATTATAATAAGGCACTTTTTTTTAAAAATTGAATTTTTTTTTCTTTCCCAAACTTCGTATACATATAGTAGGGATGCCTTTGAACATATAAATATGGAATTGTTGGTAATTTTGTGAACACTTGTCGTTTTATAGGAATATAACTGAAATATAGCTCGAACAAAATCTTACTAAAAAACTATAAATAAATAACTATTCGATGTGAAACTGATGTCAATAGCATAAAATATGTCTAGTTTATCATTTCTGTGAATTTGGATGTATTTCAAAGATAGAACATTTTTTCTGAAAAAAAATGGCCGTATTATAATAAGGCACTTTTTTTTAAAAATTGAATTTTTTTTTTCTCTCCCAAACTTCGTATACGTATAGTAGGGATCCCGATGAACCTATAAATATGGAATTGTTGGTAAATTTGTAAACACTTGTCGTTTTATAGGTATATAACTGAAATATAGCTCGAACAAAATCGTACTAAAAAACTATAAATAAATAACTATTCGATGTGAAACTGATGTCAATAGCATATAATATGTCTAGTTTATCATTTCTGTAAATTTAGATGTATTTCAAAGATAGAAGTATTTTTTTGAAAAAAAATGGCCGTATTATAATAAGGCACTTTTTTTTAAAAATTGAATTTTTTTTTCTCTCCCAAACTTCGTATACGTAAAGTAGGGATGCCGATGAACCTATAAATATGGAATTGGCCGAAATTTTGTGAACACTTGTCGTTTTATAGGTATATAACTGAAATATGGCTCGAACAAAATCGTATTAAAAAACCATAAATAAATAACTATTCGACGTGAAACTGATGTCAATAGCATAGATTATGTCTAGATTATCATTTCTGTGAATTTGAATGTATTTCAATGATAGAAGTATTTTTTTGAAAAAAAATGGCCGTATTATAATAAGGCACTTTTTTTTAAAAATTGAATTTTTTTTTCTTTCCCAAACTTCGTATACGTATAGTAGGGATGCCGATGAACCTATAAATATGGAATTGGCCGAAATTTTGTGAACACTTGTCGTTTTATAGGTATATAACTGAAATATGGCTCGAACAAAATCGTATTAAAAAACCATAAATAAATAACTATTCGACGTGAAACTGATGTCAATAGCATAGATTATGTCTAGATTATCATTTCTGTGAATTTGAATGTATTTCAATGATAGAAGTATTTTTTTGAAAAAAAATGGCCGTATTAAAATAAGGCACTTTTTTTTAAAAATTGAATTTTTTTTTTCTCTCCCAAACTTCGTATACGTATAGTAGGGATCCCGATGAACCTATAAATATGGAATTGTTGGTAAATTTGTAAACACTTGTCGTTTTATAGGTATATAACTGAAATATAGCTCGAACAAAATCGTACTAAAAAACTATAAATAAATAACTATTCGAAGTGAAACTGATGTCAATAGCATAGAATATGTCTAGTTTATCATTTCTGTAAATTTAGATGTATTTCAAAGATAGAAGTATTTTTTTGAAAAAAAATGGCCGTATTATAATAAGGCACTTTTTTTTAAAAATTGAATTTTTTTTTCTCTCCCAAACTTCGTATACGTATAGTAGGGATGCCGATGAACCTATAAATATGGAATTGGCCGAAATTTTGTGAACACTTGTCGTTTTATAGGTATATAACTGAAATATGGCTCGAACAAAATCGTATTAAAAAACCATAAATAAATAACTATTCGACGTGAAACTGATGTCAATAGCATAGATTATGTCTAGATTATCATTTCTGTGAATTTGAATGTATTTCAATGATAGAAGTATTTTTTTGAAAAAAAATGGCCGTATTAAAATAAGGCACTTTTTTTTAAAAATTGAATTTTTTTTTTCTCTCCCAAACTTCGTATACGTATAGTAGGGATCCCGATGAACCTATAAATATGGAATTGTTGGTAATTTTGTAAACACTTGTCGTTTTATAGGTATATAACTGAAATATAGCTCGAACAAAATCGTACTAAAAAACTATAAATAAATAACTATTCGATGTGAAACTGATGTCAATAGCATAGAATATGTCTAGTTTATCATTTCTGTAAATTTAGATGTATTTCAAAGATAGAAGTATTTTTTTGAAAAAAAATGGCCGTATTATAATAAGGCACTTTTTTTTAAAAATTGAATTTTTTTTTCTCTCCCAAACTTCGTATACGTATAGTAGGGATGCCGATGAACCAATAAATATGGAATTGGCCGAAATTTTGTGAACACTTGTCGTTTTATAGGTACATAACTGAAATATGGCTCGAACAAAATCGTATTAAAAAACCATAAATAAATAACTATTCGACGTGAAACTGATGTCAATAGCATTGATTATGTCTAGATTATCATTTCTGTGAATTTGAATGTATTTCAATGATAGAAGTATTTTTTTGAAAAAAAATGGCCGTATTAAAATAAGGCACTTTTTTTAAAAATTGAATTTTTTTTTCTTTCCTAAACTTCGTATACGTATAGTAGGGATGCCTTTGAACATATAAATATGGAATTGTTGGTAATTTTGTGAACACTTGTCGTTTTATAGGAATATAACTGAAATATAGCTCGAACAAAATCTTACTAAAAAACTATAAATAAATAACTATTCGATGTGAAACTGATGTCAATAGCATAGAATATGTCTAGTTTATCATTTCTGTGAATTTGGATGTATTTCAAAGATAGAACATTTTTTCTGAAAAAAAATGGCCGTATTATAATAAGGCACTTTTTTTTAAAAATTGAATTTTTTTTTTCTCCCAAACTTCGTATACGTATAGTAGGGATCCCGATGAACCTATAAATATGGAATTGTTGGTAATTTTGTAAACACTTGTCGTTTTATTGGTATATAACTGAAATATAGCTCGAACAAAATCGTACTAAAAAACTATAAATAAATAACTATTCTACGTGAAACTGATGTCAATAGCATAGATTATGTCTAGATTATCATTTCTGTGAATTTGAATGTATTTGAAAGATCTAAGTATTTTTCTGAAAAAAAATGGCCGTATTATAATAAGGCACTTTTTTTTAAAAATTGAATTTTTTTTTTCTCTCCCAAACTTCGTATACGTATAGTAGGGATACCGATGAACCTATAAATATGGAATTGTTGGTAATTTTGTGAACACTTGTCGTTTTATAGGTATATAACTGAAATATGGCTCGAACAAAATCGTATAAAAAAACTATAAATAAATAACTATTCGACGTGAAACTGATGTCAATAGCATAGATTATGTCTAGATTATCATTTCTGTGAATTTGAATGTATTTCAATGATAGAAGTATTTTTTTGAAAAAAAATGGCCGTATTAAAATAAGGCACTTTTTTTTAAAAATTGAATTTTTTTTTTCTCTCCCAAACTTCGTATACGTATAGTAAGGATCCCGATGAACCTATAAATATGGAATTGTTGGTAATTTTGTAAACACTTGTCGTTTTATAGGTATATAACTGAAATATAGCTCGAACAAAATCGTACTAAAAAACTATAAATAAATAACTATTCGACGTGAAACTGATGTCAATAGCATAGATTATGTCTAGATTATCATTTCTGTGAATTTGAATGTATTTCAATGATAGAAGTATTTTTTTGAAAAAAAATGGCCGTATTAAAATAAGGCACTTTTTTTTAAAAATTGAATTTTTTTTTTCTCTCCCAAACTTCGTATACGTATAGTAGGGATCCCGATGAACCTATAAATATGGAATTGTTGGTAATTTTGTAAACACTTGTCGTTTTATAGGTATATAACTGAAATATAGCTCGAACAAAATCGTACTAAAAAACTATAAATAAATAACTATTCGATGTGAAACTGATGTCAATAGCATAGAATATGTCTAGTTTATCATTTCTGTAAATTTAGATGTATTTCAAAGATAGAAGTATTTTTTGAAAAAAAATGGCCGTATTATAATAAGGCACTTTTTTTAAAAATTGAATTTTTTTTTCTCTCCCAAACTTCGTATACGTATAGTAGGGATCCCGATGAACCTATAAATATGGAATTGTTGGTAATTTTGTAAACACTTGTCGTTTTATTGGTATATAACTGAAATATAGCTCGAACAAAATCGTACTAAAAAACTATAAATAAATAACTATTCTACGTGAAACTGATGTCAATAGCATAGATTATGTCTAGATTATCATTTCTGTGAATTTGAATGTATTTGAAAGATCTAAGTATTTTTCTGAAAAAAAATGGCCGTATTATAATAAGGCACTTTTTTTTAAAAATTGAATTTTTTTTTTCTCTCCCAAACTTCGTATACGTATAGTAGGGATACCGATGAACCTATAAATATGGAATTGTTGGTAATTTTGTGAACACTTGTCGTTTTATAGGTATATAACTGAAATATGGCTCGAACAAAATCGTATAAAAAAACTATAAATAAATAACTATTCGACGTGAAACTGATGTCAATAGCATAGATTATGTCTAGATTATCATTTCTGTGAATTTGAATGTATTTCAATGATAGAAGTATTTTTTTGAAAAAAAATGGCCGTATTAAAATAAGGCACTTTTTTTTAAAAATTGAATTTTTTTTTTTCTCTCCCAACTTCGTATACGTATAGTAGGGATCCCGATGAACCTATAAATATGGAATTGTTGGTAATTTTGTAAACACTTGTCGTTTTATAGGTATATAACTGAAATATAGCTCGAACAAAATCGTACTAAAAAACTATAAATAAATAACTATTCGATGTGAAACTGATGTCAATAGCATAGAATATGTCTAGTTTATCATTTCTGTAAATTTAGATGTATTTCAAAGATAGAAGTATTTTTTTGAAAAAAAATGGCCGTATTATAATAAGGCACTTTTTTTTAAAATTGAATTTTTTTTTCTCTCCCAAACTTCGTATACGTATAGTAGGGATGCCGATGAACCTATAAATATGGAATTGGCCGAAATTTTGTGAACACTTGTCGTTTTATAGGTATATAACTGAAATATGGCTCGAACAAAATCGTATTAAAAAACCATAAATAAATAACTATTCGACGTTAAACTGATGTCAATAGCATAGATTATGTCTAGATTATCATTTCTGTGAATTTGAATGTATTTCAATGATAGAAGTATTTTTTTGAAAAAAAATGGCCGTATTATAATAAGGCACTTTTTTTAAAAATTGAATTTTTTTTTCTTTCCTAAACTTCGTATACGTATAGTAGGGATGCCTTTGAACATATAAATATGGAATTGTTGGTAATTTTGTGAACACTTGTCGTTTTATAGGAATATAACTGAAATATAGCTCGAACAAAATCTTACTAAAAAACTATAAATAAATAACTATTCGATGTGAAACTGATGTCAATAGCATAGAATATGTCTAGTTTATCATTTCTGTGAATTTGGATGTATTTCAAAGATAAACCATTTTTTCTGAAAAAAAATGGCCGTATTATAATAAGGCACTTTTTTTTAAAAATTGAATTTTTTTTTTCTCCCAAACTTCGTATACGTATAGTAGGGATCCCGATGAACCTATAAATATGGAATTGTTGGTAATTTTGTAAACACTTGTCGTTTTATTGGTATATAACTGAAATATAGCTCGAACAAAATCGTACTAAAAAACTATAAATAAATAACTATTCTACGTGAAACTGATGTCAATAGCATAGATTATGTCTAGATTATCATTTCTGTGAATTTGAATGTATTTGAAAGATCTAAGTATTTTTCTGAAAAAAAATGGCCGTATTATAATAAGGCACTTTTTTTTAAAAATTGAATTTTTTTTTTCTCTCCCAAACTTCGTATACGTATAGTAGGGATACCGATGAACCTATAAATATGGAATTGTTGGTAATTTTGTGAACACTTGTCGTTTTATAGGTATATAACTAAAATATGGCTCGAACAAAATCGTATAAAAAAACTATAAATAAATAACTATTCGACGTGAAACTGATGTCTATAGCATAGAATATGTCTAGTTTATCATTTCTGTGAATTTAGATGTATTTCAGTGATAGAAGTATTTTTTTGAAAAAAAAATGGCCGTATTATTATAAGGCAATTTTTTTTAAAAATTGAATTTTTTTTTTCTCTCCCAAACTTCGTATACGTATAGTAGGGATCCCGATGAACCTATAAATATGGAATTGTTGGTAAATTTGTAAACACTTGTCGTTTTATAGGTATATAACTGAAATATAGCTCGAACAAAATCGTACTAAAAAACTATAAATAAATAACTATTCGATGTGAAACTGATGTCAATAGCATAGAATATGTCTAGTTTATCATTTCTGAAAATTTAGATGTATTTCAAAGATAGAAGTATTTTTTTGAAAAAAAATGGCCGTATTATAATAAGGCACTTTTTTTTAAAAATTGAATTTTTTTTTCTCTCCCAAACTTCGTATACGTATAGTAGGGATGCCGATGAACCTATAAATATGGAATTGGCCGAAATTTTGTGAACACTTGTCGTTTTATAGGTATATAACTGAAATATGGCTCGAACAAAATCGTATTAAAAAACCATAAATAAATAACTATTCGACGTGAAACTGATGTCAATAGCATAGATTATGTCTAGATTATCATTTCTGTGAATTTGAATGTATTTCAATGATAGAAGTATTTTTTTGAAAAAAAATGGCCGTATTATAATAAGGCACTTTTTTTAAAAAATTGAATTTTTTTTTCTCTCCCAAACTTCGTATACGTATAGTAGGGATGCCGATGAACCTATAAATATGGAATTGGCCGAAATTTTGTGAACACTTGTCGTTTTATAGGTATATAACTGAAATATGGCTCGAACAAAATCGTATTAAAAAACCATAAATAAATAACTATTCGACGTGAAACTGATGTCAATAGCATAGATTATGTCTAGATTATCATTTCTGTGAATTTGAATGTATTTCAATGATAGAAGTATTTTTTTGAAAAAAAATGGCCGTATTATAATAAGGCACTTTTTTTTAAAAATTGAATTTTTTTTTCTTTCCCAAACTTCGTATACGTATAGTAGGGATGCCTTTGAACATATATATATGGAATTGTTAGTAATTTTGTGAACACTTGTCGTTTTATAGGAATATAACTGAAATATAGCTCGAACAAAATCTTACTAAAAAACTATAAATAAATAACTATTCGATGTGAAACTGATGTCAATAGCATAGAATATGTCTAGTTTATCATTTCTGTGAATTTGGATGTATTTCAAAGATAGAACATTTTTTCTGAAAAAAATTGGCCGTATTATATTAAGGCACTTTTTTTTAAAAATTGAATTTTTTTTTTCTCTCCCAAACTTCGTATACGTATAGTAGGGATCCCGATGAACCTATAAATATGGAATTGTTGGTAATTTTGTAAACACTTGTCGTTTTATTGGTATATAACTGAAATATAGCTCGAACAAAATCGTACTAAAAAACTATAAATAAATAACTATTCTACGTGAAACTGATGTCAATAGCATAGATTATGTCTAGATTATCATTTCTGTGAATTTGAATGTATTTGAAAGATCTAAGTATTTTTCTGAAAAAAAATGGCCGTATTATAATAAGGCACTTTTTTTTAAAAATTGAATTTTTTTTTCTCTCCCAAACTTCGTATACGTATAGTAGGGATACCGATGAACCTATAAATATGGAATTGTTGGTAATTTTGTGAACACTTGTCGTTTTATAGGTATATAACTGAAATATGGCTCGAACAAAATCGTATAAAAAAACTATAAATAAATAACTATTCGACGTGAAACTGATGTCTATAGCATAGAATATGTCTAGTTTATCATTTCTGTGAATTTAGATGTATTTCAGTGATAGAAGTATTTTTTTGAAAAAAAATGGCCGTATTATAATAAGGCACTTTTTTTTAAAAATTGAATTTTTTTTTTCTCTCCCAAACTTCGTATACGTATAGTAGGGATGCCGATGAACCTATAAATATGAAATTGGGCGAAATTTGGTGAACACTTGTCGTTTTATAGGTATATAACTGAAATATGGCTCGAACAAAATCGTATTAAAAAACCATAAATAAATAACTATTCTACGTGAAACTGATGTCAATAGCATAGATTATGTCTAGATTATCATTTCTGTGAATTTGAATGTATTTCAATGATAGAAGTATTTTTTTGAAAAAAAATGGCCGTATTATAATAAGGCACTTTTTTTAAAAAATTGAATTTTTTTTTCTTTCCAAACTTCGTATACGTATAGTAGGGATGCCTTTGAACATATAAATATGGAATTGTTGGTAATTTTGTGAACACTTGTCGTTTTATAGGAATATAACTGAAAATATAGCTCGAACAAAATCTTACTAAAAAACTATAAATAAATAACTATTCGATGTGAAACTGATGTCAATAGCATAGAATATGTCTAGTTTATCATTTCTGTAAATTTAGATGTATTTCAAAGATAGAAGTATTTTTTTGAAAAAAAATGGCCGTATTATAATAAGGCACTTTTTTTTAAAAATTGAATTTTTTTTTCTCTCCCAAACTTCGTATACGTATAGTAGGGATGCCGATGAACCTATAAATATGGAATTGGCCGAAATTTTGTGAACACTTGTCGTTTTATAGGTATATAACTGAAATATGGCTCGAACAAAATCGTATTAAAAAACCATAAATAAATAACTATTCGACGTGAAACTGATGTCAATAGCATAGATTATGTCTAGATTATCATTTCTGTGAATTTGAATGTATTTCAATGATAGAAGTATTTTTTTTGAAAAAAAATGGCCGTATTATAATAAGGCACTTTTTTTTAAAAATTGAATTTTTTTTTCTTTCCCAAACTTCGTATACGTATAGTAGGGATGCCTTTGAACATATAAATATGGAATTGTTAGTAATTTTGTTAACACTTGTCGTTTTATAGGAATATAACTGAAATATAGCTCGAACAAAATCTTACTAAAAAACTATAAATAAATAACTATTCGATGTGAAACTGATGTCAATAGCATAGAATATGTCTAGTTTATCATTTCTGTGAATTTGGATGTATTTCAAAGATAGAACATTTTTTCTGAAAAAATTGGCCGTATTATATTAAGGCACTTTTTTTTAAAAATTGAATTTTTTTTTTCTCTCCCAAACTTCGTATACGTATAGTAGGGATACCGATGAACCTATAAATATGGAATTGTTGGTAATTTTGTGAACACTTGTCGTTTTATAGGTATATAACTGAAATATGGCTCGAACAAAATCGTATAAAAAAACTATAAATAAATAACTATTCGACGTGAAACTGATGTCTATAGCATAGAATATGTCTAGTTTATCATTTCTGTGAATTTAGATGTATTTCAGTGATAGAAGTATTTTTTTGAAAAAAAAATGGCCGTATTATAATAAGGCACTTTTTTTTAAAAATTGAATTTTTTTTTTCTCTCCCAAACTTCGTATACGTATAGTAGGGATGCCGATGAACCTATAAATATGAAATTGGGCGAAATTTGGTGAACACTTGTCGTTTTATAGGTATATAACTGAAATATGGCTCGAACAAAATCTTATTAAAAACCATAAATAAATAACTATTCTACGTGAAACTGATGTCAATAGCATAGATTATGTCTAGATTATCATTTCTGTGAATTTGAATGTATTTCAATGATAGAAGTATTTTTTTGAAAAAAAAATGGCCGTATTATATTAAGGCACTTTTTTTTAAAAATTGAATTTTTTTTTCTTTCCCAAACTTCGTATACGTATAGTAGGGATGCCTTTGAACATATAATATGGAATTGTTGGTAATTTTGTGAACACTTGTCGTTTTATAGGAATATAACTGAAATATAGCTCGAACAAAATCTTACTAAAAAACTATAAATAAATAACTATTCGAAGTGAAACTGATGTCAATAGCATAGATTATGTCTAGATTATCATTTCTGTGAATTTGAATGTATTTCAATGATAGAAGTATTTTTTTGAAAAAAAATGGCCGTATTATAATAAGGCACTTTTTTTTAAAAATTGAATTTTTTTTTCTTTCCCAAACTTCGAATACGTATAGTAGGGATGCCTTTGAACATAATAAATATGGAATTGTTGGTAATTTTGTGAACACTTGTCGTTTTATAGGAATATAACTGAAATATAGCTCGAACAAAATCGTATTAAAAAACCATAAATAAATAACTATACTACGTGAAACTGATGTCAATAGCATAGATTATGTCTAGATTATCATTTCTGTGAATTTGAATGTATTTCAATGATAGAAGTATTTTTTTGAAAAAAAATGGCCGTATTATAATAAGGCACTTTTTTTTAAAAATTGAATTTTTTTTTCTTTCCAAACTTCGTATACGTATAGTAGGGATGCCTTTGAACATATAAATATGGAATTGTTGGTAATTTTGTGAACACTTGTCATTTTATAGGAATATAACTGAAATATAGCTCGAACAAAATCGTATTAAAAAACCATAAATAAATAACTATTCTACGTGAAACTGATGTCAATAGCATAGATTATGTCTAGATTATAATTTCTGTGAATTTGAATGTATTTCAATGATAGAAGTATTTTTTTGAAAAAAAATGGCCGTATTATAATAAGGCACTTTTTTTTAAAAATTGGATTTTTTTTTCTCTCCCAAACTTCGTATAAGTATAGTAGGGATGCCGATGAACCTATAAATATGGAATTGGCCGAAATTTTGTGAACACTTGTCGTTTTATAGTATATAACTGAAATATGGCTCGAACAAAATCGTATTAAAAAACCATAAATAAATAACTATTCGACGTGAAACTGATGTCAATAGCATAGATTATGTCTAGATTATCATTTCTGTGAATTTGAATGTATTTCAATGATAGAAGTATTTTTTTGAAAAAAAATGGCCGTATTATAATAAGGCACTTTTTTTAAAAATTGAATTTTTTTTTCTTTCCAAACTTCGTATACGTATAGTAGGGATGCCGATGAACCTATAAATATGAAATTGGGCGAAATTTGGTGAACACTTGTCGTTTTATAGGTATATAACTGAAATATGGCTCGAACAAAATCGTATTAAAAAACCATAAATAAAAAACTATTCGACGTGAAACTGATGTCAATAGCATAGATTATGTCTAGATTATCATTTCTGTGAATTTGAATGTATTTCAAAGATAGAATATTTTTTCTGAAAAAAAAAATGGCCGTATTATTATAAGGCACTTTTTTTTAAAAATTGGATTTTTTTTTCTCTCCCAAACTTCGTATAAGTATAGTAGGGATGCCGATGAACCTATAAATATGGAATTGGCCGAAATTTTGTGAACACTTGTCGTTTTATAGGTATATAACTGAAATATGGCTCGAACAAAATCGTATTAAAAAACCATAAATAAATAACTATTCGACGTGAAACTGATGTCAATAGCATAGATTATGTCTAGATTATCATTTCTGTGAATTTGAATGTATTTCAATGATAGAAGTATTTTTTTGAAAAAAAATGGCCGTATTATAATAAGGCACTTTTTTTAAAAAATTGAATTTTTTTTTCTTTCCCAAACTTCGTATACGTATAGTAGGGATGCCGATGAACCTATAAATATGAAATTGGGCGAAATTTGGTGAACACTTGTCGTTTTATAGGTATATAACTGAAATATGGCTCGAACAAAATCGTATTAAAAAACATAAATAAAAACTATTCGACGTGAAACTGATGTCAATAGCATAGATTATGTCTAGATTATCATTTCTGTGAATTTGAATGTATTTCAAAGATAGAATATTTTTTCTGAAAAAAAAATGGCCGTATTATTATAAGGCACTTTTTTTTAAAAACTGAATTTTTTTTTCTCTCCCAAACTTCGTATACGTATAGTAGGGATGCCTTTGAACATATAAATATGGAATTGTTGGTAATTTTGTGAACACTTGTCGTTTTATAGGAATATAACTGAAATATAGCTCGAACAAAATCTTACTAAAAAACTATAAATAAATAACTATTCGAAGTGAAACTGATGTCAATAGCATAGATTATGTCTAGATTATCATTTCTGTGAATTTGAATGTATTTCAATGATAGAAGTATTTTTTTGAAAAAAAATGGCCGTATTATAATAAGGCACTTTTTTTTAAAAATTGAATTTTTTTTTCTTTCCCAAACTTCGAATACGTATAGTAGGGATGCCTTTGAACATATAAATATGGAATTGTTGGTAATTTTGTGAACACTTGTCGTTTTATAGGAATATAACTGAAATATAGCTCGAACAAAATCGTATTAAAAAACCATAAATAAATAACTATACTACGTGAAACTGATGTCAATAGCATAGATTATGTCTAGATTATCATTTCTGTGAATTTGAATGTATTTCAATGATTGAAGTATTTTTTTTGAAAAAAAATGGCCGTATTATAATAAGGCACTTTTTTTTAAAAATTGAATTTTTTTTTCTTTCCAAACTTCGTATACGTATAGTAGGGATGCCTTTGAACATATAAATATGGAATTGTTGGTAATTTTGTGAACACTTGTCATTTTATAGGAATATAACTGAAATATAGCTCGAACAAAATCGTATTAAAAAACCATAAATAAATAACTATTCTACGTGAAACTGATGTCAATAGCATAGATTATGTCTAGATTATCATTTCTGTGAATTTGAATGTATTTCAATGATAGAAGTATTTTTTGAAAAAAAATGGCCGTATTATAATAAGGCACTTTTTTTTAAAAATTGAATTTTTTTTTCTCTCCCAAACTTCGTATAAGTATAGTAGGGATGCCGATGAACCTATAAATATGGAATTGGCCGAAATTTTGTGAACACTTGTCGTTTTATAGGTATATAACTGAAATATGGCTCGAACAAAATCGTATTAAAAAACCATAAATAAATAACTATTCGACGTGAAACTGATGTCAATAGCATAGATTATGTCTAGATTATCATTTCTGTGAATTTGAATGTATTTCAATGATAGAAGTATTTTTTTGAAAAAAAATGGCCGTATTATAATAAGGCACTTTTTTTAAAAAATTGAATTTTTTTTTCTTTCCCAAACTTCGTATACGTATAGTAGGGATGCCGATGAACCTATAAATATGAAATTGGGCGAAATTTGGTGAACACTTGTCGTTTTATAGGTATATAACTGAAATATGGCTCGAACAAAATCGTATAAAAAACCATAAATAAAAACTATTCGACGTGAAACTGATGTCAATAGCATAGATTATGTCTAGATTATCATTTCTGTGAATTTGAATGTATTTCAATGATAGAAGTATTTTTCTTGAAAAAAATTGCCGTATTATATTAAGGCACTTTTTTTTAAAAATTGAATTTTTTTTTTCTCTCCCAAACTTCGTATACGTATAGTAGGGATACCGATGAACCTATAAATATGGAATTGTTGGTAATTTTGTGAACACTTGTCGTTTTATAGGTATATAACTGAAATATGGCTCGAACAAAATCGTATAAAAAAACTATAAATAAATAACTATTCGACGTGAAACTGATGTCTATAGCATAGAATATGTCTAGTTTATCATTTCTGTGAATTTAGATGTATTTCAGTGATAGAAGTATTTTTTTGAAAAAAAATGGCCGTATTATAATAAGGCACTTTTTTTTAAAAATTGAATTTTTTTTTTCTCTCCCAAACTTCGTATACGTATAGTAGGGATGCCGATGAACCTATAAATATGAAAATGGGCGAAATTTGGTGAACACTTGTCGTTTTATAGGTATATAACTGAAATATGGCTCGAACAAAATCGTATTAAAAAACCATAAATAAATAACTATACTACGTGAAACTGATGTCAATAGCATAGATTATGTCTAGATTATCATTTCTGTGAATTTGAATGTATTTCAATGATAGAAGTATTTTTTTGAAAAAAAATGGCCGTATTATAATAAGGCACTTTTTTTTAAAAATTGAATTTTTTTTCTTTCCCAAACTTCGAATACGTATAGTAGGGATGCCTTTTGAACATATAAATATGGAATTGTTGGTAATTTTGTGAACACTTGTCGTTTTATAGGAATATAACTGAAATATAGCTCGAACAAAATCGTATTAAAAAACCATAAATAAATAACTATACTACGTGAAACTGATGTCAATAGCATAGATTATGTCTAGATTATCATTTCTGTGAATTTGAATGTATTTCAATGATAGAAGTATTTTTTTTGAAAAAAAATGGCCGTATTATAATAAGGCACTTTTTTTTAAAAATTGAATTTTTTTTCTTTCCAAACTTCGTATACGTATAGTAGGGATGCCTTTGAACATATAAATATGGAATTGTTGGTAATTTTGTGAACACTTGTCATTTTATAGGAATATAACTGAATATAGCTCGAACAAAATCGTATTAAAAAACCATAAATAAAAACTATTCGACGTGAAACTGATGTCAATAGCATAGATTATGTCTAGATTATCATTTCTGTGAATTTGAATGTATTTCAAAGATAGAATATTTTTTCTGAAAAAAAATGGCCGTATTATTATAAGGCACTTTTTTTTAAAAACTGAATTTTTTTTTTCTCTCCCAAACTTCGTATACGTATAGTAGGGATGCCTTTGAACATATAAATATGGAATTGTTGGTAATTTTGTGAACACTTGTCGTTTTATAGGAATATAACTGAAATATAGCTCGAACAAAATCTTACTAAAAAACTATAAATAAATAACTATTCGAAGTGAAACTGATGTCAATAGCATAGATTATGTCTAGATTATCATTTCTGTGAATTTGAATGTATTTCAATGATAGAAGTATTTTTTTGAAAAAAAATGGCCGTATTATAATAAGGCACTTTTTTTTAAAAATTGAATTTTTTTTTCTTTCCCAAACTTCGAATACGTATAGTAGGGATGCCTTTGAACATATAAATATGGAATTGTTGGTAATTTTGTGAACACTTGTCGTTTTATAGGAATATAACTGAAATATAGCTCGAACAAAATCGTATTAAAAAACCATAAATAAATAACTATACTACGTGAAACTGATGTCAATAGCATAGATTATGTCTAGATTATCATTTCTGTGAATTTGAATGTATTTCAATGATAGAAGTATTTTTTTGAAAAAAAATGGCCGTATTATAATAAGGCACTTTTTTTAAAAATTGAATTTTTTTTCTTTCCAAACTTCGTATACGTATAGTAGGGATGCCTTTGAACATATAAATATGGAATTGTTGGTAATTTTGTGAACACTTGTCATTTTATAGGAATATAACTGAAATATAGCTCGAACAAAATCGTATTAAAAAACCATAAATAAATAACTATTCTACGTGAAACTGATGTCAATAGCATAGATTATGTCTAGATTATCATTTCTGTGAATTTGAATGTATTCAATGATAGAAGTATTTTTTTGAAAAAAAATGGCCGTATTATAATAAGGCACTTTTTTTTTAAAAATTGAATTTTTTTTCTCTCCCAAACTTCGTATAAGTATAGTAGGGATGCCGATGAACCTATAAATATGGAATTGCCGAAATTTTGTGAACACTTGTCGTTTTATAGGTATATAACTGAAATATGGCTCGAACAAAATCGTATTAAAAAACCATAAATAAATAACTATTCGACGTGAAACTGATGTCAATAGCATAGATTATGTCTAGATTATCATTTCTGTGAATTTGAATGTATTTCAATGATAGAAGTATTTTTTTGAAAAAAAATGGCCGTATTATAATAAGGCACTTTTTTAAAAAATTGAATTTTTTTTTCTTTCCCAAACTTCGTATACGTATAGTAGGGATGCCGATGAACCTATAAATATGAAATTGGGCGAAATTTGTGAACACTTGTCGTTTTTATAGGTATATAACTGAAATATGGCTCGAACAAAATCGTATTAAAAAAACCATAAATAAAAACTATTCGACGTGAAACTGATGTCAATAGCATAGATTATGTCTAGATTATCATTTCTGTGAATTTGAATGTATTTCAATGATAGAAGTATTTTTCTGAAAAAATTGGCCGTATTATATTAAGGCACTTTTTTTTAAAAATTGAATTTTTTTTTCTCTCCAAACTTCGTATACGTATAGTAGGGATACCGATGAACCTATAAATATGGAATTGTTGGTAATTTTGTGAACACTTGTCGTTTTATAGGTATATAACTGAAATATGGCTCGAACAAAATCGTATAAAAAAACTATAAATAAATAACTATTCGACGTGAAACTGATGTCTATAGCATAGAATATGTCTAGTTTATCATTTCTGTGAATTTAGATGTATTTCAGTGATAGAAGTATTTTTTTGAAAAAAAATGGCCGTATTATAATAAGGCACTTTTTTTTAAAAATTGAATTTTTTTTTCTCTCCCAAACTTCGTATACGTATAGTAGGGATGCCGATGAACCTATAAATATGAAAATGGTGAAAATGGGCGAAATTTGGTGAACACTTGTCGTTTTATAGGTATATAACTGAAATATGGCTCGAACAAAATCTTATTAAAAAACCATAAATAAATAACTATTCTACGTGAAACTGATGTCAATAGCATAGATTATGTCTAGATTATCATTTCTGTGAATTTGAATGTATTTCAATGATAGAAGTATTTTTTTTGAAAAAAAATGGCCGTATTATATTAAGGCACTTTTTTTAAAAATTGAATTTTTTTTCTTTCCCAAACTTCGTATACGTATAGTAGGGATGCCTTTGAACATATAAATATGGAATTGTTGGTAATTTTGTGAACACTTGTCGTTTTATAGGAATATAACTGAAATATAGCTCGAACAAAATCTTACTAAAAAACTATAATAAATAACTATTCGAAGTGAAACTGATGTCAATAGCATAGATTATGTCTAGATTATCATTTCTGTGAATTTGAATGTATTTCAATGATAGAAGTATTTTTTTGAAAAAAAATGGCCGTATTATAATAAGGCACTTTTTTTAAAATTGAATTTTTTTTCTTTCCCAAACTTCGAATACGTATAGTAGGGATGCCTTTGAACATATAAATATGGAATTGTTGGTAATTTTGTGAACACTTGTCGTTTTATAGGAATATAACTGAAATATAGCTCGAACAAAATCGTATTAAAAAACCATAAATAAATAACTATACTACGTGAAACTGATGTCAATAGCATAGATTATGTCTAGATTATCATTTCTGTGAATTTGAATGTATTTCAATGATAGAAGTATTTTTTTGAAAAAAAATGGCCGTATTATAATAAGGCACTTTTTTTTAAAAATTGAATTTTTTTTTTTTCCAAACTTCGTATACGTATAGTAGGGATGCCTTTGAACATATAAATATGGAATTGTTGGTAATTTTGTGAACACTTGTCATTTTATAGGAATATAACTGAAATATAGCTCGAACAAAATCGTATTAAAAAAACCATAAATAAATAACTATTCGACGTGAAACTGATGTCAATAGCATAGATTATGTCTAGATTATCATTTCTGTGAATTTGAATGTATTTCAATGATAGAAGTATTTTTTTTGAAAAAAAATGGCCGTATTATAATAAGGCACTTTTTTAAAAACTGAATTTTTTTTTTCTCTCCCAAACTTCGTATACGTATAGTAGGGATGCCTTTGAACATATAAATATGGAATTGTTTGGTAATTTTGTGAACACTTGTCGTTTTATAGGAATATAACTGAAATATAGCTCGAACAAAATCTTACTAAAAAACTATAAATAAATAACTATTCGAAGTGAAACTGATGTCAATAGCATAGATTATGTCTAGATTATCATTTCTGTGAATTTGAATGTATTTCAATGATAGAAGTATTTTTTGAAAAAAAATGGCCGTATTATAATAAGGCACTTTTTTTTAAAAATTGAAATTTTTTTTTCTTCCCAAACTTCGAATACGTATAGTAGGGATGCCTTTTGAACATATAAATATGGAATTGTTGGTAATTTTGTGAACACTTGTCGTTTTATAGGAATATAACTGAAATATAGCTCGAACAAAATCGTATTAAAAAACCATAAATAAATAACTATACTACGTGAAACTGATGTCAATAGCATAGATTATGTCTAGATTATCATTTCTGTGAATTTGAATGTATTTCAATGATAGAAGTATTTTTTTGAAAAAAAATGGCCGTATTATAATAAGGCACTTTTTTTTAAAAATTGAAATTTTTTTTTCTTTCCAAACTTCGTATACGTATAGTAGGGATGCCTTTGAACATATAAATATGGAATTGTTGGTAATTTTGTGAACACTTGTCATTTTATAGGAATATAACTGAAATATAGCTCGAACAAAATCGTATTAAAAACCATAAATAAATAACTATTCTACGTGAAACTGATGTCAATAGCATAGATTATGTCTAGATTATCATTTCTGTGAATTTGAATGTATTTCAATGATAGAAGTATTTTTTTGAAAAAAATGGCCGTATTATAATAAGGCACTTTTTTTTAAAAATTGAATTTTTTTTTCTCTCCCAATCTTCGTATAAGTATAGTAGGGATGCCGATGAACCTATAAATATGGAATTGGCCGAAATTTTGTGAACACTTGTCGTTTTATAGGTATATAACTGAAATATGGCTCGAACAAAATCGTATTAAAAAACCATAAATAAATAACTATTCGACGTGAAACTGATGTCAATAGCATAGATTATGTCTAGATTATCATTTCTGTGAATTTGAATGTATTTCAATGATAGAAGTATTTTTTTGAAAAAAAATGGCCGATTATAATAAGGCACTTTTTTTTAAAAAATTGAATTTTTTTTTCTTCCCAAACTTCGTATACGTATAGTAGGGATGCCGATGAACCTATAAATATGAAATTGGGCGAAATTTGGTGAACACTTGTCGTTTTATAGGTATATAACTGAAATATGGCTCGAACAAAATCGTATAAAAAACCATAAATAAAAACTATTCGACGTGAAACTGATGTCAATAGCATAGATTATGTCTAGATTATCATTTCTGTGAATTTGAATGTATTTCAAAGATAGAATATTTATTCTGAAAAAAAAAATGGGCCGTATTATTATAAGGCACTTTTTTTAAAAATTGAATTTTTTTTTTCTCTCCCAAACTTCGTATACGTATAGTAGGGATGCCTTTGAACATATAAATATGGAATTGTTGGTAATTTTGTGAACACTTGTCGTTTTATAGGAATATAACTGAAATATAGCTCGAACAAAATCTACTAAAAAACTATAAATAAATAACTATTCGAAGTGAAACTGATGTCAATAGCATAGATTATGTCTAGATTATCATTTCTGTGAATTTGAATGTATTTCAATGATAGAAGTATTTTTTTGAAAAAAAATGGCCGTATTATAATAAGGCACTTTTTTTTTAAAATTGAATTTTTTTTTCTTTCCCAAACTTCGAATACGTATAGTAGGGATGCCTTTGAACATATAAATATGGAATTGTTGGTAATTTTGTGAACACTTGTCGTTTTATAGGAATATAACTGAAATATAGCTCGAACAAAATCGTATTAAAAAACCATAAATAAATAACTATTCTACGTGAAACTGATGTCAATAGCATAGATTATGTCTAGATTATCATTTCTGTGAATTTGAATGTATTTCAATGATAGAAGTATTTTTTTGAAAAAAAATGGCCGTATTATAATAAGGCACTTTTTTTTAAAAATTGAATTTTTTTTTTCTCCCCAAACTTCGTATACGTATAGTAGGGATGCCGATGAACCTATAAATATGGAATTGGCCGAAATTTTGTGAACACTTGTCGTTTTATAGGTATATAACTGAAATATGGCTGAACAAAATCGTATTAAAAAAACCATAAATAAATAACTATTCGACGTGAAACTGATGTCAATAGCATAGATTATGTCTAGATTATCATTTCTGTGAATTTGGATGTATTTCAATGATAGAAGTATTTTTTTGAAAAAAAATGGCCGTATTATAATAAGGCACTTTTTTTTAAAATTGAATTTTTTTTTCTTTCCCAAACTTCGTATACGTATAGTAGGGATGCCTTTTGAACATATAAATATGGAATTGTTAGTAATTTTGTGAACACTTGTCGTTTTATAGGAATATAACTGAAATATAGCTCGAACAAAATCTTACTAAAAAACTATAAATAAATAACTATTCGATGTGAAAACTGATGTCAATAGCATAGAATATGTCTAGTTTATCATTTCTGTGAATTTGGATGTATTTCAAAGATAGAAGTATTTTTTGAAAAAAAATGGCCGTAATATAATAAGGCACTTTTTTTAAAAAATTGAATTTTTTTTTCTTTCCCAAACTTCGTATACGTATAGTAGGGATGCGATGAACCTATAAATATGAAATTGGCGAAATTTGGTGAACACTTGTCGTTTTATAGGTATATAACTGAAATATGGCTCGAACAAAATCGTATTAAAAAACCATAAATAAAAACTATTCGACGTGAAACTGATGTCAATAGCATAGATTATGTCTAGATTATCATTTCTGTGAATTTGAATGTATTTGAAAGATCTAAGTATTTTTTTGAAAAAAAATGGCCGTATTATAATAAGGCACTTTTTTTTAAAATTGAATTTTTTTTTCTTTCCAAACTTCGTATACGTATAGTAGGGATGCCTTTGAACATATAAATATGGAATTGTTGGTAATTTTGTGAACACTTGTCGTTTTATAGGAATATAACTGAAATATAGCTCGACAAAATCTTACTAAAAAACTATAAATAAAATAACTATTCGAAGTGAAACTGATGTCAATAGCATAGAATATGTCTAGTTTATCATTTCTGTGAATTTGGATGTATTTCAATGATAGAACATTTTTCTGAAAAAAAATGGCCGTATTATAATAAGGCACTTTTTTTTTAAAAATTGAATTTTTTTTTCTCTCCCAAACTTCGTATACGTATAGTAGGGATGCCGATGAACCTATAAATATGAAATTGGGCGAAATTTGGCGAACACTTGTCGTTTTATAGGTATATAACTGAAATATGGCTCGAACAAAATCGTATTAAAAAACCATAAATAAAAACTATTCGACGTGAAACTGATGTCAATAGCATAGATTATGTCTAGATTATCATTTCTGTGAATTTGAATGTATTTCAAAGATAGAATATTTTTTCTGAAAAAAAAATGGCCTTATTATTATAAGGCAATTTTTTTAAAAATTGAATTTTTTTTTTCTCTCCCAAACTTCGTATACGTATAGTAGGGATGCCGATGAACCTATAAATATGGAATTGGCCGAAATTTTGTGACACTTGTCGTTTTATAGGTATATAACTGAAATATGGCTCGAACAAAATCGTATTAAAAAACCATAAATAAATAACTATTCTACGTGAAACTGATGTCAATAGCATAGATTATGTCTAGATTATCATTTCTGTGAATTTGAATGTATTTCAATGATAGAAGTATTTTTTTGAAAAAAAATGGCCGTATTATAATAAGGCACTTTTTTTAAAAATTGAATTTTTTTTTCTTTCCAAACTTCGTATACGTATAGTAGGGATGCCGATGAACCTATAAATATGAAATTGGGCGAAATTTGGTGAACACTTGTCGTTTTATAGGTATATAACTGAAATATGGCTCGAACAAAATCGTATTAAAAAACCATAAATAAAAACTATTCGACGTGAAACTGATGTCAATAGCATAGATTATGTCTAGATTATCATTTCTGTGAATTTGAATGTATTTCAAAGATAGAATATTTATTCTGAAAAAAAAATGGCCGTATTATTATAAGGCACTTTTTTTTAAAAATGAATTTTTTTTTTCTCTCCCAAACTTCGTATACGTATAGTAGGGATGCCTTTGAACATATAAATATGGAATTGTTGGTAATTTGTGAACACTTGTCGTTTTATAGGAATATAACTGAAATATAGCTCGAACAAAATCTTACTAAAAACTATAAATAAATAACTATTCGAAGTGAAACTGATGTCAATAGCATAGATTATGTCTAGATTATCATTTCTGTGAATTTGAATGTATTTCAATGATAGAAGTATTTTTTGAAAAAAAATGGCCGTATTATAATAAGGCACTTTTTTTTAAAAATTGAATTTTTTTTTCTTTCCAAACTTCGAATACGTATAGTAGGGATGCCTTTGAACATATAAATATGGAATTGTTGGTAATTTTGTGAACACTTGTCGTTTTATAGGAATATAACTGAAATATAGCTCGAACAAAATCGTATTAAAAACCATAAATAAATAACTATTCTACGTGAAACTGATGTCAATAGCATAGATTATGTCTAGATTATCATTTCTGTGAATTTGAATGTATTTCAATGATAGAAGTATTTTTTTGAAAAAAATGGCCGTATTATAATAAGGCACTTTTTTTTAAAAATTGAATTTTTTTTCTCTCCCAAACTTCGTATACGTATAGTAGGGATGCCGATGAACCTATAAATATGGAATTGGCCGAAATTTTGTGAACACTTGTCGTTTTATAGGTATATAACTGAAATATGGCTGGAACAAAATCGTATTAAAAAACCATAAATAAATAACTATTCGACGTGAAACTGATGTCAATAGCATAGATTATGTCTAGATTATCATTTCTGTGAATTGGATGTATTTCAATGATAGAAGTATTTTTTTGAAAAAAAATGGCCGTATTAATAATAAGGCACTTTTTTTTAAAATTGAATTTTTTTTTCTTTCCCAAACTTCGTATACGTATAGTAGGGATGCCTTTGAACATATAAATATGGAATTGTTAGTAATTTTGTGAACACTTGTCGTTTTATAGGAATATAACTGAAATATAGCTCGAACAAAATCTTACTAAAAAACTATAAATAAATAACTATTCGATGTGAAACTGATGTCAATAGCATAGAATATGTCTAGTTTATCATTTCTGTGAATTTGGATGTATTTCAAAGATAGAAGTATTTTTTTGAAAAAAAATGGCCGTATTATAATAAGGCACTTTTTTTAAAAAATTGAATTTTTTTTTCTTTCCCAAACTTCGTATACGTATAGTAGGGATGCCGATGAACCTATAAATATGAAATTGGGCGAAATTTGGTGAACACTTGTCGTTTTATAGGTATATAACTGAAATATGGCTCGAACAAAATCGTATTAAAAAACCATAAATAAAAACTATTCGACGTGAAACTGATGTCAATAGCATAGATTATGTCTAGATTATCATTTCTGTGAATTTGAATGTATTTGAAAGATCTAAGTATTTTTTTGAAAAAAATGGCCGTATTATAATAAGGCACTTTTTTTTAAAATTGAATTTTTTTTCTTTCCAAACTTCGTATACGTATAGTAGGGATGCCTTTGAACATATAAATATGGAATTGTTGGTAATTTTGTGAACACTTGTCGTTTTATAGGAATATAACTGAAATATAGCTCGAACAAAATCTTACTAAAAAACTATAAATAAATAACTATTCGAAGTGAAACTGATGTCAATAGCATAGAATATGTCTAGTTTATCATTTCTGTGAATTTGGATGTATTTCAATGATAGAACATTTTTTCTGAAAAAAAATGGCCGTATTATAATAAGGCACTTTTTTTTAAAAATTGAATTTTTTTTTTCTCTCCCAAACTTCGTATACGTATAGTAGGGATGCCGATGAACCTATAAATATGAAATTGGGCGAAATTTGGCGAACACTTGTCGTTTTATAGGTATATAACTGAAATATGGCTCGAACAAAATCGTATTAAAAAACCATAAATAAAAACTATTCGACGTGAAACTGATGTCAATAGCATAGATTATGTCTAGATTATCATTTCTGTGAATTTGAATGTATTTCAAAGATAGAATATTTTTTCTGAAAAAAAAATGGCCTTATTATTATAAGGCAATTTTTTTAAAAATTGAATTTTTTTTTTCTCTCCCAAACTTCGTATACGTATAGTAGGGATGCCGATGAACCTATAAATATGGAATTGGCCGAAATTTTGTGAACACTTGTCGTTTTATAGGTATATAACTGAAATATGGCTCGAACAAAATCGTATAAAAAAACTATAATAAATAACTATTCGACGTGAAACTGATGTCAATAGCATAGAATATGTCTAGTTTATCATTTCTGTGAATTTAGATGTATTTCAATGATAGAAGTATTTTTTTGAAAAAAAATGGCCGTATTATAATAAGGCACTTTTTTTTAAAAATTGAATTTTTTTTTTCTCTCCCAAACTTCGTATACGTATAGTAGGGATGCCGATGAACCTATAAATATGAAATTGGGCGAAATTTGGTGAACACTTGTCGTTTTATAGGTATATAACTGAAATATGGCTCGAACAAAATCGTATTAAAAAACCATAAATAAAAACTATTCGACGTGAAACTGATGTCAATAGCATAGATTATGTCTAGATTATCATTTCTGTGAATTTGAATGTATTTCAAAGATAGAATATTTTTTCTGAAAAAAAAAATGGCCGTATTATTATAAGGCAATTTTTTTTAAAAATTGAATTTTTTTTTCTCTCCCAAACTTCGTATACGTATAGGAGGGATGCCGATGAACCTATAAATATGGAATTGGGCGAAATTTGGTGAACACTTGTCTTTTTATAGGTATATAACTGAAATATGGCTCAAACAAAATCTTATTAAAAAACCATAAATAAATAACTATTCTACGTGAAACTGATGTCAATAGCATAGATTATGTCTAGATTATCATTTCTGTGAATTTGAATGTATTTCAAAGATAGAAGTATTTTTTTGAAAAAAAAAATGGCCGTATTATAATAAGGCACTTTTTTTTAAAATTGAATTTTTTTTTCTTTCCCAAACTTCGTATACGTATAGTAGGGATGCCTTTGAACATATAAATATGTAATTGTTGGTAATTTTGTTAACACTTGTCGTTTTATAGGAATATAACTGAAATATAGCTCGAACAAAATCTTACTAAAAAACTATAAATAAATAACTATTCGAAGTGAAACTGATGTCAATAGCATAGAATATGTCTAGTTTATCATTTCTGTGAATTTGGATGTATTTCAATGATAGAACATTTTTTCTGAAAAAAAATGGCCGTATTATAATAAGGCACTTTTTTTTAAAAATTGAATTTTTTTTTTCTCTCCCAAACTTCGTATACGTATAGTAGGGATGCCGATGAACCTATAAATATGGAATTGGCCGAAATTTTGTGTACACTTGTCGTTTTATAGGTATATAACTGAAATATGGCTCGAACAAAATCGTATAAAAAAACTATAAATAAATAACTATTCGACGTGAAACTGATGTCAATAGCATAGAATATGTCTAGTTTATCATTTCTGTGAATTTAGATGTATTTCAATGATAGAAGTATTTTTTTGAAAAAAAATGGCCGTATTATAATAAGGCACTTTTTTTAAAAATTGAATTTTTTTTTCTTTCCCAAACTTCGTATACGTATAGTAGGGATGCCTTTGAACATATAAATATGGAATTGTTGGTAATTTTGTGAACACTTGTCGTTTTATAGGAATATAACTGAAATATAGCTCGAACAAAATATTACTAAAAAACTATAAATAAATAACTATTCGATGTGAAACTGATGTCAATAGCATAGAATATGTCTAGTTTATCATTTGAAAAAAAATGGCCGTATTATAATAAGGCACTTTTTTTTAAAAATTGAATTTTTTTTTTCACTCCCAAACTTCGTATACGTATAGTAGGGATCCCGATGAACCTATAAATATGGAATTGTTGGTAATTTTGTAAACACTTGTCGTTTTATAGGTATATAACTGAAATATAGCTCGAACAAAATATTACTAAAAAACTATAAATAAATAACTATTCGATGTGAAACTGATGTCAATAGCATAGAATATGTCTAGTTTATCATTTCTGTGAATTTGGATGTATTTCAAAGATAGAACATTTTTTCTGAAAAAAAATGGCGTATTATAATAAGGCACTTTTTTTTAAAATTGAATTTTTTTTTCTTTCCCAAACTTCGTATACATATAGTAGGGATGCCTTTGAACATATAAATATGGAATTGTTGGTAATTTTGTGAACACTTGTCGTTTATAGAATATAACTGAATATAGCTCGAACAAATCTTACTAAAAAACTATAAATAAATAACTATTCGATGTGAAACTGATGTCAATAGCATAGAATATGTCTAGTTTATCATTTCTGTGAATTGGATGTATTTCAAAGATAGAACATTTTTCTGAAAAAAAATGGCCGTATTATAATAAGGCACTTTTTTTTAAAAATTGAATTTTTTTTTTCTCTCCCAACTTCGTATACGTATAGTAGGGATCCCGATGAACCTATAAATATGGAATTGTTGGTAAATTTGTAAACACTTGTGTTTTATAGGTATATAACTGAAAATAGCTCGAACAAAATCGTACTAAAAAACTATAAATAAATAACTATTCGATGTGAAACTGATGTCAGTCATAGCATAGATTTCTAGTTTATCATTTCTGTAAATTTAGATGTATTTCAAAGATAGAAGTATTTTTTGAAAAAAATGGCCGTATTATAATAAGGCACTTTTTTTTTAAAATTGAATTTTTTTTTCTCTCCCAAACTTCGTATACGTATAGTAAGGATGCCGATGAACCTATAAATATGGAATTGGCCGAAATTTTGTGAACACTTGTCGTTTTATAGGTATATAACTGAAATATGGCTCGAACAAAATCGTATTAAAAAACCATAAATAAATAACTATTCGACGTGAAACTGATGTCAATAGCATAGATTATGTCTAGATTATCATTTCTGTGAATTTGAATGTATTTCAATGATAGAAGTATTTTTTTGAAAAAAATGGCCGTATTATAATAAGGCACTTTTTTTTAAAAATTGAATTTTTTTTTCTTTCCCAAACTTCGTATACGAATAGTAGGGATGCCGATGAACCTATAAATATGGAATTGGCCGAAATTTTGTGAACACTTGTCGTTTTATAGGTATATAACTGAAATATGGCTCGAACAAAATCGTATTAAAAAACCATAAATAAATAACTATTCGACGTGAAACTGATGTCAATAGCATAGATTATGTCTAGATTATCATTTCTGTGAATTTGAATGTATTTCAATGATAGAAGTATTTTTTTGAAAAAAAATGGCCGTATAATAATAAGGCACTTTTTTTTAAAAATTGAATTTTTTTTCTTTCCCAAACTTCGTATACGTATAGTAGGGATGCCTTTGAACATATAAATATGGAATTGTTAGTAATTTTGTGAACACTGTCGTTTTATAGGAATATAACTGAAATATAGCTCGAACAAAATCTTACTAAAAAACTATAAATAAATAACTATTCGATGTGAAACTGATGTCAATAGCATAGAATATGTCTAGTTTATCATTTCTGTGAATTTGGATGTATTTCAAAGATAGAAAATTTTTTCTGAAAAAAAATGGCGTATTATAATAAGGCAATTTTTTTTAAAATTGAATTTTTTTTTTTCTCTCCCAAACTTCGTTATACGTATAGTAGGATGCCGATGAACCTATAAATATGGAATTGGGGCGAAATTTGGTGAACACTTGTCGTTTTATAGGTATATAACTGAAATATGGCTCGAACAAAATAGTATTAAAAACCATAAATAAATAACTATTCGACTTGAAACTGATGTCAATAGCATAGATTATGTCTAGATTATCATTTCTGTGAATTTGAATGTATTTCAATGATAGAAGTATTTTTTGAAAAAAAATGGCCGTATTATAATAAGGCACTTTTTTTTAAAAATTGAATTTTTTTTTCTCTCCCAAACTTCGTATACGTATAGTAGGGATGCCGATGAACCTATAAATATGAAATTGGGCGAATTTGGTGAACACTGTCGTTTTATAGGTATATAACTGAAATATGGCTCGAACAAAATCGTATTAAAAAACCATAAATAAAAACTATTCGACGTGAAACTGATGTCAATAGCATAGATTATGTCTAGATTATCATTTCTGTGAATTTGAATGTATTTCAATGATAGAAGTATTTTTTTGAAAAAAAATGGCCGTATTATAATAAGGCACTTTTTTTTAAAATTGAATTTTTTTTTCTCTCCCAAACTCGTATACGTATAGTAGGGATGCCGATGAACCTATAAATATGGAATTGGCCGAAATTTTGTGAACACTTGTCGTTTTATAGGTATATAACTGAAATATGGCTCGAACAAAATCGTATAAAAAAACTATAAATAAATAACTATTCGACGTGAAACTGATGTCAATAGCATAGAATATGTCTAGTTTATCATTTCTGTGAATTTGGATGTATTCAATGATAGAACATTTTTTCTGAAAAAAAATGGCCGTATTATAATAGGCACTTTTTTTAAAATTGAATTTTTTTTTCTCTCCAAACTTCGTATACGTATAGTAGGGATGCCGATGAACCTATAATATGGAATTGGCCGAAATTTTGTGAACACTTGTCGTTTTATAGGTATATAACTGAAATATGGCTCGAACAAAATCGTATAAAAAAACTATAAATAAATAACTATTCGACGTGAAACTGATGTCAATAGCATAGAATATGTCTAGTTTATCATTTCTGTGAATTTAGATGTATTTCAATGATAGAAGTATTTTTTGAAAAAAAATGGCCGTATTATAATAAGGCACTTTTTTTTAAAAATTGAATTTTTTTTTTCTTCTCCAACTTCGTATACGTATAGTAGGGATGCCTTTGAACATATAAAATATGGAATTGTTGGTAATTTTGTGAACACTTGTCGTTTTATAGGAATATAACTGAAATATAGCTCGAACAAAATATTACTAAAAAACTATAATAAATAACTATTCGATGTGAAACTGATGTCAATAGCATAGAATATGTCTAGTTTATCATTTCTGTGAATTTGGATGTATTTCAAAGATAGAACATTTTTTCTGAAAAAAATGGCCGTATTATAATAAGGCACTTTTTTTTAAAAATTGAATTTTTTTTTCACTCCCAAACTTCGTATACGTATAGTAGGGATCCCGATGAACCTATAAATATGGAATTGTTGGTAATTTTGTAAACACTTGTCGTTTTATAGGTATATAACTGAAATATAGCTCGAACAAAATATTACTAAAAAACTATAAATAAATAACTATTCGATGTGAAACTGATGTCAATAGCATAGAATATGTCTAGTTTATCATTTCTGTGAATTTGGATGTATTTCAAAGATAGAACATTTTTTCTGAAAAAAAATGGCCGTATATAATAAGGCACTTTTTTTTAAAATTGAATTTTTTTTTCTTTCCAAACTTCGTTATACATATAGTAGGATGCCTTTGAACATATAAATATGGAATTGTTGGTAATTTTGTGAACACTTGTCGTTTTATAGGAATATAACTGAAATATAGCTCGAACAAAATCTTACTAAAAAACTATAAATAAATAACTATTCGATGTGAAACTGATGTCAATAGCATAGAATATGTCTAGTTTATCATTTCTGTGAATTTGGATGTATTTCAAAGATAGAACATTTTTTCTGAAAAAAAATGGCCGTATTATAATAAGGCACTTTTTTTTTAAAAATTGAATTTTTTTTTTCTCTCCCAAACTTCGTATACGTATAGTAGGGATCCCGATGAACCTATAAATATGGAATTGTTGGTAAATTTGTAAACACTTGTCGTTTTATAGGTATATAACTGAAATATAGCTCGAACAAAATCGTACTAAAAAACTATAAATAAATAACTATTCGATGTGAAACTGATGTCAATAGCATAGAATATGTCTAGTTTATCATTTCTGTAATTTGAATGTATTTCAATGATAGAAGTATTTTTTTGAAAAAAATGGCCGTATTATAATAAGGCACTTTTTTTTAAAAATTGAATTTTTTTTCTCTCCCAAACTTCGTATACGTATAGTAGGGATGCCGATGAACCTATAAATATGGAATTGGCCGAAATTTTGTGAACACTTGTCGTTTTATAGGTATATAACTGAAAATATGGCTCGAACAAAATCGTATTAAAAAACCATAAATAAATAACTATTCGACGTGAAACTGATGTCATAGCATAGATTATGTCTAGATTATCATTTCTGTGAATTTGAATGTATTTCAATGATAGAAGTATTTTTTTGAAAAAAATGGCCGTATTATAATAAGGCACTTTTTTTTAAAAATTGAATTTTTTTTTCTTTCCCAAACTTCGTATACGTATAGTAGGGATGCCGATGAACCTATAAATATGGAATTGGCCGAAATTTTGTGAACACTTGTCGTTTTATTAGGTATATAACTGAAATATGGCTCGAACAAAATCGTATTAAAAAACCATAAATAAATAACTATTCGACGTGAAACTGTTGTCAATAGCATAGATTATGTCTAGATTATCATTTCTGTGAATTTGAATGTATTTCAATGATAGAAGTATTTTTTTGAAAAAAAATGGCCGTATTATAATAAGGCACTTTTTTTTAAAATTGAATTTTTTTTTCTTTCCCAAACTTCGTATACGTATAGTAGGGATGCCCCCAAACTTCGTATACGTATAGTAGGGATGCCTTTGAACATATAAATATGGAATTGTTAGTAATTTTGTGAACACTTGTCGTTTTATAGGAATATAACTGAAATATAGCTCGAACAAAATCTTACTAAAAAACTATAAATAAATAACTATTCGATGTGAAACTGATGTCAATAGCATAGAATATGTCTAGTTTATCATTTCTGTGAATTTGGATGTATTTCAAAGATAGAACATTTTTTCTGAAAAAAAATGGCCGTATTATAATAAGGCAATTTTTTTTAAAAATTGAATTTTTTTTTTCTCTCCCAAACTTCGTATACGTATAGTAGGGATGCCGATGAACCTATAAATATGGAATTGGGCGAAATTTGGTGAACACTTGTCGTTTTATAGGTATATAACTGAAATATGGCTCGAACAAAATAGTACTAAAAAACCATAAATAAATAACTATTCGACTTGAAACTGATGTCAATAGCATAGATTATGTCTAGATTATCATTTCTGTGAATTTGAATGTATTTGATTGATAGAAGTATTTTTTTGAAAAAAAATGGCCGTATTATAATAAGGCACTTTTTTTTAAAAATTGAATTTTTTTTTTCTCTCCCAAACTTCGTATACGTATAGTAGGGATGCCGATGAACCTATAAATATGAAATTGGGCGAAATTTGGTGAACACTTGTCGTTTTATAGGTATATAACTGAAATATGGCTCGAACAAAATCGTATTAAAAAACCATAAATAAAAACTATTCGACGTGAAACTGATGTCAATAGCATAGATTATGTCTAGATTATCATTTCTGTGAATTTGAATGTATTTCAATGATAGAAGTATTTTTTTGAAAAAAAATGGCCGTATTATAATAAGGCACTTTTTTTAAAAATTGAATTTTTTTTTCTCTCCCAAACTTCGTATACGTATAGTAGGGATGCCGATGAACCTATAAATATGGAATTGGCCGAAATTTTGTGAACACTTGTCGTTTTATAGATATATAACTGAAATATGGCTCGAACAAAATCGTATAAAAAAACTATAAATAAATAACTATTCGACGTGAAACTGATGTCAATAGCATAGAATATGTCTAGTTTATCATTTCTGTGAATTTGGATGTATTTCAAAGATAGAACATTTTTTCTGAAAAAAAATGGCCGTATTATAATAAGGCACTTTTTTTTAAAAATTGAATTTTTTTTTTCTCTCCCAAACTTCGTATACGTATAGTAGGGATGCCGATGAACCTATAAATATGAAATTGGGCGAAATTTGGTGAACACTTGTCGTTTTATAGGTATATAACTGAAATATGGCTCGAACAAAATCGTATTAAAAAACCATAAATAAAAACTATTCGACGTGAAACTGATGTCAATAGCATAGAATATGTCTAGTTTATCATTTCTGTGAATTTAGATGTATTTCAATGATAGAAGTATTTTTTTGAAAAAAAATGGCCGTATAATAAGGCACTTTTTTTAAAATTGAATTTTTTTTTCACTCCCAAACTTCGTATACGTATAGTAGGGATCCCGATGAACCTATAAATATGGAATTGTTGGTAATTTTGTAAACACTTGTCGTTTTATAGGTATATAACTGAAATATGGCTCAAACAAAATCGTATTAAAAAACCATAAATAAAAACTATTCGACGTGAAACTGATGTCAATAGCATAGATTATGTCTAGATTATCATTTCTGTGAATTTGAATATATTTCAAAGATAGAACATTTTTTTTTTCTCCCAAACTTCGTATACGTATAGTAGGGATCCCGATGAACCTATAAATATGGAATTGTTGGTAATTTTGTAAACACTTGTCGTTTTATAGGTATATAACTGAAATATAGCTCGAACAAAATCGTACTAAAAAACTATAAATAAATAACAATTCGATGTGAAACTGATGTCAATAGCATAGAATATGTCTAGTTTATCATTTCTATAAATTTAGATGTATTTCAAAGATAGAAGTATTTTTTTGAAAAAAAATGGCCGTATTATAATAAGGCACTTTTTTTTAAAATTGAATTTTTTTTTCTCTCCCAAACTTCGTATACGTATAGTAGGGATGCCGATGAACCTATAAATATGGAATTGGGCGAAGTTTGATGAACACTTGTCGTTTTATAGGTATATAACTGAAATATGGCTCGAACAAAATCGTATTAAAAAACCATAAATAAATAACTATTCTACGTGAAACTGATGTCAATAGCATAGATTATATCTAGATTATCATTTCTGTGAATTTGAATGTATTTGAAAGATCTAAGTATTTTTCTGAAAAAAAATGGCCGTATTATAATAAGGCACTTTTTTTTAAAAATTGAATTTTTTTTTTCTCTCCCAAACTTCGTATACGTATAGTAGGGATGCCGATGAACCTATAAATATGAAATTGGGCGAAATTTGGTGAACACTTGTCGTTTTATAGGTATATAACTGAAATATGGCTCGAACAAAATCGTATTAAAAACCATAAATAAAAACTATTCGACGTGAAACTGATGTCAATAGCATAGATTATGTCTAGATTATGATTTCTGTGAATTTGAATGTATTTCAAAGATAGAATATTTTTTCTGAAAAAAAAATGGCCGTATTATTATAAGGCAATTTTTTTTAAAAATTTAATTTTTTTTTTCTCTCCCAAACTTCGTATACGTATAGTAGGGATGCCTTTGAACATATAAATATGGAATTGTTGGTAATTTTGTGAACACTTGTCGTTTTATAGGAATATAACTGAAATATAGCTCGAACAAAATCGTATTAAAAAACCATAAATAAATAACTATTCTACGTGAAACTGATGTCAATAGCATAGATTATGTCTAGATTATCATTTCTGTGAATTTGAATGTATTTCAATGATAGAAGTATTTTTTTGAAAAAAAATGGCCGTATTATAATAAGGCACTTTTTTTAAAAATTGAATTTTTTTTTCTTTCCAAACTTCGTATACGTATAGTAGGGATGCCTTTGAACATATAAATATGGAATTGTTGGTAATTTTGTGAACACTTGTCGTTTTATAGGAATATAACTGAAATATAGCTCGAACAAAATCTTACTAAAAAACTATTAAATAAATAACTATTCGATGTGAAACTGATGTCAATAGCATAGAATATGTCTAGTTTATCATTTCTGTGAATTTGGATGTATTTCAAAGATAGAACATTTTTTCTGAAAAAAAATGGCCGTATTATAATAAGGCACTTTTTTTAAAAATTGAATTTTTTTTTCTCTCCCAAACTTCGTATACGTATAGTAGGGATCCCGATGAACCTATAAATATGGAATTGTTGGTAAATTTGTAAACACTTGTCGTTTTATAGGTATATAACTGAAATATAGCTCGAACAAAATCGTACTAAAAAACTATAAATAAATAACTATTCGAAGTGAAACTGATGTCAATAGCATAAAATATGTCTAGTTTATCATTTCTGTAAATTTAGATGTATTTCAAAGATAGAAGTATTTTTTTGAAAAAAAATGGCCGTATTATAATAAGGCACTTTTTTTTAAAAATTGAATTTTTTTTTCTCTCCCAAACTTCGTATACGTATAGTAGGGATGCCGATGAACCTATAAATATGGAATTGGCCGAAATTTTGTGAACACTTGTCGTTTTATAGGTATATAACTGAAATATGGCTCGAACAAAATCGTATTAAAAAACCATAAATAAATAACTATTCGACGTGAAACTGATGTCAATAGCATAGATTATGTCTAGATTATCATTTCTGTGAATTTGAATGTATTTCAATGATAGAAGTATTTTTTTGAAAAAAAATGGCCGTATTATAATAAGGCACTTTTTTTAAAATTGAATTTTTTTTTCTTTCCCAAACTTCGTATACGTATAGTAGGGATGCCTTTGAACATATAAATATGGAATTGTTAGTAATTTTGTGAACACTTGTCGTTTTATAGGAATATAACTGAAATATAGCTCGAACAAAATCTTACTAAAAAACTATAAATAAATAACTATTCGATGTGAAACTGATGTCAATAGCATAGAATATGTCTAGTTTATCATTTCTGTGAATTCGGATGTATTTCAAAGATAGAACATTTTTTCTGAAAAAAAATGGCCGTATTATAATAAGGCACTTTTTTTTAAAATTGAATTTTTTTTTTCTCTCCCAAACTTCGTATACGTATAGTAGGGATCCCGATGAACCTATAAATATGGAATTGGGCGAAATTTGGTGAACACCTGTCGTTTTATAGGTATATAACTGAAATATGGCTCGAACAAAATCTTATTAAAAAACCATAAATAAATAACTATTCTACGTGAAACTGATGTCAATAGCATAGATTATGTCTAGATTATCATTTCTGTGAATTTGAATGTATTTCAATGATAGAAGTATTTTTTTGAAAAAAATGGCCGTATTATATTAAGGCACTTTTTTTAAAAATTGAATTTTTTTTCTTTCCCAAACTTCGTATACGTATAGTAGGGATGCCTTTGAACATATAAATATGGAATTGTTGGTAATTTTGTGAACACTTGTCGTTTTATAGGAATATAACTGAAATATAGCTCGAACAAAATCTTACTAAAAAACTATAAATAAATAACTATTCGAAGTGAAACTGATGTCAATAGCATAGATTATGTCTAGATTATCATTTCTGTGAATTTGAATGTATTTCAATGATAGAAGTATTTTTTGAAAAAAAATGGCCGTATTATAATAAGGCACTTTTTTTTAAAAATTGAATTTTTTTTTCTTTCCCAAACTTCGAATACGTATAGTAGGGATGCCTTTGAACATATAAATATGGAATTGTTGGTAATTTTGTGAACACTTGTCGTTTTATAGGAATATAACTGAAATATAGCTCGAACAAAATCGTATTAAAAAACCATAAATAAATAACTATTCTACGTGAAACTGATGTCAATAGCATAGATTATGTCTAGATTATCATTTCTGTGAATTTGAATGTATTTCAATGATAGAAGTATTTTTTTGAAAAAAAATGGCCGTATTATAATAAGGCACTTTTTTTAAAAATTGAATTTTTTTTTCTCTCCCAAACTTCGTATACGTATAGTAGGGATGCCGATGAACCTATAAATATGGAATTGGCCGAAATTTTGTGAACACTTGTCGTTTTATAGGTATATAACTGAAATATGGCTGGAACAAAATCGTATTAAAAAACCATAAATAAATAACTAAATAAATAACTATTCGACGTGAAACTGATGTCAATAGCATAGATTATGTCTAGATTATCATTTCTGTGAATTTGGATGTATTTCAATGATAGAAGTATTTTTTGAAAAAAAATGGCCGTATTATAATAAGGCACTTTTTTTAAAAATTGAATTTTTTTTTCTTTCCCAAACTTCGTATACGTATAGTAGGGATGCCTTTTGAACATATAAATATGGAATTGTTCAGTAATTTTGTGAACACTTGTCGTTTTATAGGAATATAACTGAAATATAGCTCGAACAAAATCTTACTAAAAAACTATAAATAAATAACTATTCGATGTGAAACTGATGTCAATAGCATAGAATATGTCTAGTTATCATTTCTGTGAATTTGGATGTATTTCAAAGATAGAAGTATTTTTTTGAAAAAAAATGGCCGTATTATAATAAGGCACTTTTTTAAAAAATTGAATTTTTTTTCTTTCCCAAACTTCGTATACGTATAGTAGGGATGCCGATGAACCTATAAATATGAAATTGGGCGAAATTTGGTGAACACTTGTCGTTTTATAGGTATATAACTGAAATATGGCTCGAACAAAATCGTATTAAAAAACCATAAATAAAAACTATTCGACGTGAAACTGATGTCAATAGCATAGATTATGTCTAGATTATCATTTCTGTGAATTTGAATGTATTTGAAAGATCTAAGTATTTTTCTGAAAAAAATGGCCGTATTATAATAAGGCACTTTTTTTTAAAAATTGAATTTTTTTTTCTTTCCCAAACTTCGTATACGTATAGTAGGGATGCCGAAGAACCTATAAATATGAAATTGGCCGAAATTTTGTGAACACTTGTCGTTTTATAGGTATATAACTGAAATATGGCTCGAACAAAATCGTATTAAAAAAGTATAAATAAATAACTATTCGATGTGAAACTGATGTCAATAGCATAGAATATGTCTAGTTTATCATTCCTGTGAATTTGGATATATTTCAATGATAGAAGTATTTTTTGAAAAAAAATGGCCGTATTATAATAAGACACTTTTTTTTAAAATTGAATTTTTTTTTCTTTCCCAAACTTCGTATACGTATAGTAGGGATGCCGAAGAATCTATAAATATGAAATTGGCCGAAATTTTGGGAACACTTGTCGTTTTATAGGTATATAACTGAAATATGGCTCGAACAAAATCGTATTAAAAAAGTATAATTAATAACTATTCGATGTGAAACTGATGTCAATTGCATAGAATATGTCTAGTTTATCATTCCTGTGAATTTGGATGTATTTCAAAAATCTAAGTATTTTTCTGAAAAAAAAATGGCCGTATTATAATAAGGCACTTTTTTTGAAAATTTAATTTTTTTTTTCTTTCCCAAACTACGCATACGTATAGTTGGGATGCTGATGAATCTGTAAATATAGAATTGGCCGAAATTTTGTGAACACTTGTCGTTTTATAGGTATATAACTGAAATATGGCTCGAACAAAATCGTATTAAAAAGTATGAATAAATAACTATTCGATGTGAAACTGATGTCAATAGCATAGAATATGTCTAGTTTATCATTTCCCTGAATTTGGATGTATTTCAAAGATAGAAGATTTTTTCTGAAAAAAAAATGGCCGTATTATAATAAGGCAATTTTTTTTGAAAATTTAATTTTTTTTTCTTTCCCAAACTTCGTATACGTATAGTAGGGATGCCGAAGAACCTATAAATATGAAATTGGCCGAAATTTTGTGAACACTTGTCGTTTTATAGGTATATAACTGAAATATGGCTCGAACAAAATCGTATTAAAAAAGTATAAATAAATAACTATTCGATGTGAAACTGATGTCAATAGCATAGAATATGTCTAGTTTATCATTCCTGTGAATTTGGATATATTTCAAAGATAGAAGTATTTTTTTGAAAAAAAATGGCCGTATTATAATAAGACACTTTTTTTTAAAATTGAATTTTTTTTTCTTTCCCAAACTTCGTATACGTATAGTAGGGATGCCGAAGAATCTATAAATATGAAATTGGCCGAAATTTTGGGAACACTTGTCGTTTTATAGGTATATAACTGAAATATGGCTCGAACAAAATCGTATTAAAAAAGTATAAATAAATAACTATTCGATGTGAAACTGATGTCAATTGCAATAGAATATGTCTAGTTTATCATTCCTGTGAATTTGGATGTATTTCAAAAATCTAAGTATTTTTCTGAAAAAAAAATGGCCGTATTATAATAAGGCACTTTTTTTTGAAAATTTAATTTTTTTTTCTTTCCCAAACTACGCATACGTATAGTTGGGATGCTGATGAATCTGTAAATATAGAATTGGCCGAAATTTTGTGAACACTTGTCGTTTTATAGGTATATAACTGAAATATGGCTCGAACAAAATCGTATTAAAAAAGTATGAATAAATAACTATTCGATGTGAAACTGATGTCAATAGCATAGAATATGTCTAGTTTATCATTTCCCTGAATTTGGATGTATTTCAAAGATAGAAGATTTTTTCTGAAAAAAAAAATGGCCGTATTATAATAAGGCAATTTTTTTGAAAATTTAATTTTTTTTTCTTTCCCAAACTTCGTATACGTATAGTAGGGATGCCGAAGAACCTATAAATATGAAATTGGCCGAAATTTTGTGAACACTTGTCGTTTTATAGGTATATAACTGAAATATGGGCTCGAACAAAATCGTATTAAAAAAGTATGAATAAATAACTATTCGATGTGAAACTGATGTCAATAGCATAGAATATGTCTAGTTTATCATTCCTGTGAATTTGGATATATTTCAAAGATAGAAGTATTTTTTTGAAAAAAAATGGCCGTATTATAATAAGACACTTTTTTTTAAAAATTGAATTTTTTTTTTCTTTCCCAAACTTCGTATACGTATAGTAGGGATGCCGAAGAATCTATAAATATGAAATTGGCCGAAATTTTGGGAACACTTGTCGTTTTATAGGTATATAACTGAAATATGGCTCGAACAAAATCGTATTAAAAAAGTATAAATAAATAACTATTCGATGTGAAACTGATGTCAATTGCATAGAATATGTCTAGTTTATCATTCCTGTGAATTTGGATGTATTTCAAAAATCTAAGTATTTTTCTGAAAAAAAAATGGCCGTATTATAATAAGGCACTTTTTTTTGAAAATTTAATTTTTTTTTTCTTTCCCAAACTACGCATACGTATAGTTGGGATGCTGATGAATCTGTAAATATAGAATTGGCCGAAATTTTGTGAACACTTGTCGTTTTATAGGTATATAACTGAAATATGGCTCGAACAAAATCGTATTAAAAAAGTATGAATAAATAACTATTCGATGTGAAACTGATGTCAATAGCATAGATATGTCTAGTTTATCATTTCCCTGAATTTGGATGTATTTCAAAGATAGAAGATTTTTTCTGAAAAAAAAATGGCCGTATTATAATAAGGCAATTTTTTTTTGAAAATTTAATTTTTTTTTCTTTCCCAAACTTCGTATACGTATAGTAGGGATGCCGAAGAACCTATAAATATGAAATTGGCCGAAATTTTGTGAACACTTGTCGTTTTATAGGTATATAACTGAAATATGGCTCGAACAAAATCGTATTAAAAAGTATAAATAAATAACTATTCGATGTGAAACTGATGTCAATAGCATAGAATATGTCTAGTTTATCATTCTGTGAATTTGGATATATTTCAAAGATAGAAGTATTTTTTTGAAAAAAAATGGGCCGTATTATAATAAGACACTTTTTTTTAAAAATTGAATTTTTTTTTCTTTCCCAAACTTCGTATACGTATAGTAGGGATGCCGAAGAATCTATAAATATGAAATTGGCCGAAATTTTGGGACACTTGTCGTTTTATAGGTATATAACTGAAATATGGCTCGAACAAAATCGTATTAAAAAAGTATAAATAAATAACTATTCGATGTGAAACTGATGTCAATTGCATAGAATATGTCTAGTTTATCATTCCTGTGAATTTGGATGTATTTCAAAATCTAAGTATTTTTCTGAAAAAAAAATGGCCGTATTATAATAAGGCACTTTTTTTGAAAATTTAATTTTTTTTTTCTTTCCCAAACTACGCATACGTATAGTTGGGATGCTGATGAATCTGTAAATATAGAATTGGCCGAAATTTTGTGAACACTTGTCGTTTTATAGGTATATAACTGAAATATGGCTCGAACAAAATCGTATTAAAAAGTATGAATAAATAACTATTCGATGTGAAACTGATGTCAATAGCATAGAATATGTCTAGTTTATCATTTCCCTGAATTTGGATGTATTTCAAAGATAGAAGATTTTTTCTGAAAAAAAAATGGCCGTATTATAATTAGGCAATTTTTTTTGAAAATTTAATTTTTTTTTCTTTCCCAAACTTCGTATACGTATAGTAGGGATGCCGGAGACCTATAAATATGAAATTGGCCGAATTTTGTGAACACTTGTCGTTTTATAGGTATATAACTGAAATATGGCTCGAACAAAATCGTATTAAAAAAGTATAAATAAATAACTATTCGATGTGAAACTGATGTCAATTGCATAGATATGTCTAGTTTATCATTCCTGTGAATTTGGATGTATTTCAAAAATCTAAGTATTTTTCTGAAAAAAAAATGGCCGTATTATAATAAGACACTTTTTTTTAAAATTGAATTTTTTTTTCTTTCCCAAACTTCGTATACGTATAGTAGGGATGCCGAAGAATCTATAAATATGAAATTGGCCGAAATTTTGGGAACACTTGTCGTTTTATAGGTATATAACTGAAATATGGCTCGAACAAAATCGTATTAAAAAAGTATAAATAAATAACTATTCGATGTGAAACTGATGTCAATTGCATAGAATATGTCTAGTTTATCATTCCTGTGAATTTGGATGTATTTCAAAATCTAAGTATTTTTCTGAAAAAAAAATGGCCGTATTATAATAAGGCACTTTTTTTTGAAAATTTAATTTTTTTTTTCTTTCCCAAACTACGCATACGTATAGTTGGGATGCTGATGAATCTGTAAATATAGAATTGGCCGAAATTTTGTGAACACTTGTCGTTTTATAGGTATATAACTGAAATATGGCTCGAACAAAATCGTATTAAAAAAGTATAAATAAATAACTATTCGATGTGAAACTGATGTCAATAGCATGGAATGGTCTAGTTTATCATTTCTTTGAATTTGGATGTATTTCAAGATAGAAGTATTTTTTTGAAAAAAAAAATGGCCGTATTATAATAAGGCAATTTTTTTTGAAAATTTAATTTTTTTTTTCTTTCCCAAACTATGCATACGTATAGTTGGGATGCTGATGAACCTATAAATATAGAATTGGCCGAAATTTTGTGAACACTTGTCGTTTTATAGGTATATAACTGAAATATGGCTCGAACAAAATCGTATTAAAAAAGTATAAATAAATAACTATTCGATGTGAAACTGATGTCAATAGCATAGAATATGTCTAGTTTATCATTCCTGTGAATTTGGATATATTTCAAAGATAGAAGTATTTTTTGAAAAAAAATGGCCGTATTATAATAAGACACTTTTTTTTAAAAATTGAATTTTTTTTTCTTTCCCAACTTCGTATACGTATAGTAGGGATGCCGAAGAATCTATAAATATGAAATTGGCCGAATTTTGGGAACACTTGTCGTTTTATAGGTATATAACTGAAATATGGCTCGAACAAAATCGTATTAAAAAAAGTATAAATAAATAACTATTCGATGTGAAACTGATGTCAATTGCATAGAATATGTCTAGTTTATCATTCCTGTGAATTTGGATGTATTTCAAAGATAGAAGTATTTTTTTAAAAAAAATGGCCGTATTATAATAAGGCACTTTTTTTTAAAATTGAATTTTTTTTTTCTTTCTCAAACTTCGTATACGTATAGTAGGAATGCCGAAGAACCTTTAACTATGAAATTGGCCGAAATTTTGTGAACACATGTCGTTTTATAGGTAATTAACTGAAATATGGCTCGAACAAAATCGTATTAAAAAAGTATAAATAAATAACTATTCGATGTGAAACTGATGTCAATAGCATAGAATATATCTATTTTATCATTTCCCTGAATTTGGATGTATTTCAAAGATAGAAGATTTTTTCTGAAAAAAAAAATGGCCGTATTATAATAAGCAATTTTTTTTGAAATTTATTTTTTTTTTCTTTCCCAAACTACGCATACGTATAGTTGGGATGCTGATGAACCTATAAATATAGAATTGGCCGAAATTTTGTGAACACTTGTCATTTTATAGGTATATAACTGAAATATGGCTCGAACAAAATCGTATTAAAAAAGTATAAATAAATAACTATTCGATGTGAAACTGATGTCAATTGCATAGAATAAGTCTAAATTATCATTTCTGTAAATTTAGATGTATTTCAGAGATCTAAGTATTTTTCTGAAAAAAAAATGGCCGTATTATAATAAGGCAATTTTTTTTGAAAATTTAATTTTTTTTCTTTCCCAAACTTCGTATACGTTTAGTAGGGATGCCGAAGAACCTATAAATATGAAATTGGCCGAAATTTTGTGAACACTTGTCGTTTTTAGGTATATAACTGAAATATGGCTCGAACAAAATCGTATTAAAAAAGTATAAATAAATAACTATTCGATGTGAAACTGATGTCAATAGCATAGAATATGTCTAGTTTATCATTCCTGTGAATTTGGATGTATTTCAAAGATAGAAGTATTTTTTTGAAAAAAAATGGCCGTATTATAATAAGGCAATTTTTTTTGAAAATTTAATTTTTTTTTCTTTCCCAAACTATGCATACGTATAGTTGGGATGCTGATGAACCTATAAATATAGAATTGGCCGAAATTTTGTGAACACTTGTCGTTTTATAGGTATATAACTGAAATATGGCTCGAACAAAATCGTATTAAAAAAGTATGAATAAATAACTATTCGATGTGAAACTGATGTCAATAGCATAGAATATGTCTAGTTTATCATTTCCCTGAATTTGGATGTATTTCAAAGATAGAAGATTTTTTTCTGAAAAAAAAATGGCCGTATTATAATAAGGCAATTTTTTTTGAAAATTTAATTTTTTTTTCTTTCCCAAACTTCGTATACGTATAGTAGGGATGCCGAAGAACCTATAAATATGAAATTGGCCGAAATTTTGTGAACACTTGTCGTTTTATAGGTATATAACTGAAATATGGCTCGAACAAAATCGTATTAAAAAAGTATAAATAAATAACTATTCGATGTGAAACTGATGTCAATAGCATAGAATATGTCTAGTTTATCATTCCTGTGAATTTGGATATATTTCAAAGATAGAAGTATTTTTTTGAAAAAAAATGGCCGTATTATAATAAGACACTTTTTTTTAAAAATTGAATTTTTTTTTCTTTCCCAAACTTCGTATACGTATAGTAGGGATGCCGAAGAATCTATAAATATGAAATTGGCCGAAATTTTGGGAACACTTGTCGTTTTATAGGTATATAACTGAAATATGGCTCGAACAAAATCGTATTAAAAAAGTATAAATAAATAACTATTCGATGTGAAACTGATGTCAATTGCATAGAATATGTCTAGTTTATCATTCCTGTGAATTTGGATGTATTTCAAAAATCTAAGTATTTTTCTGAAAAAAAAAATGGCCGTATTATAATAAGGCACTTTTTTTTGAAATTTAATTTTTTTTTTCTTTCCCAAACTACGCATACGTATAGTTGGGATGCTGATGAATCTGTAAATATAGAATTGGCCGAAATTTTGTGAACACTTGTCGTTTTATAGGTATATAACTGAAATATGGCTCGAACAAAATCGTATTAAAAAAGTATGAATAAATAACTATTCGATGTGAAACTGATGTCAATAGCATAGAATATGTCTAGTTATCATTTCCCTGAATTTGGATTGTATTTCAAAGATAGAAGATTTTTTCTGAAAAAAAAAATGGCCGTATTATAATAAGGCAATTTTTTTTGAAAATTTAATTTTTTTTTCTTTCCCAAACTTCGTATACGTATAGTAGGGATGCCGAAGAACCTATAAATATGAAATTGGCCGAAATTTTGTGAACACTTGTCGTTTTTATAGGTATATAACTGAAATATGGCTCGAACAAAATCGTATTAAAAAAGTATAAATAAATAACTATTCGATGTGAAACTGATGTCAATTGCATAGAATATGTCTAGTTTATCATTCCTGTGAATTTGGATGTATTTCAAAGATAGAAGTATTTTTTTGAAAAAAAAAATGGCCGTATTATAATAAGGCAATTTTTTTTGAAATTTAATTTTTTTTTCTTTCCCAAACTATGCATACGTATAGTTGGGATGCTGATGAACCTATAAATATAGAATTGGCCGAAATTTTGTGAACACTTGTCGTTTTATAGGTATATAACTGAAATATGGCTCGAACAAAATCGTATTAAAAAGTATAAATAAATAACTATTCGATGTGAAACTGATGTCAATAGCATAGAATATGTCTAGTTTATCATTCCTGTGAATTTGGATATATTTCAAAGATAGAAGTATTTTTTTGAAAAAAAATGGCCGTATTATAATAAGACACTTTTTTTTAAAATTGAATTTTTTTTTCTTTCCCAAACTTCGTATACGTATAGTAGGGATGCCGAAGAATCTATAAATATGAAATTGGCCGAAATTTTGGGAACACTTGTCGTTTTATAGGTATATAACTGAAATATGGCTCGAACAAAATCGTATTAAAAAGTATAAATAAATAACTATTCGATGTGAAACTGATGTCAATTGCATAGAATATGTCTAGTTTATCATTCCTGTGAATTGGATGTATTTCAAAGATAGAAGTATTTTTTTAAAAAAAAATGGCCGTATTATAATAAGGCACTTTTTTTAAAAATTGAATTTTTTTTTTCTTTCTCAAACTTCGTATACGTATAGTAGGAATGCCGAAGAACCTTTAACTATGAAATTGGCCGAAATTTTGTGAACACATGTCGTTTTATAGGTAATTAACTGAAATATGGCTCGAACAAAATCGTATTAAAAAAGTATAAATAAATAACTATTCGATGTGAAACTGATGTCAATAGCATAGAATATATCTATTTTATCATTTCCCTGAATTGGATGTATTTCAAAGATAGAAGTATTTTTTTGAAAAAAATGGCCGTATTATAATAAGGCAATTTTTTTTGAAAATTTAATTTTTTTTTTCTTTCCCAAACTATGCATACGTATAGTTGGGATGCTGATGAACCTATAAATATAGAATTGGCCGAAATTTTGTGAAACACTTGTCGTTTTTAGGTATATAACTGAAATATGGCTCGAACAAAATCGTATTAAAAAAGTATAAATAAATAACTATTCGATGTGAAACTGATGTCAATTGCATAGAATAAGTCTAAATTATCATTTCTGTAAATTTAGATGTATTTCAGAGATCTAAGTATTTTTCTGAAAAAAAATGGCCGTATTATAATAAGGCATTTTTTTTGAAAATTTAATTTTTTTTTCTTTCCCAAACTTCGTATACGTTTAGTAGGGATGCCGAAGAACCTATAAATATGAAATTGGCCGAAATTTTGTGAACACTTGTCGTTTTTAGGTATATAACTGAAATATGGCTCGAACAAAATCGTATTAAAAAAGTATAAATAAATAACTATTCGATGTGAAACTGATGTCAATAGCATAGAATATGTCTAGTTTATCATTCCTGTGAATTTGGATGTATTTCAAAGATAGAAGTATTTTTTTGAAAAAAAATGGCCGTATTATAATAAGGCAATTTTTTTTGAAAATTTAATTTTTTTTTTCTTTCCCAAACTATGCATACGTATAGTTGGGATGCTGATGAACCTATAAATATAGAATTGGCCGAAATTTTGTGAACACTTGTCGTTTTATAGGTATATAACTGAAATATGGCTCGAACAAAATCGTATTAAAAAAGTATGAATAAATAACTATTCGATTGTGAAACTGATGTCAATAGCATAGAATATGTCTAGTTTATCATTTCCCTGAATTTGGATGTATTTCAAAGATAGAAGATTTTTTCTGAAAAAAAAATGGCCGTATTATAATAAGGCAATTTTTTTTGAAAATTTAATTTTTTTTTCTTTCCCAAACTTCGTATACGTATAGTAGGGATGCCGAAGAACCTATAAATATGAAATTGGCCGAAATTTTGTGAACACTTGTCGTTTTATAGGTATATAACTGAAATATGGCTCGAACAAAATCGTATTAAAAAAGTATAAATAAATAACTATTCGATGTGAAACTGATGTCAATAGCATAGAATATGTCTAGTTTATCATTCCTGTGAATTTGGATATATTTCAAAGATAGAAGTATTTTTTTGAAAAAAAATGGCCGTATTATAATAAGACACTTTTTTTTAAAAATTGAATTTTTTTTCTTTCCCAAACTTCGTATACGTATAGTAGGGATGCCGAAGAATCTATAAATATGAAATTGGCCGAAATTTTGGGAACACTTGTCGTTTTATAGGTATATAACTGAAATATGGCTCGAACAAAATCGTATTAAAAAAGTATAAATAAATAACTATTCGATGTGAAACTGATGTCATTGCATAGAATATGTCTAGTTTATCATTCCTGTGAATTTGGATGTATTTCAAAAATCTAAGTATTTTTCTGAAAAAAAATGGCCGTATTATAATAAGGCACTTTTTTTTGAAAATTTAATTTTTTTTTTTCTTTCCCAAACTACGCATACGTATAGTTGGGATGCTGATGAATCTGTAAATATAGAATTGGCCGAAATTTTGTGAACACTTGTCGTTTTATAGGTATATAACTGAAATATGGCTCGAACAAAATCGTATTAAAAAAGTATAAATAAATAACTATTCGATGTGAAACTGATGTCAATAGCATGGAATGGTCTAGTTTATCATTTCTTTGAATTTGGATGTATTTCAAAGATAGAAGTATTTTTTTGAAAAAAAAAATGGCCGTATTATAATAAGGCAATTTTTTTTGAAAATTTAATTTTTTTTTTCTTTCCCAAACTATATAGTTGGGATGCTGATGAACCTATAAATATAGAATTGGCCGAAATTTTGTGAACACTTGTCGTTTATAGGTATATAACTGAAATATGGCTCGAACAAAATCGTATTAAAAAAGTATAAATAAATAACTATTCGATGTGAAACTGATGTCAATAGCATAGAATATGTCTAGTTTATCATTCCTGTGAATTTGGATATATTTCAAAGATAGAAGTATTTTTTTGAAAAAAAATGGCCGTATTATAATAAGACACTTTTTTTTAAAAATTGAATTTTTTTTTCTTTCCCAAACTTCGTATACGTATAGTAGGGATGCCGAAGAATCTATAAATATGAAATTGGCCGAAATTTTGGGAACACTTGTCGTTTTATAGGTATATAACTGAAATATGGCTCGAACAAAATCGTATTAAAAAAGTATAAATAAATAACTATTCGATGTGAAACTGATGTCAATTGCATAGAATATGTCTAGTTTATCATTCCTGTGAATTTGGATGTATTTCAAAGATAGAAGTATTTTTTAAAAAAAAATGGCCGTATTATAATAAGGCACTTTTTTTAAAAATTGAATTTTTTTTCTTTCTCAAACTTCGTATACGTATAGTAGGAATGCCGAAGAACCTTTAACTATGAAATTGGCCGAAATTTTTGTGAACACATGTCGTTTTATAGGTAATTAACTGAAATATGGCTCGAACAAAATCGTATTAAAAAAGTATAAATAAATAACTATTCGATGTGAAACTGATGTCAATAGCATAGAATATATCTATTTTATCATTTCCCTGAATTTGGATGTATTTCAAAGATAGAAGATTTTTTCTGAAAAAAAAATGGCCGTATTATAATAAGGCAATTTTTTTTGAAAATTTATTTTTTTTTCTTTCCCAAACTACGCATACGTATAGTTGGGATGCTGATGAACCTATAAATATAGAATTGGCCGAAATTTTGTGAACACTTGTCATTTTATAGGTATATAACTGAAATATGGCTCGAACAAAATCGTATTAAAAAAGTATAAATAAATAACTATTCGATGTGAAACTGATGTCAATTGCATAGAATAAGTCTAAATTATCATTTCTGTAAATTTAGATGTATTTCAGAGATCTAAGTATTTTTCTGAAAAAAAATGGCCGTATTATAATAAGGCACTTTTTTTTGAAAATTTAATTTTTTTTTTCTTTCCCAAACTACGCATACGTATAGTTGGGATGCTGATGAACCTGTAAATATAGAATTGGCCAAAATTTTGTGAACACTTGTCGTTTTATAGGTATATAACTGAAATATGGCTCGAACAAAATCGTATTAAAAAAGTATAAATAAATAACTATTCGATGTGAAACTGATGTCAATAGCATAGAATATGTCTAGTTTATCATTTCCCTGAATTTGGATGTATTTCAAAGATAGAAGATTTTTTCTGAAAAAAAAATGGCCGTATTATAATAAGGCAATTTTTTTTGAAAATTTAATTTTTTTTCTTTCCCAAACTTCGTATACGTATAGTAGGGATGCCGAAGAACCTATAAATATGAAATTGGCCGAAATTTTGTGAACACTTGTCGTTTTATAGGTATATAACTGAAATATGGCTCGAACAAAATCGTATTAAAAAAGTATAAATAAATAACTATTCGATGTGAAACTGATGTCAATAGCATAGAATATGTCTAGTTTATCATTCCTGTGAATTTGGATATATTTCAAAGATAGAAGTATTTTTTTGAAAAAAAATGGCCGTATTATAATAAGACACTTTTTTTTAAAATTGAATTTTTTTTCTTTCCCAAACTTCGTATACGTATAGTAGGGATGCCGAAGAATCTATAAATATGAAATTGGCCGAAATTTTGGGAACACTTGTCGTTTTATAGGTATATAACTGAAATATGGCTCGAACAAAATCGTATTAAAAAAGTATAAATAAATAACTATTCGATGTGAAACTGATGTCAATTGCATAGAATATGTCTAGTTTATCATTCCTGTGAATTTGGATGTATTTCAAAAATCTAAGTATTTTTCTGAAAAAAAAATGGCCGTATTATAATAAGGCACTTTTTTTTGAAAATTTAATTTTTTTTTTCTTTCCCAAACTACGCATACGTATAGTTGGGATGCTGATGAATCTGTAAATATAGAATTGGCCGAAATTTTGTGAACACTTGTCGTTTTATAGGTATATAACTGAAATATGGCTCGAACAAAATCGTATTAAAAAAGTATGAATAAATAACTATTCGATGTGAAACTGATGTCAATAGCATAGAATATGTCTAGTTTATCATTTCCCTGAATTTGGATGTATTTCAAAGATAGAAGATTTTTTCTGAAAAAAAAATGGCCGTATTATAATAAGGCAATTTTTTTTGAAAATTTAATTTTTTTTTCTTTCCCAAACTTCGTATACGTATAGTAGGGATGCCGAAGAACCTATAAATATGAAATTGGCCGAAATTTTGTGAACACTTGTCGTTTTATAGGTATATAACTGAAATATGGCTCGAACAAAATCGTATTAAAAAAGTATAAATAAATAACTATTCGATGTGAAACTGATGTCAATTGCATAGAATATGTCTAGTTTATCATTCCTGTGAATTTGGATGTATTTCAAAAATCTAAGTATTTTTCTGAAAAAAAAATGGCCGTATTATAATAAGGCACTTTTTTTTGAAATTTAATTTTTTTTTTCTTTCCCAAACTACGCATACGTATAGTTGGGATGCTGATGAATCTGTAATATAGAATTGGCCGAAATTTTGTGAACACTTGTCGTTTTATAGGTATATAACTGAAATATGGCTCGAACAAAATAGTATTAAAAAAGTATAAATAAATAACTATTCGATGTGAAACTGATGTCAATAGCATAGAATATGTCTAGTTTATCATTTCTTTGAATTTGGATGTATTTCAAAGATAGAAGATTTTTTCTGAAAAAAAATGGCCCTATTATAATAAGGCACTTTTTTTTGAAAATTTAATTTTTTTTTTCTTTCCCAAACTACGCATACGTATAGTTGGGATGCTGATGAATCTGTAAATATAGAATTGGCCGAAATTTTGTGAACACTTGTCGTTTTATAGGTATATAACTGAAATATGGCTCGAACAAAATCGTATTAAAAAAGTATAAATAAATAACTATTCGATGTGAAACTGATGTCAATAGCATGGAATGGTCTAGTTTATCATTTCTTTGAATTTGGATGTATTTCAAAGATAGAAGTATTTTTTTGAAAAAAAAAATGGCCGTATTATAATAAGGCAATTTTTTTTGAAAATTTAATTTTTTTTTTCTTTCCCAAACTATGCATACGTATAGTTGGGATGCTGATGAACCTATAAATATAGAATTGGCCGAAATTTTGTGAACACTTGTCGTTTTATAGGTATATAACTGAAATATGGCTCGAACAAAATCGTATTAAAAAAGTATAAATAAATAACTATTCGATGTGAAACTGATGTCAATAGCATAGAATATGTCTAGTTTATCATTCCTGTGAATTTGGATATATTTCAAAGATAGAAGTATTTTTTTGAAAAAAAATGGCCGTATTATAATAAGACACTTTTTTTTAAAAATTGAATTTTTTTTTCTTTCCCAAACTTCGTATACGTATAGTAGGGATGCCGAAGAATCTATAAATATGAAATTGGCCGAAATTTTGGAACACTTGTCGTTTTATAGGTATATAACTGAAATATGGCTCGAACAAAATCGTATTAAAAAAGTATAAATAAATAACTATTCGATGTGAAACTGATGTCAATTGCATAGAATATGTCTAGTTTATCATTCCTGTGAATTTGGATGTATTTCAAAATCTAAGTATTTTCTGAAAAAAAAATGGCCGTATTATAATAAGGCACTTTTTTTTGAAAATTTAATTTTTTTTTTCTTTCCCAAACTACGCATACGTATAGTTGGGATGCTGATGAATCTGTAAATATAGAATTGGCCGAAATTTTGTGAACACTTGTCGTTTTATAGGTATATAACTGAAATATGGCTCGAACAAAATCGTATTAAAAAAGTATGAATAAATAACTATTCGATGTGAAACTGATGTCAATAGCATAGAATATGTCTAGTTTATCATTTCCTGAATTTGGATGTATTTCAAAGATAGAAGATTTTTTCTGAAAAAAAAATGGCCGTATTATAATAAGGCAATTTTTTTTGAAAATTTAATTTTTTTTTCTTCCCAAACTTCGTATACGTATAGTAGGGATGCCGAAGAACCTATAAATATGAAATTGGGCCGAAATTTTGTGAACACTTGTCGTTTTATAGGTATATAACTGAAATATGGCTCGAACAAAATCGTATTAAAAAAGTATAAATAAATAACTATTCGATGTGAAACTGATGTCAATTGCATAGAATATGTCTAGTTTATCATTCCTGTGAATTTGGATGTATTTCAAAAATCTAAGTATTTTTCTGAAAAAAAAATGGCCGTATTATAATAAGGCACTTTTTTTTGAAAATTTAATTTTTTTTTTCTTTCCCAAACTACGCATACGTATAGTTGGGATGCTGATGAATCTGTAAATATAGAATTGGCCGAAATTTTGTGAACACTTGTCGTTTTATAGGTATATAACTG
>CAWVNS010000034.1:0-30592 GCA_963930675.1 Gnaphalium uliginosum | reverse complement strand
AAGCGACTACACCTTAAAGTTATGGCTAATTAAAGTAACTGACTAAATTAACACATAAAACATTGAACCACATAAATCCATATAATCAACATAACATCACTGGATTTATGTGATTTTATTTTCGTTCAGGCTATTTTCGAACTGATCTATAGGGGGTGGTGAGTTTTTAAAGAAATCCCAGACCCTTTGCAAATCATAACAAGAAGCTAAATGATTTAGTTATAATTTTAATTAACTGAATTATATTTAATTAATACAGTCTATGACTTTTTTTATTAGTATATTAACAAAACAGTTAAAAATAAAGCATGTGAGCAACCACTTTAAAGAACTCTCAATGAAAAAATAAGGTTTTCCATGGTTTTTTTTTCTATATTGTGGATAACATTCTGATGCTATGTAGCGTTGTATATCCCCCACCCACACCACAAAACTAAGAAATTTTATATTTTTAAAACTTACTCAAAATTTGCCGCAATATTATTAGATTTTTCAGATGTGTTCCACATTTCCTCTTCTTCTAATACTTCACGTTTAAATCTATTCATAATATCATAAATATTAATAACATTGTTATTTTTAATCAATTGAAAACCTTATTTATTAAAAATAAATAAAACTTTACCCGATTACTGATCAATCAAAAAATGCACTGTAGATACTTCTCAAATTGAATATATTAAACAATAAACTAAATAAAAATACATTTTAAAAATAACATTATTTAATCTTCCACTCCGGGTAAATATTCAATATTAAAATGACAAACCATTCCCCCTACTCGAATCATGTTCATTGTTTGAAAACAAGACTTAAGATTAAATAATTATGTACTGGTTAAAGCGACTACACAATAAAGTTATCTCTAATTAAAGTAACTGATTAAATTAACACATAAAACATTAAACCCCATAAATCCATATAATCAACATAACATTACTGGATTCATAAGATTTCAATTTTTGTTCATGCTAGTTTTGAACTGATCTATAGGGGGTAATGAGTATTTAAAGAAATCCCAGGCCCTTTGCAAATCATAACAAGAAGCTAAATAATTAAGTTATAATTTTAATTTACTGAATTATAATAAATTCAAAATAGTCTATGACTTTTTTTATTAGTTTATTAACAAAACAGTTAAAAATAATGCATGTGATCAACCAGTTTAAAGAATTCTCAATGATAAAATAAGGTTTTTCCATGGTTTTTTTTTCTATATTGTGGATAACATTCTGATGCTATGTAGCGTTGTATATCCCCCTCCCACACTACAAAACTAAGAAATTTTATATTTTTAAAACTTACTCAAAATTTGCCGCAATATATTTTGATTTTTCAGGTGTGTTCGACATTTCCTCTTTTTCTAATACTTCACGTTTAAATCTATTCATAATATCATAAATATTAATAACATTGTTATTTTTAATCAATTGAAAACCTTATTTATTAAAAATAAATAAAACATTACCCGATTACTGATCAATCAAAAAATGCACTGTAGATACTTCACAAATTAAATATATTAAACAATAAACTAAATAAATATACATTTTATAAATAACATTATATAATCTTCCCCTCCGGGTAAATATTCAATATTAAAATGACAAACCATTCCCCCTACCCGAATCATGTTCATTGTTTGAAAACAAGACTAAAGATTAAATAATTATGTACTGGTTAAAGCGACTACACAATAAAGTTATCTCTAATTAAAGTAACTGACTAAATTAACACATAAAACATTAAACCCCATAAATCCATATAATCAACATAACATTACTGGATTCATAAGATTTTAATTTTCGTTCATGCTATTTTTGAAATGATCTATAGGGGGTAATGAGTATTTAAAGAAATCCCAGGCCCTTGGCAAATCATAACAATTAAACAGAAGCTAAACGATTTAGTTATAATTTTAATCAACTGAATTATATTTAATTAATATAGTCTATGACTTTTTTTATTAGTATATTAACAAAACAGTTAAAAATAAAGCATGTGAGCAACCACTTCAAAGAACTCTCAATGATAAAATAAGGTTTTTCCATGGTATTTTTTCTATATTGTTGAAAACACGCTAGTGCTATGTAGTGGTCTAAATCCTCCACCCCCACCACAAATTAAGAAATTTTTATTTTTAAAACTTACTCAAAATTTGCCGCAATATTATTTGATTCTTCAGGTGTGTTCCACATTTCCTCTTCTTCTAATACTTCACGTTTAAATCTATTCATAATATCATAAATATTAATAACATTGTTATTTTTAATCAATTGAAAACTTTATTTATTAAAAATAAATAAAACTTTACCCAATAACTGATCAATCAAAAAATGCACTGTAGATACTTCACAAATTAAATATATTAAACAATAAACTAAATAAATATACATTTTATAAATTAAATTATATAATCTTCCCCTTAGAGTAAATATCCAATATTTAAATGACAAACCATTCCTCCCCTCCCCGAATCATGTTCATAGTTTGAACGCAAGACTAAATAATTATGTACTGGTTAAAGCGACTACACCTTATAGTTATGGCTAATTAATGTAACTGACTAAATTAACACATAAAACATTGAACCACATAAATCCATTTAATCAACATAACATTACAGGATTCATAAGATTTTAATTTCGTCCCTGCTATTTTTGAACTGATCTAAAGGGGGTAATGAGTATTTAAAGAAATCCCAAGCCCTTTGCAAATCATAACAAGAAGCTAAATAATTATGTTATAATTTTAATTTACTGAATTATATTAAATTCAAAATAGTCTATGACTTTTTTTATTAGTTTATTAACAAAACAGTTAAAAATAATGCATGTGATAAACCAGTTTAAAGAATTCTCAATGATAAAATAAGGTTTGTCCATGGTTTTTTTTTTCTATATTGTGGAAAACATTCTGATGCTATGTAGCGTTGTATATCCCCCTCCCACACCACAAAACTAAGAAATTTTATATTTTTAAAACTTACTCAAAATTTGCCGCAATATTATTTGATTTTTCAGATGTGTTCCACATTTCCTCTTCTTCTAATACTTCACGTTTAAATCTATTCATAATATCATAAATATTAATAACATTGTTATTTTTAATCAATTGAAAAACTTATTTATTAAAAATAAATTAAACTTTACCCGATTACTGATCAATCAAGAAATGCACTGTAGATACTTCACAAATTAAATATATTAAACAATAAACTAAATAAATATACATTTTATAAATAACATTACATAATCTTCCCCTCCGGGTAAATATTCAATATTAAAATGACAAACCATTCCTCCCCTCCCCAAATCATGTTCATAGTTTGAACGCAAGACTAAATAATTATGTACTGGTTAAAGCGACTACACCTTAAAGTTATGGCTAATTAAAGTAACTGACTAAATTAACACATAAAACATTGAACCACATAAATCCATATAATCAACATAACATCACTGGATTTATGTGATTTTATTTTCGTTCAGGCTATTTTCGAACTGATCTATAGGGGGTGGTGAGTTTTTAAAGAAATCCCAGACCCTTTGCAAATCATAACAAGAAGCTAAATGATTTAGTTATAATTTTAATTAACTGAATTATATTTAATTAATACAGTCTATGACTTTTTTTATTAGTATATTAACAAAACAGTTAAAAATAAAGCATGTGAGCAACCACTTTAAAGAACTCTCAATGAAAAAATAAGGTTTTCCATGGTTTTTTTTTTCTATATTGTGGATAACATTCTGATGCTATGTAGCGTTGTATATCCCCCACCCACACCACAAAACTAAGAAATTTTATATTTTTAAAACTTACTCAAAATTTGCCGCAATATTATTAGATTTTTCAGATGTGTTCCACATTTCCTCTTCTTCTAATACTTCACGTTTAAATCTATTCATAATATCATAAATATTAATAACATTGTTATTTTAATCAATTGAAAACCTTATTTATTAAAAATAAATAAAACTTTACCCGATTACTGATCAATCAAAAAATGCACTGTAGATACTTCTCAAATTGAATATATTAAACAATAAACTAAATAAAAATACATTTTAAAAATAACATTATTTAATCTTCCACTCCGGGTAAATATTCAATATTAAAATGACAAACCATTCCCCCTACTCGAATCATGTTCATTGTTTGAAAACAAGACTTAAGATTAAATAATTATGTACTGGTTAAAGCGACTACACAATAAAGTTATCTCTAATTAAAGTAACTGATTAAATTAACACATAAAACATTAAACCCCATAAATCCATATAATCAACATAACATTACTGGATTCATAAGATTTCAATTTTTGTTCATGCTAGTTTTGAACTGATCTATAGGGGGTAATGAGTATTTAAAGAAATCCCAGGCCCTTTGCAAATCATAACAAGAAGCTAAATAATTAAGTTATAATTTTAATTTACTGAATTATAATAAATTCAAAATAGTCTATGACTTTTTTTATTAGTTTATTAACAAAACAGTTAAAAATAATGCATGTGATCAACCAGTTTAAAGAATTCTCAATGATAAAATAAGGTTTTTCCATGGTTTTTTTTTCTATATTGTGGATAACATTCTGATGCTATGTAGCGTTGTATATCCCCCTCCCACACTACAAAACTAAGAAATTTTATATTTTTAAAACTTGCTCAAAATTTGCCGCAATATATTTTGATTTTTCAGGTGTGTTCGACATTTCCTCTTTTTCTAATACTTCACGTTTAAATCTATTCATAATATCATAAATATTAATAACATTGTTATTTTTAATCAATTGAAAACCTTATTTATTAAAAATAAATAAAACATTACCCGATTACTGATCAATCAAAAAATGCACTGTAGATACTTCACAAATTAAATATATTAAACAATAAACTAAATAAATATACATTTTATAAATAACATTATATAATCTTCCCCTCCGGGTAAATATTCAATATTAAAATGACAAACCATTCCCCCTACCCGAATCATGTTCATTGTTTGAAAACAAGACTAAAGATTAAATAATTATGTACTGGTTAAAGCGACTACACAATAAAGTTATCTCTAATTAAAGTAACTGACTAAATTAACACATAAAACATTAAACCCCATAAATCCATATAATCAACATAACATTACTGGATTCATAAGATTTAAATTTTCGTTCATGCTATTTTTGAAATGATCTATAGGGGGTAATGAGTATTTAAAGAAATCCCAGGCCCTTGGCAAATCATAACAATTAAACAGAAGCTAAACGATTTAGTTATAATTTTAATCAACTGAATTATATTTAATTAATATAGTCTATGATTTTTTTTATTAGTATATTAACAAAACAGTTAAAAATAAAGCATGTGAGCAACCACTTCAAAGAACTCTCAATGATAAAATAAGGTTTTTCCATGGTATTTTTTCTATATTGTTGAAAACACGCTAGTGCTATGTAGTGGTCTAAATCCTCCACCCCCACCACAAATTAAGAAATTTTTATTTTTAAAACTTACTCAAAATTTGCCGCAATATTATTTGATTCTTCAGGTGTGTTCCACATTTCCTCTTCTTCTAATACTTCACGTTTAAATCTATTCATAATATCATAAATATTAATAACATTGTTATTTTTAATCAATTGAAAACTTTATTTATTAAAAATAAATAAAACTTTACCCAATAACTGATCAATCAAAAAATGCACTGTAGATACTTCACAAATTAAATATATTAAACAATAAACTAAATAAATATACATTTTATAAATTAAATTATATAATCTTCCCCTTAGAGTAAATATCCAATATTTAAATGACAAACCATTCCTCCCCTCCCCGAATCATGTTCATAGTTTGAACGCAAGACTAAATAATTATGTACTGGTTAAAGCGACTACACCTTATAGTTATGGCTAATTAATGTAACTGACTAAATTAACACATAAAACATTGAACCACATAAATCCATTTAATCAACATAACATTACAGGATTCATAAGATTTTAATTTTCGTCCCTGCTATTTTTGAACTGATCTAAAGGGGGTAATGAGTATTTAAAGAAATCCCAAGCCCTTTGCAAATCATAACAAGAAGCTAAATAATTATGTTATAATTTTAATTTACTGAATTATATTAAATTCAAAATAGTCTATGACTTTTTTTATTAGTTTATTAACAAAACAGTTAAAAATAATGCATGTGATAAACCAGTTTAAAGAATTCTCAATGATAAAATAAGGTTTGTCCATGGTTTTTTTTTTCTATATTGTGGAAAACATTCTGATGCTATGTAGCGTTGTATATCCCCCTCCCACACCACAAAACTAAGAAATTTTATATTTTTAAAACTTACTCAAAATTTGCCGCAATATTATTTGATTTTTCAGATGTGTTCCACATTTCCTCTTCTTCTAATACTTCACGTTTAAATCTATTCATAATATCATAAATATTAATAACATTGTTATTTTTAATCAATTGAAAAACTTATTTATTAAAAATAAATTAAACTTTACCCGATTACTGATCAATCAAGAAATGCACTGTAGATACTTCACAAATTAAATATATTAAACAATAAACTAAATAAATATACATTTTATAAATAACATTACATAATCTTCCCCTCCGGGTAAATATTCAATATTAAAATGACAAACCATTCCTCCCCTCCCCGAATCATGTTCATAGTTTGAACGCAAGACTAAATAATTATGTACTGGTTAAAGCGACTACACCTTAAAGTTATGGCTAATTAAAGTAACTGACTAAATTAACACATAAAACATTGAACCACATAAATCCATATAATCAACATAACATCACTGGATTCATGTGATTTTATTTTCGTTCAGGCTATTTTCGAACTGATCTATAGGGGATGGTGAGTTTTTAAAGAAATCCCAGGCCCTTGGCAAATCAAAACAATTAAACAGAAGCTAAACGATTTAGTTATAATTTTAATCAACTGAATTATATTTAATTAATATAGTCTATGAATTTTTTTTTAGTATATTAACAAAACAGTTAAAAATAAAGCATGTGAGCAACCACTTCAAAGAACTCTCAATGATAAAATAAGGTTTTTCCATGGTATTTTTTCTATATTGTTGAAAACACGCTATTGCTATGTAGCGTTGTAAATCCTTCACCCCCGCCACAAATTAAGAAATTTTTATTTTTAAAACTTACTCAAAATTTGCCGCAATATTATTTGATTCTTCAGGTGTGTTCCACATTTCCTCTTCTTCTAATACTTCACGTTTAAATCTATTCATAATATCATAAATATTAATAACATTGTTATTTTTAATCAATTGAAAACTTTATTTATTAAAAATAAATAAAACTTTACCCAATTACTGATCAATCAAAAAATGCACTGTAGATACTTCACAAATTAAATATATTAAACAATAAACTAAATAAATATACATTTTATAAATTAAATTATATAATCTTCCCCTTAGAGTAAATATCCAATATTTAAATGACAAACCATTCCTCCCCTCCCCGAATCATGTTCATAGTTTGAACGCAAGACTAAATAATTATGTACTGGTTAAAGCGACTACACCTTATAGTTATGGCTAATTAAAGTAACTGACTAAATTAACACATAAAACATTGAACCACATAAATCCATTTAATCAACATAACATTACAGGATTCATAAGATTTTAATTTTCGTTCCTGCTATTTTTGAACTGATCTAAAGGGGGTAATGAGTTTTTAAAGAAATCCCAGGCCTTTTGCAAATCATAACAAGAAGCTAAATGATTTAGTTATAATTTTAATTAACTGAATTATATTTAATTAATATAGTCTATGACTTTTTTTATTAGTATATTAACAAAACAGTTAAAAATAAAGCATGTGAGCAACCACTTTAAAGAACTCTCAATGATAAAATAAGGTTTTTCCATGGTTTTTTTTTTCTATATTGTGGAAAACATTCTGATGCTATGTAGCGTTGTATATCCCCCTCCCACACCACAAAACTAAGAAATTTTATATTTTTAAAACTTACTCAAAATTTGCCGCAATATTATTTGATTTTTCAGATGTGTTCCACATTTCCTCTTCTTCTAATACTTCACGTTTAAATCTATTCATAATATCATAAATATTAATAACATTGTTATTTTTAATCAATTGAAAAACTTATTTATTAAAAATAAATAAAACTTTACCCGATTACTGATCAATCAAAAAATGCACTGTAGATACTTCACAAATTAAATATATTAAACAATAAACTAAATAAATATACATTTTATAAATAACATTACATAATCTTCCCCTCCGGGTAAATATTCAATATTAAAATGACAAACCATTCCTCCCCTCCCCAAATCATGTTCATAGTTTGAACGCAAGACTAAATAATTATGTACTGGTTAAAGCGACTACACCTTAAAGTTATGGCTAATTAAAGTAACTGACTAAATTAACACATAAAACATTGAACCACATAAATCCATATAATCAACATAACATCACTGGATTTATGTGATTTTATTTTCGTTCAGGCTATTTTCGAACTGATCTATAGGGGGTGGTGAGTTTTTAAAGATATCCCAGACACTTTGCAAATCATAACAAGAAGCTAAATGATTTAGTTATAATTTTAATTAACTGAATTATATTTAATTAATACAGTCTATGACTTTTTTTATTAGTATATTAACAAAACAGTTAAAAATAAAGCATGTGAGCAACCACTTTAAAGAACTCTCAATGAAAAAATAAGGTTTTCCATGGTTTTTTTTTCTATATTGTGGATAACATTCTGATGCTATGTAGCGTTGTATATCCCCCACCCACACCACAAAACTAAGAAATTTTATATTTTTAAAACTTACTCAAAATTTGCCGCAATATTATTTGATTTTTCAGATGTGTTCCACATTTCCTCTTCTTCTAATACTTCACGTTTAAATCTATTCATAATATCATAAATATTAATAACATTGTTATTTTTAATCAATTGAAAACCTTATTTATTAAAAATAAATAAAACTTTACCCGATTACTGATCAATCAAAAAATGCACTGTAGATACTTCTCAAATTGAATATATTAAACAATAAACTAAATAAAAATACATTTTAAAAATAACATTATTTAATCTTCCACTCCGGGTAAATATTCAATATTAAAATGACAAACCATTCCCCCTACTCGAATCATGTTCATTGTTTGAAAACAAGACTTAAGATTAAATAATTATGTACTGGTTAAAGCGACTACACAATAAAGTTATCTCTAATTAAAGTAACTGATTAAATTAACACATAAAACATTAAACCCCATAAATCCATATAATCAACATAACATTACTGGATTCATAAGATTTTAATTTTTGTTCATGCTAGTTTTGAACTGATCTATAGGGGGTAATGAGTATTTAAAGAAATCCCAGGCCCTTTGCAAATCATAACAAGAAGCTAAATAATTAAGTTATAATTTTAATTTACTGAATTATAATAAATTCAAAATAGTCTATGACTTTTTTTATTAGTTTATTAACAAAACAGTTAAAAATAATGCATGTGATCAACCAGTTTAAAGAATTCTCAATGATAAAATAAGGTTTTTCCATGGTTTTTTTTTCTATATTGTGGATAACATTCTGATGCTATGTAGCGTTGTATATCCCCCTCCCACACTACAAAACTAAGAAATTTTATATTTTTAAAATTTACTCAAAATTTGCCGCAATATTATTTGATTTTTCAGGTGTGTTCCACATTTCCTCTTCTTCTAATACCTCACGTTTAAATCTATTCATAATATCATAAATATTAATAACATTGTTATTTTTAATCAATTGAAAACCTTATTTATTAAAAATAAATAAAACTTTACCCGATTACTGATCAATCAAAAAATGCACTGTAGATACTTCACAAATTAAATATATTAAACAATAAACTAAATAAATATACATTATATAAATAACATTATATAATCTTCCCCTCCGGGTAAATATTCAATATTAAAATGACAAACCATTCCTCCCCTCCCCGAATCATGTTCATAGTTTGAACGCAAGACTAAATAATTATGTACTGGTTAAAGCGACTACACCTTAAATTTATGGCTAATTAAAGTAACTGACTAAATTAACACATAAAACATTGAACCACATAAATCCATATAATCAACATAACATCACTGGATTTATGTGATTTTATTTTCGTTCAGGCTATTTTCGAACTGATCTATAGGGGGTGGTGAGTTTTTAAAGAAATCCCAGACCCTTTGCAAATCATAACAAGAAGCTAAATGATTTAGTTATAATTTTAATTAACTGAATTATATTTAATTAATACAGTCTATGACTTTTTTTATTAGTATATTAACAAAACAGTTAAAAATAAAGCATGTGAGCAACCACTTTAAAGAACTCTCAATGAAAAAATAAGGTTTTCCATGGTTTTTTTTTCTATATTGTGGATAACATTCTGATGCTATGTAGCGTTGTATATCCCCCACCCACACCACAAAACTAAGAAATTTTATATTTTTAAAACTTACTCAAAATTTGCCGCAATATTATTTGATTTTTCAGATGTGTTCCACATTTCCTCTTCTTCTAATACTTCACGTTTAAATCTATTCATAATATCATAAATATTAATAACATTGTTATTTTTAATCAATTGAAAACCTTATTTATTAAAAATAAATAAAACTTTACCCGATTACTGATCAATCAAAAAATGCACTGTAGATACTTCTCAAATTGAATATATTAAACAATAAACTAAATAAAAATACATTTTAAAAATAACATTATTTAATCTTCCACTCCGGGTAAATATTCAATATTAAAATGACAAACCATTCCCCCTACTCGAATCATGTTCATTGTTTGAAAACAAGACTTAAGATTAAATAATTATGTACTGGTTAAAGCGACTACACAATAAAGTTATCTCTAATTAAAGTAACTGATTAAATTAACACATAAAACATTAAACCCCATAAATCCATATAATCAACATAACATTACTGGATTCATAAGATTTTAATTTTTGTTCATGCTAGTTTTGAACTGATCTATAGGGGGTAATGAGTATTTAAAGAAATCCCAGGCCCTTTGCAAATCATAACAAGAAGCTAAATAATTAAGTTATAATTTTAATTTACTGAATTATAATAAATTCAAAATAGTCTATGACTTTTTTTATTAGTTTATTAACAAAACAGTTAAAAATAATGCATGTGATCAACCAGTTTAAAGAATTCTCAATGATAAAATAAGGTTTTTCCATGGTTTTTTTTTCTATATTGTGGATAACATTCTGATGCTATGTAGCGTTGTATATCCCCCTCCCACACTACAAAACTAAGAAATTTTATATTTTTAAAATTTACTCAAAATTTGCCGCAATATTATTTGATTTTTCAGGTGTGTTCCACATTTCCTCTTCTTCTAATACCTCACGTTTAAATCTATTCATAATATCATAAATATTAATAACATTGTTATTTTTAATCAATTGAAAACCTTATTTATTAAAAATAAATAAAACTTTACCCGATTACTGATCAATCAAAAAATGCACTGTAGATACTTCACAAATTAAATATATTAAACAATAAACTAAATAAATATACATTATATAAATAACATTATATAATCTTCCCCTCCGGGTAAATATTCAATATTAAAATGACAAACCATTCCTCCCCTCCCCGAATCATGTTCATAGTTTGAACGCAAGACTAAATAATTATGTACTGGTTAAAGCGACTACACCTTAAATTTATGGCTAATTAAAGTAACTGACTAAATTAACACATAAAACATTGAACCACATAAATCCATATAATCAACATAACATCACTGGATTCATGTGATTTTATTTTCGTTCAGGCTATTTTCGAACTGATCTATAGGGGGTGGTGAGTTTTTAAAGAAATCCCAGGCCCTTGGCAAATCATAACAATTAAACAGAAGCTAAACGATTTAGTTATAATTTTAATCAACTGAATTATATTTAATTAATATAGTCTATGACTTTTTTTATTAGTATATTAACAAAACAGTTAAAAATAAAGCATGTGAGCAACCACTTCAAAGATCTCTCAATGATAAAATAAGGTTTTTCCATGGTATTTTTTCTATATTGTTGAAAACACGCTAGTGCTATGTAGCGTTGTAAATCCTCCACCCCCGCCACAAATTAAGAAATTTTTATTTTTAAAACTTACTCAAAATTTGCCGCAATATTATTTGATTTTTCAGATGTGTTCCACATTTCCTCTTCTTCTAATACTTCACGTTCAAATCTATTCATAATATCATAAATATGAATAACATTGTTATTTCTAATCAATTGAAAACCTTATTTATTAAAAATAAATAAAACTTTACCCGATTACTGATCAATCAAAAAATGCACTGTAGATACTTCTCAAATTGAATATATTAAACAATAAACTAAATAAAAATACATTTTAAAAATAACATTATTTAATCTTCCCCTCCGGGTAAATATTCAATATTAAAATGACAAAGCATTCCCCCTACTCGAATCATGTTCATTGTTTGAAAACAAGACTTAAGATTAAATAATTATGTACTGGTTAAAGCGACTACACAATAAAGTTATCTCTAATTAAAGTAACTGATTAAATTAACACATAAAACATTAAACCCCATAAATCCATATAATCAACATAACATTACTGGATTCATAAGATTTTAATTTTTGTTCATGCTATTTTTGAACTGATCTATAGGGGGTAATGAGTATTTAAAGAAATCCCAGGCCCTTTGCAAATCATAACAAGAAGCTAAATAATTAAGTTATAATTTTAATTTACTGAATTATATTAAATTCAAAATAGTCTATGACTTTTTTTATTAGTTTATTAACAAAACAGTTAAAAATAATGCATGTGATCAACCAGTTTAAAGAATTCTGAATGATAAAATAAGGTTTTTCCATGGTTTTTTTTTCTATATTGTGGATAACATTCTGATGCTATGTAGCGTTGTATATCCCCCTCCCACACTACAAAACTAAGAAATTTTATATTTTAAAACTTACTCAAAATTTGCCTCAATATTATTTGATTTTTCAGGTGTGTTCCACATTTCCTCTTCTTCTAATACTTCACGTTTAAATCTATTCATAATATCATAAATATTAATAACATTGTTATTCTTAATCAATTGAAAAACTTATTTATTAAAAATAAATAAAACTTTACCCGATTACTGATCAATCAAAAAATGCACTGTAGATACTTCACAAATTAAATATATTAAACAATAAACTAAATAAATATACATTTTATAAATAACATTATATAATCTTCCCCTCCGGGTAAATATTCAATATTAAAATGACAAACCATTTCTCCCCTCCCCGAATCATGTTCATAGTTTGAACGCAAGACTAAATAATTATGTACTGGTTAAAGCGACTACACCTTAAAGTTATGGCTAATTAAAGTAACTGACTAAATTAACACATAAAACATTGAACCACATAAATCCATATAATCAACATAACATCACTGGATTCATGTGATTTTATTTTCGTTCAGGCTATTTTCGAACTGATCTATAGGGGGTGGTGAGTTTTTAAAGAAATCCCAGGCCCTTGGCAAATCATAACAATTAAACAGAAGCTAAACGATTTAGTTATAATTTTAATCAACTGAATTATATTTAATTAATATAGTCTATGACTTTTTTTATTAGTATATTAACAAAACAGTTAAAAATAAAGCATGTGAGCAACCACTTCAAAGATCTCTCAATGATAAAATAAGGTTTTTCCATGGTATTTTTTCTATATTGTTGAAAACACGCTAGTGCTATGTAGCGTTGTAAATCCTCCACCCCCGCCACAAATTAAGAAATTTTTATTTTTAAAACTTACTCAAAATTTGCCGCAATATTATTTGATTTTTCAGATGTGTTCCACATTTCCTCTTCTTCTAATACTTCACGTTCAAATCTATTCATAATATCATAAATATGAATAACATTGTTATTTTTAATCAATTGAAAACCTTATTTATTAAAAATAAATAAAACTTTACCCGATTACTGATCAATCAAAAAATGCACTGTAGATACTTCACAAATTAAATATATTAAACAATAAACTAAATAAATATACATTTTATAAATTAAATTATATAATCTTCCCCTTAGAGTAAATATCCAATATTTAAATGACAAACCATTCCTCCCCTCCCCGAATCATGTTCATAGTTTGAACGCAAGACTAAATAATTATGTACTGGTTAAAGCGACTACACCTTAAAGTTATGGCTAATTAAAGTAACTGACTAAATTAACACATAAAACATTGAACCACATAAATTCATTTAATCAACATAACATTATAGGATTCATAAGATTTTAATTTTCGTTCCTGCTATTTTTGAACTGATCTATAGGGGGTAATGAGTTTTTAAAGAAATCCCAGGCGCTTTGCAAATCATAACAAGAAGCTAAATGATTTAGTTATAATTTTAATTAACTGAATTATATTTAATTAATATAGTCTATGACTTTTTTTATTAGTATATTAACAAAACAGTTAAAAATAAAGCATGTGAGCAACCACTTTAAAGAACACTCAATGATAAAATAAGGTTTTTCCATGGTTTTTTTTTTCTATATTGTGGAAAACATTCTGATGCTATGTAGCGTTGTATATCCCCCTCCCACACCACAAAACTAAGAAATTTTATATTTTTAAAACTTACTCAAAATTTGCCGCAATATTATTTGATTTTTCAGATGTGTTCCACATTTCCTCTTCTTCTAATACTTCACGTTTAAATCTATTCATAATATCATAAATATTAATAACATTGTTATTTTTAATCAATTGAAAAACTTATTTATTAAAAATAAATAAAACTTTACCCGATTACTGATCAATCAAAAAATGCACTGCAGATACTTCACAAATTAAATATATTAAACAATAAACCAAATAAATATACATTTTATAAATAACATTACATAATCTTCCCCTCCGGGTAAATATTCAATATTAAAATGACAAACCATTCCTCCCCTCCCCGAATCATGTTCATAGTTTGAACGCAAGACTAAATAATTATGTACTGGTTAAAGCGACTACACCTTAATGTTATGGCTAATTAAAGTAACTGACTAAATTAACACATAAAACATTGAACCACATAAATCCATATAATCAACATAACATCACTGGATTTATGTGATTTTATTTTCGTTCAGGCTATTTTCGAACTGATCTATAGGGGGTAATGAGTTTTTAAAGAAATCCTAGGCCCTTTGCAAATCATAACAAGAAGCTAAATGATTTAGTTATAATTTTAATTAACTGAATTATATTTAATTAATATAGTCTATGACTTTTTTTATTAGTATATTAACAAAACAGTTAAAAATAAAGCATGTGAGCAACCACTTTAAAGTACTCTCAATGATAAAATAAGGTTTTTCCATGGTTTTTTTTATCTATATTGTGGAAAACATTCTGATGCTATGTAGCGTTGTATATCCCCCTCCCACACCACAAAACTAAGAAATTTTATATTTTTAAAACTTAGTCAAAATTTGCCGCAATATTATTTGATTTTTCAGATGTGTTCCACATTTCCTCTTCTCCTAATACTTCACGTTTAAATCTATTCATAATAACATAAATATTAATAACATTGTTATTTTTAATCAATTGAAAACCTTATTTATTAAAAATAAATAAAACTTTACCCGATTACTGATCAATCAAAAAATGCACTGTAGATACTTCTCAAATTGAATATATTAAACAATAAACTAAATAAATATACATTTTAAAAATAACATTATTTAATCTTCCCCTCCGGGTAAATATTCAATATTAAAATGACAAACCATTCCCCCTACTCGAATCATGTTCATTGTTTGAAAACAAGACTTAAGATTAAATAATTATGTACTGGTTAAAGCGACTACACAATAAAGTTATCTCTAATTAAAATAACTGACTAAATTAACACATAAAACATTAAAAACCCCATTAATCCATATAATCAACATAACATTACTGGATTCATAAGATTTTAATTTTTGTTCATGCTATTTTTGAACTGATCTATAGGGGGTAATGAGTATTTAAAGAAAACCCAGGCCCTTTGCAAATCATAACAAGAAGCTAAATAATTAAGTTATAATTTTAATTTACTGAATTATATTAAATTCAAAATAGTCTATGACTTTTTTTATTAGTTTATTAACAAAACAGTTAAAAATAATGCATGTGATCAACCAGTTTAAAGAATTCTCAATGATAAAATAAGGTTTGTCCATGGTTTTTTTTTCTATATTGTGGATAACATTCTGATGCTATGTAGCGTTGTATATCCCCCTCCCACACTACAAAACTAAGAAATTTTATATTTTTAAAACTTACTCAAAATTTGCCGCAATATTATTTGATTTTTCAGGTGTGTTCCACATTTCCTCTTCTTCCAATACTTCACGTTTAAATCTATTCATAATATCATAAATATTAATAACATTGTTATTTTTAATCAATTGAAAAACTTATTTATTAAAAATAAATAAAACTTTACCCGATTACTGATCAATCAAAAAATGCACTGTAGATACTTCACAAATTAAATATATTAAACAATAAACTAAATAAATATACATTTTATAAATAACATTATATAATCTTCCCCTCCGGGTAAATATTCAATATTAAAATGACAAACCATTCCCCCTACCCGAATCATGTTCATTGTTTGAAAACAAGACTAAAGATTAAATAATTATGTACTGGTTAAAGCGACTACACAATAAAGTTATCTCTAATTAAAGTAACTGACTAAATTAACACATAAAACATTAAACCCCATAAATCCATATAATCAACATAACATTACTGGATTCATAAGATTTTAATTTTCGTTCATGCTATTTTTGAAATGATCTATAGGGGGTAATGAGTATTTAAAGAAATCCCAGGCCCTTGGCAAATCATAACAATTAAACAGAAGCTAAACGATTTAGTTATAATTTTAATCAACTGAATTATATTTAATTAATATAGTCTATGACTTTTTTTATTAGTATATTAACAAAACAGTTAAAAATAAAGCATGTGAGCAACCACTTCAAAGATCTCTCAATGATAAAATAAGGTTTTTCCATGGTATTTTTTCTATATTGTTGAAAACACGCTAGTGCTATGTAGCGTTGTAAATCCTCCACCCCCGCCACAAATTAAGAAATTTTTATTTTTAAAACTTACTCAAAATTTGCCGCAATATTATTTGATTTTTCAGATGTGTTCCACATTTCCTCTTCTTCTAATACTTCACGTTCAAATCTATTCATAATATCATAAATATTAATAACATTGTTATTTTTAATCAATTGAAAACTTTATTTATTAAAAATAAATAAAACTTTACCCAATTACTGATCAATCAAAAAATGCACTGTAGATACTTCACAAATTAAATATATTAAACAATAAACTAAATAAATATACATTTTATAAATTAAATTATATAATCTTCCCCTTAGAGTAAATATCCAATATTTAAATGACAAACCATTCCTCCCCTCCCCGAATCATGTTCATAGTTTGAACGCAAGACTAAATAATTATGTACTGGTTAAAGCGACTACACCTTAAAGTTATGGCTAATTAAAGTAACTGACTAAATTAACACATAAAACATTGAACCACATAAATTCATTTAATCAACATAACATTATAGGATTCATAAGATTTTAATTTTCGTTCCTGCTATTTTTGAACTGATCTATAGGGGGTAATGAGTTTTTAAAGAAATCCCAGGCGCTTTGCAAATCATAACAAGAAGCTAAATGATTTAGTTATAATTTTAATTAACTGAATTATATTTAATTAATATAGTCTATGACTTTTTTTATTAGTATATTAACAAAACAGTTAAAAATAAAGCATGTGAGCAACCACTTTAAAGAACTCTCAATGATAAAATAAGGTTTTTCCATGGTTTTTTTTTCTATATTGTGGAAAACATTCTGATGCTATGTAGCGTTGTATATCCCCCTCCCACACCACAAAACTAAGAAATTTTATATTTTTAAAACTTACTCAAAATTTGCCGCAATATTATTTGATTTTTCAGATGTGTTCCACATTTCCTCTTCTTCTAATACTTCACGTTTAAACCTATTCATAATATCATAAATATTAATAACATTGTTATTTTTAATCAATTGAAAACCTTATTTATTAAAAATTAATAAAACTTTACCCGATTACTGATCAATCAAAAAATGCACTGTAGATACTTCACAAATTAAATATATTAAACAATAAACTAAATAAATATACATTTTAAAAATAACATTATTTAATCTTCCCCTCCGGGTAAATATTCAATATTAAAATGACAAACCATTCCCCCTACTCGAATCATGTTCATTGTTTGAAAACAAGACTTAAGATTAAATAATTATGTACTGGTTAAAGCGACTACACAATAAAGTTATCTCTAATTAAAGTAACTGACTAAATTAACACATAAAACATTAAACCCCATAAATCCATATAATCAACATAACATTACTGGATTCATAAGATTTTAATTTTTGTTCATCATATTTTTGAACTGATCTATAGGGGGGATTGAGTATTTAAAGAAATCCCAGGCACTTTGCAAATCATAACAAGAAGCTAAATAATTAAGTTATAATTTTAATTTACTGAATTATATTAAATTCAAAATAGTCTATGACTTTTTTTATTAGTTTATTAACAAAACAGTTAAAAATAATGCATTTGATCAACCAGTTTAAAGAATTTTAAATGATAAAATAAGGTTTGTCAATGGTTTTTTTTTTCTATATTGTGGATAACATTCTGATGCTATGTAGCGTTGTATATCCCCCTCCCACACTACAAAACTAAGAAATTTTATATTTTTAAATCTTACTCAAAATTTGCCGCAATATTATTTGATTTTTCAGGTGTGTTCCACATTTCCTCTTCTTCTAATACTTCACGTTTAAATCTATTCATAATATCATAAATATTAATAACATTGTTATTTTTAATCAATTGAAAACCTTATTTATTAAAAATAAATAAAACTTTACCCGATTACTGATCAATCAAAAAATGCACTGTAGATACTTCACAAATTAAATATATTAAACAATAAACTAAATAAATATACATTTTAAAAATAACATTATTTAATCTTCCCCTCCGGGTAAATATTCAATATTAAAATGACAAACCATTCCCCCTACTCGAATCATGTTCATTGTTTGAAAACAAGACTTAAGATTAAATAATTATGTACTGGTTAAAGCGACTACACAATAAAGTTATCTCTAATTAAAGTAACTGACTAAATTAACACATAAAACATTAAACCCCATAAATCCATATAATCAACATAACATTACTGGATTCATAAGATTTTAATTTTTGTTCATCCTATTTTTGAACTGATCTATAGGGGGTAATGAGTATTTAAAGAAATCCCAGGCCCTTTGCAAATCATAACAAGAAGCTAAATAATTAAGTTATAATTTTAATTTACTGAATTATATTAAATTCAAAATAGTCTATGACTTTTTTTATTAGTTTATTAACAAAACAGTTAAAAATAATGCATTTGATCAACCAGTTTAAAGAATTTTAAATGATAAAATAAGGTTTGTCCATGGTTTTTTTTTTTCTATATTGTGGATAACATTCTGATGCTATGTAGCGTTGTATATCCCCCTCCCACACTACAAAACTAAGAAATTTTATATTTTTAAATCTTACTCAAAATTTGCCGCAATATTATTTGATTTTTCAGGTGTGTTCCACATTTCCTCTTCTTCTAATACTTCACGTTTAAATCTATTCATAATATCATAAATATTAATAACATTGTTATTTTTAATCAATTGAAAACCTTATTTATTAAAAATAAATAAAACTTTACCCGATTACTGATCAATCAAAAAATGCACTGTAGATACTTCACAAATTAAATATATTAAACAATAAACTAAATAAATATACATTTTATAAATAACATTATATAATCTTCCCCTCCGGGTAAATATTCAATATTAAAATGACAAACCATTCCCCCTACCCGAATCATGTTCATTGTTTGAAAACAAGACTAAAGATTAAATAATTATGTTCTGGTTAAAGCGACTACACAATAAAGTTATCTCTAATTAAAGTGACTGACTAAATTAACACATAAAACATTAAACCCCATAAATCCATATAATCAACATAACATTACTGGATTCATAAGATTTTAATTTTCGTTCATGCTATTTTTGAAATGATCTATAGGGGGTAATGAGTATTTAAAGAAATCCCAGGCCCTTGGCAAATCATAACAATTAAACAGAAGCTAAACGATTTAGTTATAATTTTAATCAACTGAATTATATTTAATTAATATAGTCTATGACTTTTTTTATTAGTATATTAACAAAACAGTTAAAAATAAAGCATGTGAGCAACCACTTCAAAGAACTCTCAATGATAAAATAAGGTTTTTCCATGGTATTTTTTCTATATTGATGAAAACACGCTAGTGCTATGTAGCGTTGTAAATCCTCCACCCCCACCACAAATTAAGAAATTTTTATTTTTAAAACTTACTCAAAATTTGCCGCAATATTATTTGATTCTTCAGGTGTGTTCCACATTTCCTCTTCTTCTAATACTTCACGTTTAAATCTATTCATAATATCATAAATATTAATAACATTGTTATTTTTAATCAATTGAAAACTTTATTTATTAAAAATAAATAAAACTTTACCCAATTACTGATCAATCAAAAAATGCACTGTAGATACTTCACAAATTAAATATATTAAACAATAAACTAAATAAATATACATTTTATAAATTAAATTATATAATCTTCCCCTTAGAGTAAATATCCAATATTTAAATGACAAACCATTCCTCCCCTCCCCGAATCATGTTCATAGTTTGAACGCAAGACTAAATAATTATGTACTGGTTAAAGCGACTACACCTTATAGTTATGGCTAATTAAAGTAACTGACTAAATTAACACATAAAACATTGAACCACATAAATCCATTTAATCAACATAACATTACAGGATTCATAATATTTTAATTTTCGTCCCTGCTATTTTTGAACTGATCTAAAGGGGGTAATGAGTATTTAAAGAAATCCCAAGCCCTTTGCAAATCATAACAAGAAGCTAAATAATTATGTTATAATTTTAATTTACTGAATTATATTAAATTCAAAATAGTCTATGACTTTTTTTATTAGTTTATTAACAAAACAGTTAAAAATAATGCATCTGATCAACCAGTTTAAAGAATTTTAAATGATAAAATAAGGTTTGTCCTTGGTTTTTTTTTTCTATATTGTGGATAACATTCTGATGCTATGTAGCGTTGTATATCCCCCTCCCACACTACAAAACTAAGAAATTTTATATTTTTAAATCTTACTCAAAATTTGCCGCAATATTATTTGATTTTTCAGGTGTGTTCCACATTTCCTCTTCTTCTAATACTTCACGTTTAAATCTATTCATAATATCATAAATATTAATAACATTGTTATTTTTAATCAATTGAAAACCTTATTTATTAAAAATAAATAAAACTTTACCCGATTACTGATCAATCAAAAAATGCACTGTAGATACTTCACAAATTAAATATATTAAACAATAAACTAAATAAATATACATTTTATAAATAACATTATATAATCTTCCCCTCCGGGTAAATATTCAATATTAAAATGACAAACCATTCCCCCTACCCGAATCATGTTCATTGTTTGAAAACAAGACTAAAGATTAAATAATTATGTTCTGGTTAAAGCGACTACACAATAAAGTTATCTCTAATTAAAGTGACTGACTAAATTAACACATAAAACATTAAACCCCATAAATCCATATAATCAACATAACATTACTGGATTCATAAGATTTTAATTTTCGTTCATGCTATTTTTGAAATGATCTATAGGGGGTAATGAGTATTTAAAGAAATCCCAGGCCCTTGGCAAATCATAACAATTAAACAGAAGCTAAACGATTTAGTTATAATTTTAATCAACTGAATTATATTTAATTAATATAGTCTATGACTTTTTTTATTAGTATATTAACAAAACAGTTAAAAATAAAGCATGTGAGCAACCACTTCAAAGAACTCTCAATGATAAAATAAGGTTTTTCCATGGTATTTTTTCTATATTGATGAAAACACGCTAGTGCTATGTAGCGTTGTAAATCCTCCACCCCCACCACAAATTAAGAAATTTTTATTTTTAAAACTTACTCAAAATTTGCCGCAATATTATTTGATTCTTCAGGTGTGTTCCACATTTCCTCTTCTTCTAATACTTCACGTTTAAATCTATTCATAATATCATAAATATTAATAACATTGTTATTTTTAATCAATTGAAAACCTTATTTATTAAAAATAAATAAAACTTTACCCGATTACTGATCAATCAAAAAATGCACTGTAGATACTTCACAAATTAAATATATTAAACAATAAACTAAATAAATATACATTTTAAAAATAACATTATTTAATCTTCCCCTCCGGGTAAATATTCAATATTAAAATGACAAACCATTCCCCCTACTCGAATCATGTTCATTGTTTGAAAACAAGACTTAAGATTAAATAATTATGTACTGGTTAAAGCGACTACACAATAAAGTTATCTCTAATTAAAGTAACTGACTAAATTAACACATAAAACATTAAACCCCATAAATCCATATAATCAACATAACATTACTGGATTCATAAGATTTTAATTTTTGTTCATCCTATTTTTGAACTGATCTATAGGGGGTAATGAGTATTTAAAGAAATCCCAGGCCCTTTGCAAATCATAACAAGAAGCTAAATAATTAAGTTATAATTTTAATTTACTGAATTATATTAAATTCAAAATAGTCTATGACTTTTTTTATTAGTTTATTAACAAAACAGTTAAAAATAATGCATTTGATCAACCAGTTTAAAGAATTTTAAATGATAAAATAAGGTTTGTCCATGGTTTTTTTTTTTCTATATTGTGGATAACATTCTGATGCTATGTAGCGTTGTATATCCCCCTCCCACACTACAAAACTAAGAAATTTTATATTTTTAAATCTTACTCAAAATTTGCCGCAATATTATTTGATTTTTCAGGTGTGTTCCACATTTCCTCTTCTTCTAATACTTCACGTTTAAATCTATTCATAATATCATAAATATTAATAACATTGTTATTTTTAATCAATTGAAAACCTTATTTATTAAAAATAAATAAAACTTTACCCGATTACTGATCAATCAAAAAATGCACTGTAGATACTTCACAAATTAAATATATTAAACAATAAACTAAATAAATATACATTTTATAAATAACATTATATAATCTTCCCCTCCGGGTAAATATTCAATATTAAAATGACAAACCATTCCCCCTACCCGAATCATGTTCATAGTTTGAACGCAAGACTAAATAATTATGTACTGGTTAAAGCGACTACACCTTAAAGTTATGGCTAATTAAAGTAACTGACTAAATTAACACATAAAACATTGAACCACATAAATCCATATAATCAACATAACATCACTGGATTCATGTGATTTTATTTTCGTTCAGGCTATTTTCGAACTGATCTATAGGGGGTGGTGAGTTTTTAAAGAAATCCCAGGCCCTTGGCAAATCATAACAATTAAACAGAAGCTAAACGATTTAGTTATAATTTTAATCAACTGAATTATATTTAATTAATATAGTCTATGACTTTTTTTATTAGTATATTAACAAAACAGTTAAAAATAAAGCATGTGAGCAACCACTTCAAAGAACTCTCAATGATAAAATAAGGTTTTTCCATGGTATTTTTTCTATATTGTTGAAAACACGCTAGTGCTATGTAGTGGTCTAAATCCTCCACCCCCACCACAAATTAAGAAATTTTTATTTTTAAAACTTACTCAAAATTTGCCGCAATATTATTTGATTCTTCAGGTGTGTTCCACATTTCCTCTTCTTCTAATACTTCACGTTTAAATCTATTCATAATATCATAAATATTAATAACATTGTTATTTTTAATCAATTGAAAACTTTATTTATTAAAAATAAATAAAACTTTACCCGATTACTGATCAATCAAAAAATGCACTGTAGATACTTCTCAAATTAAATATATTAAACAATAAACTAAATAAATATACATTTTAAAAATAACATTATTTAATCTTCCCCTCCGGGTAAATATTCAATATTAAAATGACAAACCATTCCCCCTACTCGAATCATGTTCATTGTTTGAAAACAAGACTTAAGATTAAATAATTATGTACTGGTTAAAGCGACTACACAATAAAGTTATCTCTAATTAAAGTAACTGACTAAATTAACACATAAAACATTAAACCCCATAAATCCATATAATCAACATAACATTACTGGATTCATAAGATTTTAATTTTTGTTCATCCTATTTTTGAACTGATCTATAGGGGGTAATGAGTATTTAAAGAAATCCCAGGCCCTTTGCAAATCATAACAAGAAGCTAAATAATTAAGTTATAATTTTAATTTACTGAATTATATTAAATTCAAAATAGTCTATGACTTTTTTTATTAGTTTATTAACAAAACAGTTAAAAATAATGCATTTGATCAACCAGTTTAAAGAATTTTTAATGATAAAATAAGGTTTGTCCATGGTTTTTTTTTTCTATATTGTGGATAACATTCTGATGCTATGTAGCGTTGTATATCCCCCTCCCACACTACAAAACTAAGAAATTTTATATTTTTAAAACTTACTCAAAATTTGCCGCAATATTATTTGATTTTTCAGATGTGTTCCACATTTCCTCTTCTTCTAATACTTCACGTTTAAACCTATTCATAATATCATAAATATTAATAACATTGTTATTTTTAATCAATTGAAAACCTTATTTATTAAAAATTAATAAAACTTTACCCGATTACTGATCAATCAAAAAATGCACTGTAGATACTTCACAAATTAAATATATTAAACAATAAACTAAATAAATATACATTTTATAAATAACATTATATAATCTTCCCCTCCGGGTAAATATTCAATATTAAAATGACAAACCATTCCCCCTACCCGAATCATGTTCATTGTTTGAAAACAAGACTAAAGATTAAATAATTATGTACTGGTTAATGCGACTACACAATAAAGTTATCTCTAATTAAAGTAACTGACTAAATTAACACATAAAACCTTTAACCCCATAAATCCATATAATCAACATAACATCACTGGATTCATGTGATTTTATTTTCGTTCAGGCTATTTTCGAACTGATCTATAGGGGGTGCTGAGTTTTTAAAGAAATCCCAGGCCTTTGGCAAATCATAACAATTAAACAGAAGCTAAACGATTTAGTTATAATTTTAATCAACTGAATTATATTTAATTAATAAGTCTATGACTTTTTTTATTAGTATATTAACAAAACAGTTAAAAATAAAGCATGTGAGCAACCACTTCAAAGAACTCTCAATGATAAAATAAGGTTTTTCCATGGTATTTTTTCTATATTGTTGAAAACACGCTAGTGGTATGTAGTGGTCTAAATCCTCCACCCCCACCACAAATTAAGAAATTTTTATTTTTAAAACTTACTCAAAATTTGCCGCAATATTATTTGATTCTTCAGGTGTGTTCCACATTTCCTCTTCTTCTAATACTTCACGTTTAAATCTATTCATAATATCATAAATATTAATAACATTGTTATTTTTAATCAATTGAAAACTTTATTTATTAAAAATAAATAAAACTTTACCCAATAACTGATCAATCAAAAAATGCACTGTACATACTTCACAAATTAAATATATTAAACAATAAACTAAATAAATATACATTTTATAAATTAAATTATATAATCTTCCCCTTAGAGTAAATATCCAATATTTAAATGACAAACCATTCCTCCCCTCCCCGAATCATGTTCATAGTTTGAACGCAAGACTAAATAATTATGTACTGGTTAAAGCGACTACACCTTAAAGTTATGGCTAATTAAAGTAACTGACTAAATTAACACATAAAACATTGAACCACATAAATTCATTTAATCAACATAACATTATAGGATTCATAAGATTTTAATTTTCGTTCCTGCTATTTTTGAACTGATCTATAGGGGGTAATGATTTTTTAAAGAAATCCCAGGCCCTTTGAAAATCATAACAAGAAGCTAAATGATTTAGTTATAATTTTAATTAACTGAATTATATTTAATTAATATAGTCTATGACTTTTTTTATTAGTATATTAACAAAACAGTTAAAAATAAAGCATGTGAGCAACCACTTTAAAGAACTCTCAATGATAAAATAAGGTTTTTCCATGGTTTTTTTTTCTATATTGTGGAAAACATTCTGATGCTATGTAGCGTTGTATATCCCCCTCCCACACCACAAAACTAAGAAATTTTATATTTTTAAAACTTACTCAAAATTTGCCGCAATATTATTTGATTTTTCAGATGTGTTCCACATTTCCTCTTCTTCTATTACTTCACGTTTAAATCTATTCATAATATCATAAATATTAATAACATTGTTATTTTTAATCAATTGAAAACCTTATTTATTAAAAATAAATAAAACTTTACCCGATTACTGATCAATCAAAAAATGCACTGTAGATACTTCTCAAATTAAATATATTAAACAATAAACTAAATAAATATACATTTTAAAAATAACATTATTTAATCTTCCCCTCCGGGTAAATATTCAATATTAAAATGACAAACCATTCCCCCTACTCGAATCATGTTCATTGTTTGAAAACAAGACTTAAGATTAAATAATTATGTACTGGTTAAAGCGACTACACAATAAAGTTATCTCTAATTAAAGTAACTGACTAAATTAACACATAAAACATTAAACCCCATAAATCCATATAATCAACATAACATTACTGGATTCATAAGATTTTAATTTTTGTTCATCCTATTTTTGAACTGATCTATAGGGGGTAATGAGTATTTAAAGAAATCCCAAGCCCTTTGCAAATCATAACAAGAAGCTAAATAATTAAGTTATAATTTTAATTTACTGAATTATATTAAATTCAAAATAGTCTATGACTTTTTTTATTAGTTTATTAACAAAACAGTTAAAAATAATGCATGTGATCAACCAGTTTAAAGAATTCTCAATGATAAAATAAGGTTTGTCCATGGTTTTTTTTTTCTATATTGTGGATAACATTCTGATGCTATGTAGCGTTGTATATCCCCCTCCCACACTACAAAACTAAGAAATTTTATATTTTTAAAACTTACTCAAAATTTGCCGCAATATTATTTGATTTTTCAGGTGTGTTCCACATTTCCTCTTCTTCTAATACTTCACGTTTAAATCTATTCATAATATCATAAATATTAATAACATTGTTATTTTTAATCAATTGAAAACCTTATTTATTAAAAATAAATAAAACTTTACCCGATTACTGATCAATCAAAAAATGCACTGTAGATACTTCACAAATTAAATATATTAAACAATAAACTAAATAAATATACATTTTATAAATAACATTATATAATCTTCCCCTCCGGGTAAATATTCAATATTAAAATGACAAACCATTCCTCCCCTCCCCGAATCATGTTCATAGTTTGAACGCAAGACTAAATAATTATGTACTGGTTAAAGCGACTACACCTTAAAGTTATGGCTAATTAAAGTAACTGACTAAATTAACACATAAAACATTGAACCACATAAATCCATATAATCAACATAACATCACTGGATTCATGTGATTTTATTTTCGTTCAGGCTATTTTCGAACTGATCTATAGGGGGTGGTGAGTTTTTAAAGAAATCCCAGGCCCTTGGCAAATCATAACAATTAAACAGAAGCTAAACGATTTAGTTATAATTTTAATCAACTGAATTATATTTAATTAATATAGTCTATGACTTTTTTTATTAGTATATTTACAAAACAGTTAAAAATAAAGCATGTGAGCAACCACTTCAAAGAACTCTCAATGATAAAATAAGGTTTTTCCATGGTATTTTTTCTATATTGTTGAAAACACGCTAGTGCTATGTAGTGGTCTAAATCCTCCACCCCCACCACAAATTAAGAAATTTTTATTTTTAAAACTTACTCAAAATTTGCCGCAATATTATTTGATTCTTCAGGTGTGTTCCACATTTCCTCTTCTTCTAATACTTCACGTTTAAATCTATTCATAATATCATAAATATTAATAACATTGTTATTTTTAATCAATTGAAAACTTTATTTATTAAAAATAAATAAAACTTTACCCAATAACTGATCAATCAAAAAATGCACTGTAGATACTTCACAAATTAAATATATTAAACAATAAACTAAATAAATATACATTTTATAAATTAAATTATATAATCTTCCCCTTAGAGTAAATATCCAATATTTAAATGACAAACCATTCCTCCCCTCCCCGAATCATGTTCATAGTTTGAACGGAAGACTAAATAATTATGTACTGGTTAAAGCGACTACACCTTAAAGTTATGGCTAATTAAAGTAACTTACTAAATTAACACATAAAACATTGAACCACATAAATTCATTTAATCAACATAACATTATAGGATTCATAAGATTTTAATTTTCGTTCCTGCTATTTTTGAACTGATCTATAGGGGGTAATGATTTTTTAAAGAAATCCCAGGCCCTTTGAAAATCATAACAAGAAGCTAAATGATTTAGTTATAATTTTAATTAACTGAATTATATTTAATTAATATAGTCTATGACTTTTTTTATTAGTATATTAACAAAACAGTTAAAAATAAAGCATGTGAGCAACCACTTTAAAGAACTCTCAATGATAAAATAAGGTTTTTCCATGGTTTTTTTTTCTATATTGTGGAAAACATTCTGATGCTATGTAGCGTTGTATATCCCCCTCCCACACCACAAAACTAAGAAATTTTATATTTTTAAAACTTACTCAAAAATTGCCGCAATATTATTTGATTTTTCAGGTGTGTTCCACATTTCCTCTTCTTCTAATACTTCACGTTTAAATCTATTCATAATATCATAAATATTAATAACATTATTATTTTTAATCAATTGAAAACCTTATTTATTAAAAATAAATAAAACTTTACCCGATTACTGATCAATCAAAAAATGCACTGTAGATACTTCACAAATTAAATATATTAAACAATAAACTAATTAAATATACATTTTATAAATAACATTATATAATCTTCCCCTCCGGGTAAATATTCAATATTAAAATGACAAACCATTCCTCCCCTCCCCGAATCATGTTCATAGTTTGAACGCAAGACTAAATAATTATGTACTGGTTAAAGCGACTACACAATAAAGTTATCTCTAATTAAAGTAACTGACTAAATTAACACATAAAACCTTTAACCCCATAAATCCATATAATCAACATAACATCACTGGATTCATGTGATTTTATTTTCGTTCAGGCTATTTTCGAACTGATCTATAGGGGGTGCTGAGTTTTTAAAGAAATCCCAGGCCCTTGGCAAATCATAACAATTAAACAGAAGCTAAACGATTTAGTTATAATTTTAATCAACTGAATTATATTTAATTAATATAGTCTATGACTTTTTTTATTAGTATATTAACAAAACAGTTAAAAATAAAGCATGTGAGCAACCACTTCAAAGAACTCTCAATGATAAAATAAGGTTTTTCCATGGTATTTTTTCTATATTGTTGAAAACACGCTAGTGGTATGTAGTGGTCTAAATCCTCCACCCCCACCACAAATTAAGAAATTTTTATTTTTAAAACTTACTCAAAATTTGCCGCAATATTATTTGATTCTTCAGGTGTGTTCCACATTTCCTCTTCTTCTAATACTTCACGTTTAAATCTATTCATAATATCATAAATATTAATAACATTGTTATTTTTAATCAATTGAAAACTTTATTTATTAAAAATAAATAAAACTTTACCCAATAACTGATCAATCAAAAAATGCACTGTAGATACTTCCCAAATTAAATATATTAAACAATAAACTAAATAAATATACATTTTATAAATTAAATTATATAATCTTCCCCTTAGAGTAAATATCCAATATTTAAATGACAAACCATTCATCCCCTCCCCGAATCATGTTCATAGTTTGAACGCAAGACTAAATAATTATGTACTGGTTAAAGCGACTACACCTTAAAGTTATGGCTAATTAAAGTAACTGACTAAATTAACACATAAAACATTGAACCACATAAATCCATATAATCAACATAACATCACTGGATTCATGTGATTTTATTTTCGTTCAGGCTATTTTCGAACTGATCTATAGGGGGTGGTGAGTTTTTAAAGAAATCCCAGGCCCTTGGCAAATCATAACAATTAAACAGAAGCTAAACGATTTAGTTATAATTTTAATCAACTGAATTATATTTAATTAATATAGTCTATGACTTTTTTTATTAGTATATTAACAAAACAGTTAAAAATAAAGCATGTG
>CAWVNS010000033.1:0-33631 GCA_963930675.1 Gnaphalium uliginosum | reverse complement strand
AAAAATACTTAGATCTTTCAAATACATTCAAATTCACAGAAATGATAATCTAGACATAATCTATGCTATTGACATCAGTTTCACGTAGAATAGTTATTTATTTATGTTTTTTAATACGATTTTGTTCGCGCCATATTTCAGTTATATACCTATAAAACGACAAGTGTTCATCAAACTTCGCCCAATTCCATATTTATAGGTTCATCGGTATCCCTACTATACGTATACGAAGTTGGGAGAGTAAAAAAAAATTAAATTTTAAAAAAAAGTGCCTTATTATAATACGGCCATTTTTTTTCAAAAAAATACTTCTATCTTGAAATACATCTAAATTTACAGAAATGATAAACTAGACATATTCTATGCTATTGACATCAGTTTCACATCGAATAGTATTTATTTATAGTTTTTTAGTACGATTTTGTTCGAGCTATATTTCAGTTATATTCCTATAAAACGACAAGTGTTCACAAAATTACCAACAATTCCATATTTATATGTTCAAAGGCATCCCTACTATACGTATACGAAGTTTGGGAAAGAAAAAAAAATTCAATTTTTAAAAAAAAGTGCCTTATTATAATACGGCCATTTTTTTTCAGAAAAATACTTAGATCGTTGAAATACATTCAAATTCACAGAAATGATAAACTAGACATATTCTATGCTATTGACATCAGTTTCACGTCGAATAGTTATTTATTTATAGTTTTTTTATACGATTTTGTTCGAGCCATATTTCAGTTATATACCTATTAAACGACAAGTGTTCACAAAATTTCGGCCAATTCCATATTTATAGGTTCATCGGCATCCCTACTATACGTATACGAAGTTTGGGAGAGAAAAAAAAATTCAATTTTTAAAAAAATGTGCCCTTATTATAATACGGCCATTTTTTTTCAGAAAAATACTTAGATCTTTCAAATACATTCAAATTCACAGAAATGATAAACTAGACATATTCTATGCTATTGACATCAGTTTCACGTCGAATAGTTATTTATTTATGGTTTTTTAATACGATTTTGTTCGAGCTATATTTCAGTTATATACCTATAAAACGACAAGTGTTCACAAATTTCGCCCAATTCCATATTTATAGGTTCATCGGCATCCTACTATACGTATACGAAGTTTGGGAGAGAAAAAAAAATTCAATTTTTCAAAAAAATTGCCTTATAATAATACTGCCATTTTTTTTCAGAAAAAATACTTCTATCATTGAAATACATCTAAATTCACAGAATGATAACTAGACATATTCTATGCTATGACATCAGTTTCCACGTCGAATAGTTATTTATTTATAGTTTTTTTATACGATTTGTTCGAGCTATATTTCAGTTATATACCTATAAAACGACAAGTGTTCACAAAATTTCGGCCAATTCCATATTTATAGGTTCATCGGCATCCCTACTATACGTATACGAAGTTTGGGAGAGAAAAAAAAAATTCAATTTTTAAAAAAAGTGCCTTATTATAATACGGCCATTTTTTTTCAGAAAATACTTAGATCGTTGAAATACATTCAAATTCACAGAAATGATAATCTAGACATAATCTATGCTATTGACATCAGTTTCACGTCGAATAGTTATTTATTTATGGTTTTTTGATACGATTTTGTTCGAGCCATATTTCAGTTATATACCTATAAAACGACAAAGTGTTCACCAAATTTCGCCCAATTCCATATTTATAGGTTCATCGGCATCCCTACTATACGTATACGAAGTTTGGGAGAGAAAAAAAAAATTCAATTTTTAAAAACAATTGCCTTATAATAATACGGCCATTTTTTTTCAGAAAAAATATTCTATCTTTGAAATACATTCAAATTCACAGAAATGATAATCTAGACATAATCTATGCTATTGACATCAGTTTCACGTCGAATAGTTTTTATTTATGTTTTTAATACGATTTTGTTCGAGCCATATTTCAGTTATATACCTATAAAACGACAAGTGTTTACAAAATTACCAACAATTCCATATTTATAGTTCATCGGGATCCTACTATAACGTATACGAAGTTTGGGAGAGAAAAAAAAAAATTCAATTTTTAAAAAAAAGTGCTTATTATAATACGGCCATTTTTTTTCAAAAAAATACTTCTATCATTGAAATACATTCAAATTCACAGAAATGATAATCTAGACATAATCTATGCTATTGACATCAGTTTCACGTCGAATAGTTATTTATTTATGGTTTTTTAATACGATTTTGTTCGAGCCATATTTCAGTTATATACCTATAAAACGACAAGTGTTCACAAAATTTCGGCCAATTCGATATTTATAGGTTCATCGGCATCCCTACTATACGTATACGAAGTTTGGGAGAGAAAAAAAATTCAATTTTTAAAAAAAAGTGCCTTATTATAATACGGCCATTTTTTTTCAGCAAAAATACTTAGATCTTGAAATACATTCAAATCACAGAAATGATAAACTAGACATATTCTATGCTATTGACATCAGTTTCACGTCGAATAGTTATTTATTTATAGTTTTTTTATACGATTTTGTTCGAGCCATATTTCAGTTATATACCTATAAAACGACAAGTGTTCACAAAATTTCGGCCAATTCCATATTTATAGGTTCATCGGCATCCCTACTATACGTATACGAAGTTTGGGAGAGAAAAAAAAAAATTCAATTTTTAAAAAAATGTGCCTTATTATAATACGGCCATTTTTTTTCAGAAAAATACTTAGATCTTTCAAATACATTCAAATTCACAGAAATGATAATCTAGACATAATCTATGCTATTGACATCAGTTTCACGTAGAATAGTTATTTATTTATGGTTTTTTAATACGATTTTGTTCGAGCCATATTTCAGTTATATACCTATAAAACGACAAGTGTTTACAAAATTACCAACAATTCCATATTTATAGGTTCATCGGGATCCCTACTATATGTATACGAAGTTTGGGAGAGAAAAAAAAATTCAATTTTAAAAAAAGTGCCTTATTATAATACGGCCATTTTTTTTCAGAAAAATGTTCCATCTTTGAAATACATCCAAATTCACAGAAATGATAAACTAGACATATTCTATGCTATTGACATCAGTTTCACATCGAATAGTTATTTATTTATAGTTTTTTAGTAAGATTTTGTTCGAGCTATATTTCAGTTATATTCCTATAAAACGACAAGTGTTCACAAAATTACCAACAATTCCATATTTATATGTTCAAAGGCATCCCTATTATACGTATACGAAGTTTGGGAAAGAAAAAAAATTCAATTTTTAAAAAAAAGTGCCTTATTATTATACGGCCATTTTTTTTCAAAAAAATACTTCTATCATTGAAATACATTCAAATTCACAGAAATGATAATCTAGACATAATCTGATGCTTTTGACATCAGTTTCACGTCGAATAGTTATTTATTTATGGTTTTTTAATACGATTTTGTTCGAGCCATATTTCAGTTATATACCTATAAATCGACAAGTGTTCAACAAAATTTCGGCCAATTCCATATTTATAGGTTCATCGGCATCCCTACTATACGTATACGAAGTTGGGAGAGAAAAAAAAAATTCAATTTTAAAAAAAAGTGCCTTATTATAATACGCCATTTTTTTTCAGAAAAATACTTAGATCTTTCAAATACATTCAAATTCACAGAAATGATAATCTAGACATAATCTATGCTATTGACATCAGTTTCACGTAGAATAGTTATTTATTTATGGTTTTTAATACGATTTTGTTCGAGCCATATTTTAGTTATATACCTATAAAACGACAAGTGTTCACCAAATTTCGCCCAATTCCATATTTATAGGTTCATCGGCATCCCTACTATACGTATACGAAGTTTGGGAGAGAAAAAAAAATTCAATTTTAAAAAAAATTGCCTTATAATAATACTGCCATTTTTTTTTCAGAAAAAATATTCTATCTTTGAAATACATTCAAATTCACAGAATGATAAACTAGACATATTCTATGCTATTGACATCAGTTTCACGTCGAATAGTTATTTATTTATAGTTTTTTTATACGATTTTGTTCGAGCCATATTTCAGTTATATACCTATAAAACGACAAGTGTTCACAAAATTTCGGCCAATTCCATATTTTATAGGTTCATCGGTATCCCTACTATACGTATACGAAGTTTGGGAGAGAAAAAAAAATTCAATTTTAAAAAAAAGTGCCTTATTATAATACGGCCATTTTTTTTTCAGAAAAATACTTAGATCTTTGAAATACATTCAAATTCACAGAAATGATAATCTAGACATAATCTATGCTATTGACATCAGTTTCACGTCGAATAGTTTTTATTTATTGGTTTTTTAATACGATTTTGTTCGAGCCATATTTCAGTTATATACCTATAAAACGACAAGTGTTCACCAAATTTCGCCCAATTTCATATTTATAGGTTCATCGGCATCCCTACTATACGTATACGAAGTTTGGGAGAAAAAAAAAAATTCAATTTTTAAAAAAAGTGCCTTATTATAATACGGCCATTTTTTTTCAGAAAAATACTTAGATCTTTGAAATACATTCAAATTCACAGAAATGATAAACTAGACATATTCTATGCTATTGACATCAGTTTCACGTCGAATAGTTATTTATTTATAGTTTTTTTATACGATTTTGTTCGAGCCATATTTCAGTTATATACCTATAAAACGACAAGTGTTCACAAAAATTTCGGCCAATTCCATATTTATAGGTTCATCGGTATCCCTACTATACGTATACGAAGTTTGGGAGAGAAAAAAAAATTCAATTTTTAAAAAAAGTGCCTTATTATAATACGGCCATTTTTTTTCAAAAAAATACTTCTATCTTTGAAATACATCTAAATTTACAGAAATGATAAACTAGACATATTCTATGCTATTGACATCAGTTTCACATCGAATAGTTATTTATTTATAGTTTTTAGTACGATTTTGTTCGAGCTATATTTCAGTTATATACCTATAAAACGACAAGTGTTTACAAAATTACCAACAATTCCATATTTATAGGTTCATCGGGATCCCTTCTATACGTATACGAAGTTTGGGAGAGAAAAAAAAATTCAATTTTTAAAAAAAAGTGCCTTATTTTAATACGGCCATTTTTTTTCAGAAAAATACTTAGATCGTTGAAATACATTCAAATTCACAGAAATGATAAACTAGACATATTCTATGCTATTGACATCAGTTTCACGTCGAATAGTTATTTATTTATAGTTTTTTTATACGATTTGTTCGAGCCATATTTCAGTTATATACCTATTAAACGACAAGTGTTCACAAAATTTCGGCCAATTCCATATTTATAGGTTCATCGGCATCCCTACTATACGTATACGAAGTTTGGGAGAGAAAAAAAAAATTCAATTTTTAAAAAAATGTGCCTTATTATAATACGGCCATTTTTTTTCAGAAAAATACTTAGATCTTTCAAATACATTCAAATTCACAGAAATGATAAACTAGACATATTCTATGCTATTGACATCAGTTTCACGTCGAATAGTTATTTATTTATGGTTTTTTAATACGATTTTGTTCGAGCTATATTTCAGTTATATACCTATAAAACGACAAGTGTTCACCAAATTTCGCCCAATTCCATATTTATAGGTTCATCGGCATCCCTACTATACGTATACGAAGTTTGGGAGAGAAAAAAAAATTCAATTTTTCAAAAAAATTGCCTTATAATAATACTGCCATTTTTTTTCAGAAAAAATACTTCTATCATTGAAATACATCTAAATTCACAGAAATGATAAACTAGACATATTCTATGCTATTGACATCAGTTTCACGTCGAATAGTTATTTATTTATAGTTTTTTTATACGATTTTGTTCGAGCTATATTTCAGTTATATACCTATAAAACGACAAGTGTTCACAAAATTTCGGCCAATTCCATATTTATAGGTTCATCGGCATCCCTACTATACGTATACGAAGTTTGGGAGAGAAAAAAAAAATTCAATTTTTAAAAAAAAGTGCCTATTATAATACGGCCATTTTTTTTCAGAAAAATACTTAGATCGTTGAAATACATTCAAATTCACAGAAATGATAATCTAGACATAATCTATGCTATTGACATCAGTTTCACGTCGAATAGTTATTTATTTATGGTTTTTTGATACGATTTTGTTCGAGCCATATTTCAGTTATATACCTATAAAACGACAAGTGTTCACCAAATTTCGCCCAATTCCATATTTATAGGTTCATCGGCATCCCTACTATACGTATACGAAGTTTGGGAGAGAAAAAAAAATTCAATTTTTAAAAAAAATTGCCTTATAATAATACGGCCATTTTTTTTTCAGAAAAAATATTCTATCTTTGAAATACATTCAAATTCACAGAAATGATAATCTAGACATAATCTATGCTATTGACATCAGTTTCACGTCGAATAGTTTTTATTTATGGTTTTTTAATACGATTTTGTTCGAGCCATATTTCAGTTATATACCTATAAAACGACAAGTGTTTACAAAATTACCAACAATTCCATATTTATAGGTTCATCGGGATCCCTACTATACGTATACGAAGTTTGGGAGAGAAAAAAAAATTCAATTTTTAAAAAAAGTGCCTTATTATAATACGGCCATTTTTTTTCAAAAAAATACTTCTATCATTGAAATACATTCAAATTCACAGAAATGATAATCTAGACATAATCTATGCTATTGACATCAGTTTCACGTCGAATAGTTATTTATTTATGGTTTTTTAATACGATTTTGTTCGAGCCATATTTCAGTTATATACCTATAAAACGACAAGTGTTCACAAAATTTCGGCCAATTCCATATTTATAGGTTCATCGGCATCCCTACTATACGTATACGAAGTTTGGGAGAGAAAAAAAATTCAATTTTAAAAAAAAGTGCCTTATTATAATACGGCCATTTTTTTTCAGAAAAATACTAGATCTTTGAAATACATTCAAATTCACAGAAATGATAAACTAGACATATCTATGCTATTGACATCAGTTTCACGTCGAATAGTTATTTATTTATAGTTTTTTTATACGATTTTGTTCGAGCCATATTTCAGTTATATACCTATAAAACGACAAGTGTTCACAAAATTTCGGCCAATTCCATATTTATAGGTTCATCGGCATCCCTACTATACGTATACGAAGTTTGGGAGAGAAAAAAAAAATTCAATTTTTAAAAAAATGTGCCTTATTATAATACGGCCATTTTTTTTCAGAAAATACTTAGATCTTTCAAATACATTCAAATTCACAGAATGATAATCTAGACATAATCTATGCTATTGACATCAGTTTCACGTAGAATAGTTATTTATTTATGGTTTTTTAATACGATTTTGTTCGAGCCATATTTCAGTTATATACCTATAAAACGACAAGTGTTTACAAAATTACCAACAATTCCATATTATAGGTTCATCGGGATCCCTACTATATGTATACGAAGTTTGGAGAGAAAAAAAAAAATTCAATTTTTAAAAAAAGTGCCTTATTATAATACGGCCATTTTTTTTCAGAAAAAATGTTCCATCTTTGAAATACATCCAATTCACAGAAATGATAAACTAGACATATTCTATGCTATTGACATCAGTTTCACATCGAATAGTTATTTATTTATAGTTTTTTAGTAAGATTTTGTTCGAGCTATATTTCAGTTATATTCCTATAAACGACAAGTGTTCACAAAATTACCAACAATTCCATATTTATATGTTCAAAGGCATCCCTATTATACGTATACGAAGTTTGGGAAAGAAAAAAAAATTCAATTTTTAAAAAAAGTGCCTTATTATTATACGGCCATTTTTTTTCAAAAAAATACTTCTATCATTGAAATACATTCAAATTCACAGAAATGATAATCTAGACATAATCTATGCTTTTGACATCAGTTTCACGTCGAATAGTTATTTATTTATGGTTTTTTAATACGATTTTGTTCGAGCCATATTTCAGTTATATACCTATAAATCGACAAGTGTTCACAAAATTTCGGCCAATTCCATATTTATAGGTTCATCGCATCCCTACTATACGTATACGAAGTTTGGGAGAGAAAAAAAAATTCAATTTTAAAAAAAAGTGCCTTATTATAATACGGCCATTTTTTTTCAGAAAAATACTTAGATCTTTCAAATACATTCAAATTCACAGAAATGATAATCTAGACATAATCTATGCTATTGACATCAGTTTCACGTAGAATAGTTATTTATTTATGGTTTTTTAATACGATTTTGTTCGAGCCATATTTTAGTTATATACCTATAAAACGACAAGTGTTCACCAAATTTCGCCCAATTCCATATTTATAGGTTCATCGGCATCCCTACTATACGTATACGAAGTTTGGGAGAGAAAAAAAAATTCAATTTTAAAAAAAATTGCCTTATAATAATACTGCCATTTTTTTTTCAGAAAAAATATTCTATCTTTGAAATACATTCAAATTCACAGAAATGATAAACTAGACATATTCTATGCTATTGACATCAGTTTCACGTCGAATAGTTATTTATTTATAGTTTTTTATACGATTTTGTTCGAGCCATATTTCAGTTATATACCTATAAAACGACAAGTGTTCACAAAATTTCGGCCAATTCCATATTTATAGGTTCATCGGTATCCCTACTATACGTATACGAAGTTTGGGAGAGAAAAAAAAATTCAATTTTTAAAAAAAGTGCCTTATTATAATACGGCCATTTTTTTTCAGAAAAATACTTAGATCTTTGAAATACATTCAAATTCACAGAAATGATAATCTAGACATAATCTATGCTATTGACATCAGTTTCACGTCGAATAGTTTTTATTTATGGTTTTTAATACGAATTTTGTTCGAGCCATATTTCAGTTATATACCTATAAAACGACAAGTGTTCACCAAATTTCGCCCAATTCATATTTATAGGTTCATCGGCATCCTACTATACGTATACGAAGTTTGGGAGAAAAAAAAAAATTCAATTTTTAAAAAAAGTGCCTTATTATAATACGGCCATTTTTTTTCAGAAAAATACTTAGATCTTTGAAATACATTCAAATTCACAGAAATGATAAACTAGACATATTCTATGCTATTGACATCAGTTTCACGTCGATAGTTATTTATTTATAGTTTTTTTATACGATTTTGTTCGAGCCATATTTCAGTTATATACCTATAAAACGACAAGTGTTCACAAAATTTCGGCCAATTCCATATTTATAGTTCATCGGTATCCCTACTATACGTATACGAAGTTTGGGAGAGAAAAAAAAATTCAATTTTTAAAAAAAAGTGCCTTATTATAATACGGCCATTTTTTTTCAAAAAAATACTTCTATCTTTGAAATACATCTAAATTTACAGAAATGATAAACTAGACATATTCTATGCTATTGACATCAGTTTCACATCGAATAGTTATTTATTTATAGTTTTTAGTACGATTTTGTTCGAGCTATATTTCAGTTATATACCTATAAAACGACAAGTGTTTACAAATTACCAACAATTCCATATTTATAGGTTCATCGGGATCCTTCTATACGTATACGAAGTTTGGGAGAGAAAAAAAAATTCAATTTTAAAAAAAAGTGCCTTATTTTAATACGGCCATTTTTTTTCAAAAAATACTTAGATCTTTGAAATACATTCAAATTCACAGAATGATAAACTAGACATATTCTATGCTATTGACATCAGTTTCACGTCGAATAGTTATTTATTTATAGTTTTTTATACGATTTTGTTCGAGCCATATTTCAGTTATATACCTATTAAACGACAAGTGTTCACAAAATTTCGGCCAATTCCATATTTATAGGTTCATCGGGCATCCTACTATACGTATACGAAGTTTGGGAGAAAAAAAAAATTCAATTTTAAAAAAAAGTGCCTTATTATAATACGGCCATTTTTTTTCAAAAAAATACTTCTATCATTGAAATACATCTAATTCACAGAAATGATAAACTAGACATATTCTATGCTATTGACATCAGTTTCACGTCGAATAGTTATTTATTTATAGTTTTTTTATACGATTTTGTTCGAGCTATATTTCAGTTATATACCTATAAAACGACAAGTGTTCACAAAATTTCGGCCAATTCCATATTTATAGGTTCATCGGCATCCCTTACTATACGTATACGAAGTTTGGGAGAGAAAAAAAAAATTCAATTTTTAAAAAAAAGTGCCTTATTATAATACGGCCATTTTTTTTCAGAAAATACTTAGATCTTTGAAATACATTCAAATTCACAGAAATGATAATCTAGACATAATCTATGCTATTGACATCAGTTTCACGTCGAATAGTTATTTATTTATGGTTTTTTAATACGATTTTGTTCGAGCCATATTTCAGTTATATACCTATTAAAACGACAAGTGTTCACCAAATTTCGCCCAATTCCATATTTATAGGTTCATTGGCATCCCTACTATACGTATACGAAGTTTGGAGAGAAAAAAAAAATTCAATTTTAAAAAAATTGCCTTATAATAATACGGCCATTTTTTTTCAGAAAAAATATTCTATCTTTGAAATACATTCAAATTCACAGAAATGATAATCTAGACATAATCTATGCTATTGACATCAGTTTCACGTCGAATAGTTTTTATTTATGGTTTTTTAATACGATTTGTTCGAGCCATATTTCAGTTATATACCTATAAAACGACAAGTGTTCACAAAATTTCGGCCAATTCCATATTTATAGGTTCATCGGCATCCCTACTATACGTATACGAAGTTTGGGAGAGAAAAAAAAAATTCAATTTTTAAAAAAAAGTGCCTTATTATAATACGGCCATTTTTTTTCAGAAAAATACTTAGATCTTTCAAATACATTCAAATTCACAGAAATGATAATCTAGACATAATCTATGCTATTGACATCAGTTACACGTCGAATAGTTTTTATTTATGGTTTTTTAATACGATTTTGTTCGAGCCATATTTCAGTTATATACCTATAAAACGACAAGTGTTCACAAAATTTCGGCCAATTCCATATTTATAGGTTCATCGGCATCCCTACTATACGTATACGAAGTTTGGAGAGAAAAAAAAATTCAATTTTTAAAAAAAAGTGCCTTATTATAATACGGCCATTTTTTTCAAAAAATACTTCTATCATTGAAATACATTCAAATTCACAGAAATGATAATCTAGACATAATCTATGCTATTGACATCAGTTTCACGTCAAATAGTTATTTATTTATGGTTTTTTAATACGATTTTGTTCGAGCCATATTTCAGTTATATACCTATAAAACGACAAGTGTTCACAAAATTTCGGCCAATTCCATATTTATAGGTTCATCGGCATCCCTACTATACGTATACGAAGTTTGGAAGAGAAAAAAAAATTCAATTTTAAAAAAAAGTGCCTTATTATAATACGGCCATTTTTTTTCAAAAAATACTTCTATCTTTGAAATACATCTAAATTTACAGAAATGATAAACTAGACATATTCTATGCTATTGACATCAGTTTGACATCGAATAGTTATTTATTTATAGTTTTTTAGTACGATTTTGTTCGAGCTATATTTCAGTTATATACCTATAAAACGACAAGTGTTTACAAAATTACCAACAATTCCATATTTATAGGTTCATCGGGATACCTACTATACGTATACGAAGTTTGGGAGAGAAAAAAAAAATTCAATTTTTAAAAAAAAGTGCCTTATTATAATACGGCCATTTTTTTTCATAAAAATACTTCTATCATTGAAATACATTCAAATTCACAGAAATGATAATCTAGACATAATCTATGCTATTGACATCAGTTTCACGTCGAATAGTTATTTATTTATGGTTTTTTAATACGATTTTGTTCGAGCCATATTTCAGTTATATACCTATAAAACGACAAGTGTTCACAAAATTTCGGCCAATTCCATATTTATAGGTTCATCGGCATCCCTACTATACGTATACGAAGTTTGGAGAGAAAAAAAATTCAATTTTTAAAAAAAAGTGCCTTATTATAATACGGCCATTTTTTTTCAGAAAAATACTTAGATCTTTGAAATACATTCAAAGTCACAGAAATGATAAACTAGACATATTCTATGCTATTGACATCAGTTTCACGTCGAATAGTTATTTATTTATAGTTTTTTTATACGATTTTGTTCGAGCCATATTTCAGTTATATACCTATAAAACGACAAGTGTTCACAAAATTTCGGCCAATTCCATATTTATAGGTTCATCGGCATCCCTACAATACGTATAAGAAGTTTGGGAGAGAAAAAAAAAATTCAATTTTTAAAAAAAATGTGCCTTATTATAATACGGCCATTTTTTTTCAGAAAAATACTTAAATCTTTCAAATACATTCAAATTCACAGAAATGATAATCTAGACATAATCTATGCTATTGACATCAGTTTCACGTAGAATAGTTATTTATTTATGGTTTTTTAATACGATTTTGTTCGAGCCATATTTTAGTTATATACCTATAAAACGACAAGTGTTCACCAAATTTCGCCCAATTCCATATTTATAGGTTCATCGGCATCTCTACTATACGTATACGAAGTTTGGGAGAGAAAAAAAAATTCAATTTTTAAAAAAATTGCCTTATAATAATACTGCCATTTTTTTTCAGAAAAAATATTCTATCTTTGAAATACATTCAAATTCACAGAAATGATAAACTAGACATATTCTATGCTATTGACATCAGTTTCACATCGAATAGTTATTTATTTATAGTTTTTAGTACGATTTTGTTCGAGCTATATTTCAGTTATATACCTATAAAACGACAAGTGTTTACAAAATTACCAACAATTCCATATTTATAGGTTCATCGGATCCCTTCTATACGTATACGAAGTTTGGGAGAGAAAAAAAAATTCAATTTTTTAAAAAAAGTGCCTTATTTTAATACGGCCATTTTTTTTTCAGAAAAATTGTTCTATCTTTGAAATACAATCCAAATTCACAGAAATGATAAACTAGACATATTCTATGCTATTGACATCAGTTTCACATCGAATAATTATTTATTTATAGTTTTTTAGTAAGATTTTGTTCGAGCTATATTTCAGTTATATTCCTATAAAACGACAAGTGTTCACAAAATTACCAACAATTCCATATTTATATGTTCAAAGGCATCCCTACTATACGTATACGAAGTTTGGGAAAGAAAAAAAAATTCAATTTTTAAAAAAAAGTGCCTTATTATAATACGGCCATTTTTTTTCAAAAAAATACTTAGATCTTTGAAATACATTCAAATTCACAGAAATGATAAACTAGACATATTCTATGCTATTGACATCAGTTTCACGTCGAATAGTTATTTATTTATAGTTTTTTATACGATTTTGTTCGAGCCATATTTCAGTTATATACCTATTAAACGACAAGTGTTCACAAAATTTCGGCCAATTCCATATTTATAGGTTCATCGGCATCCCTACTATACGTATACGAAGTTTGGGAGAAAAAAAAAATTCAATTTTTAAAAAAAGTGCCTTATTATAATACGGCCATTTTTTTTCAAAAAAATACTTCTATCATTGAAATACATCTAAATTCACAGAAATGATAAACTAGACATATTCTATGCTATTGACATCAGTTTCACGTCGAATAGTTATTTATTTATAGTTTTTTTATACGATTTTGTTCGAGCTATATTTCAGTTATATACCTATAAAACGACAAGTGTTCACAAAATTTCGGCCAATTCCATATTTATAGGTTCATCGGCATCCCTACTATACGTATACGAAGTTTGGGAGAGAAAAAAAAAATTCAATTTTTAAAAAAAAGTGCCTTATTATAATACGGCCATTTTTTTTCAGAAAAATACTTAGATCTTTGAAATACATTCAAATTCACAGAAATGATAATCTAGACATAATCTATGCTATTGACATCAGTTTCACGTCGAATAGTTATTTATTTATGGTTTTTTAATACGATTTTGTTCGAGCCATATTTCAGTTATATACCTATAAAACGACAAGTGTTCACCAAATTTCGCCCAATTCCATATTTATAGGTTCATCGGCATCCCTACTATACGTATACGAAGTTTGGGAGAGAAAAAAAAAATTCAATTTTTAAAAAAAATTGCCTTATAATAATACGGCCATTTTTTTTTCAGAAAAAAATATTCTATCTTTGAAATACATTCAAATTCACAGAAATGATAATCTAGACATAATCTATGCTATTGACATCAGTTTCACGTCGAATAGTTTTTATTTATGGTTTTTTAATACGATTTTGTTCGAGCCATATTTCAGTTATATACCTATAAAACGACAAGTGTTCACAAAATTTCGGCCAATTCCATATTTATAGGTTCATCGGCATCCCTACTATACGTATACGAAGTTTGGGAGAGAAAAAAAAATCAATTTTTAAAAAAAAGTGCCTTATTATAATACGGCCATTTTTTTTTCAGAAAAATACTTAGATCTTTCAAATACATTCAAATTCACAGAAATGATAATCTAGACATAATCTATGCTATTGACATCAGTTACACGTCGAATAGTTTTTATTTATGGTTTTTTAATACGATTTTGTTCGAGCCATATTTCAGTTATATACCTATAAAACGACAAGTGTTCACAAAATTTCGGCCAATTCCATATTTATAGGTTCATCGGCATCCCTACTATACGTATACGAAGTTTGGGAGAGAAAAAAAAATTCAATTTTTAAAAAAAGTGCCTTATTATAATACGGCCATTTTTTTTCAAAAAAATACTTCTATCATTGAAATACATTCAAATTCACAGAAATGATAATCTAGACATAATCTATGCTATTGACATCAGTTTCACGTCAAATAGTTATTTATTTATGGTTTTTTAATACGATTTTGTTCGAGCCATATTTCAGTTATATACCTATAAAACGACAAGTGTTCACAAAATTTCGGCCAATTCCATATTTATAGGTTCATCGGCATCCCTACTATACGTATACGAAGTTTGGAAGAGAAAAAAAAATTCAATTTTTAAAAAAAAGTGCCTTATTATAATACGGCCATTTTTTTTCAAAAAAATACTTCTATCTTTGAAATACATCTAAATTTACAGAAATGATAAACTAGACATATTCTATGCTATTGACATCAGTTTGACATCGAATAGTTATTTATTTATAGTTTTTTAGTACGATTTTGTTCGAGCTATATTTCAGTTATATACCTATAAAACGACAAGTGTTTACAAAATTACCAACAATTCCATATTTATAGGTTCATCGGGATACCTACTATACGTATACGAAGTTTGGGAGAGAAAAAAAAATTCAATTTTTAAAAAAAAGTGCCTTATTATAATACGGCCATTTTTTTTCATAAAAATACTTCTATCATTGAAATACATTCAAATTCACAGAAATGATAATCTAGACATAATCTATGCTATTGACATCAGTTTCACGTCGAATAGTTATTTATTTATGGTTTTTTAATACGATTTTGTTCGAGCCATATTTCAGTTATATACCTATAAAACGACAAGTGTTCACAAAATTTCGGCCAATTCCATATTTATAGGTTCATCGGCATCCCTACTATACGTATACGAAGTTTGGGAGAGAAAAAAAATTCAATTTTTAAAAAAAAGTGCCTTATTATAATACGGCCATTTTTTTTCAGAAAAATACTTAGATCTTTGAAATACATTCAAAGTCACAGAAATGATAAACTAGACATATTCTATGCTATTGACATCAGTTTCACGTCGAATAGTTATTTATTTATAGTTTTTTTATACGATTTTGTTCGAGCCATATTTCAGTTATATACCTATAAAACGACAAGTGTTCACAAAATTTCGGCCAATTCCATATTTATAGGTTCATCGGCATCCCTACTATACGTATACGAAGTTTGGGAGAGAAAAAAAAAATTCAATTTTTAAAAAAATGTGCCTTATTATAATACGGCCATTTTTTTTCAGAAAAATACTTAGATCTTTCAAATACATTCAAATTCACAGAAATGATAATCTAGACATAATCTATGCTATTGACATCAGTTTCACGTAGAATAGTTATTTATTTATGGTTTTTTAATACGATTTTGTTCGAGCCATATTTCAGTTATATACCTATAAAACGACAAGTGTTTACAAAATTACCAACAATTCCATATTTATAGGTTCATCGGGATCCCTACTATATGTATACGAAGTTTGGGAGAGAAAAAAAAAATTCAATTTTTAAAAAAAAGTGCCTTATTATAATACGGCCATTTTTTTTCAGAAAAATACTTAGATCTTTGAAATACATTCAAATTCACAGAAATGATAAACTAGACATATTCTATGCTATTGACATCAGTTTCACGTCGAATAGGTATTTATTTATAGTTTTTTTATACGATTTTGTTCGAGCTATATTTCAGTTATATACCTATTAAACGACAAGTGTTCACAAAATTTCGGCCAATTCCATATTTATAGGTTCATCGGCATCCCTACAATACGTATAAGAAGTTTGGGAGAGAAAAAAAAAATTCAATTTTTAAAAAAATGTGCCTTATTATAATACGGCCATTTTTTTTCAGAAAAATACTTAAATCTTTCAAATACATTCAAATTCACAGAAATGATAATCTAGACATAATCTATGCTATTGACATCAGTTTCACGTAGAATAGTTATTTATTTATGGTTTTTTAATACGATTTTGTTCGAGCCATATTTTAGTTATATACCTATAAAACGACAAGTGTTCACCAAATTTCGCCCAATTCCATATTTATAGGTTCATCGGCATCTCTACTATACGTATACGAAGTTTGGGAGAGAAAAAAAAATTCAATTTTTAAAAAAAATTGCCTTATAATAATACTGCCATTTTTTTTTCAGAAAAAATATTCTATCTTTGAAATACATTCAAATTCACAGAAATGATAAACTAGACATATTCTATGCTATTGACATCAGTTTCACGTCGAATAGTTATTTATTTATAGTTTTTTTATACGATTTTGTTCGAGCCATATTTCAGTTATATACCTATAAAACGACAAGTGTTCACAAAATTTCGGCCAATTCCATATTTATAGGTTCATCGGTATCCCTACTATACGTATACGAAGTTTGGGAGAGAAAAAAAAATTCAATTTTTAAAAAAAAGTGCCTTATTATAATACGGCCATTTTTTTTCAAAAAAATACTTCTATCTTTGAAATACATCTAAATTTACAGAAATGATAAACTAGACATATTCTATGGTTTTGACATCAGTTTCACATCGAATAGTTATTTATTTATAGTTTTTAGTACGATTTTGTTCGAGCTATATTTCAGTTATATACCTATAAAACGACAAGTGTTTACAAAATTACCAACAATTCCATATTTATAGGTTCATCGGGATCCCTTCTATACGTATACGAAGTTTGGGAGAGAAAAAAAAAATTCAATTTTTAAAAAAAAGTGCCTTATTTTAATACGGCCATTTTTTTTCAGAAAAAATGTTCTATCTTTGAAATACATCCAAATTCACAGAAATGATAAACTAGACATATTCTATGCTATTGACATCAGTTTCACATCGAATAATTATTTATTTATAGTTTTTTAGTAAGATTTTGTTCGAGCTATATTTCAGTTATATTCCTATAAAACGACAAGTGTTCACAAAATTACCAACAATTCCATATTTATATGTTCAAAGGCATCCCTACTATACGTATACGAAGTTTGGGAAAGAAAAAAAAATTCAATTTTTAAAAAAAAGTGCCTTATTATAATACGGCCATTTTTTTTCAGAAAAATACTTAGATCTTTGAAATACATTCAAATTCACAGAAATGATAAACTAGACATATTCTATGCTATTGACATCAGTTTCACGTCGAATAGTTATTTATTTATAGTTTTTTTATACGATTTTGTTCGAGTATATTTCAGTTATATACCTATTAAACGACAAGTGTTCACAAAATTTCGGCCAATTCCATATTTATAGGTTCATCGGCATCCCTACTATACGTATACGAAGTTTGGGAGAGAAAAAAAAAATTCAATTTTTAAAAAAATGTGCCTTATTATAATACGGCCATTTTTTTTCAGAAAAATACTTAGATCTTTCAAATACATTCAAATTCACAGAAATGATAAACTAGACATATTCTATGCTATTGACATCAGTTTCACGTCGAATAGTTATTTATTTATGGTTTTTTAATACGATTTTGTTCGAGCTATATTTCAGTTATATACCTATAAAACGACAAGTGTTCACCAAATTTCGCCCAATTCCATATTTATAGGTTCATCGGCATCCCTACTATACGTATACGAAGTTTGGGAGAGAAAAAAAAATTCAATTTTTAAAAAAAAGTGCCTTATTATAATACGGCCATTTTTTTTCAAAAAAATACTTCTATCTTTGAAATACATCTAAATTTACAGAAATGATAAACTAGACATATTCTATGCTATTAACATCAGTTTCACATCGAATAGTTATTTATTTATAGTTTTTTAGTACGATTTTGTTCGAGCTATATTTCAGTTATATACCTATAAAACGACAAGTGTTTACAAAATTACCAACAATTCCATATTTATAGGTTCATCGGGATCCCTTCTATACGTATACGAAGTTTGGGAGAGAAAAAAAAAATTCAATTTTTAAAAAAAAGTGCCTTATTTTAATACGGCCATTTTTTTTCAGAAAAAATTTTCTATCTTTGAAATACATCCAAATTCACAGAAATGATAAACTAGACATATTCTATGCTATTGACATCAGTTTCACGTCGAATAGTTATTTATTTATGGTTTTTTAATACGATTTTGTTCGAGCCATATTTCAGTTATATACCTATAAAACGACAAGTGTTCACAAAATTTCGGCCAATTCCATATTTATAGGTTCATCGGCATCCCTACTATACGTATACGAAGTTTGGGAGAGAAAAAAAAATTCAATTTTTAAAAAAAAGTGCCTTATTATAATACGGTCATTTTTTTTTCAAAAAAATACTTCTATCTTTGAAATACATCTAAATTTACAGAAATGATAAACTAGACATATTCTATGGTTTTGACATCAGTTTCACATCGAATAGTTATTTATTTATAGTTTTTTAGTACGATTTTGTTCGAGCTATATTTCAGTTATATACCTATAAAACGACAAGTGTTTACAAAATTACCAACAATTCCATTTTTATAGGTTCATCGGGATCCTTACTATACGTATACGAAGTTTGGGAGAGAAAAAAAAAATTCAATTTTTTAAAAAAAATTGCCTTATAATAATACTGCCATTTTTTTTCAAAAAAATACTTCTATCTTTGAAATACATTCAAATTCACAGAAATGATAAACTAGACATATTCTATGCTATTGACATCAGTTTCACGTCGAATAGTTATTTATTTATAGTTTTTTAGTAAGATTTTGTTCGAGCTATATTTCAGTTATATTCCTATAAAACGACAAGTGTTCACAAAATTACCACAAATTCCATATTTATATGTTCAAAGGCATCCCTACTATACGTATACGAAGTTTGGGAAAGAAAAAAAATTCAATTTTTAAAAAAAAGTGCCTTATTATAATACGGCCATTTTTTTTCAGAAAAATACTTAGATCTTTGAAATACATTCAAATTCACAGAAATGATAATCTAGACATAATCTATGCTATTGACATCAGTTTCACATCGAATAGTTATTTATTTATAGTTTTTTAGTACGATTTTGTTCGAGCCATATTTCAGTTATATACCTATAAAATGACAAGTGTTCATCAAACTTCGCCCAATTCCATATTTATAGGTTCATCGGTATCCCTACTATACGTATACGAAGTTTGGGAGAGAAAAAAAAATTCAATTTTTAAAAAAAAGTGCCTTATTATAATAATACGGCCATTTTTTTTCAAAAAAATACTTCTATCTTTGAAATACATCTAAATTTACAGAAATGATAAACTAGACATATTCTATGCTATTGACATCAGTTTCACATCGAATAGTTATTTATTTATAGTTTTTTAGTACGATTTTGTTCGAGCTATATTTCAGTTATATATCTATAAAACGACAAGTGTTTACAAAATTACCAACAATTCCATATTTATAGGTTCATCGGGATCCCTACTATACGTATACGAAGTTTGGGAGAGAAAAAAAAAATTCAATTTTTAAAAAAAAGTGCCTTATTATAATACGGCCATTTTTTTTCAGAAAAAATGTTCTATCTTTGAAATACATCCAAATTCACAGAAATGATAAACTAGACATATTCTATGCTATTGACATCAGTTTCACATCGAATAGTTATTTATTTATAGTTTTTTAGTAAGATTTTGTTCGAGCTATATTTCAGTTATATTCCTATAAAACGACAAGTGTTCACAAAATTACCAACAATTCCATATTTATATGTTCAAAGGCATCCCTACTATACGTATACGAAGTTTGGGAAAGAAAAAAAAATTCAATATTTAAAAAAAAGTGCCTTATTATAATACGGCCATTTTTTTTCAAAAAAATACTTCTATCATTGAAATACATTCAAATTCACAGAAATGATAATCTAGACATAATCTATGCTATTGACATCAGTTTCACGTCGAATAGTTATTTATTTATGGTTTTTTAATACGATTTTGTTCGAGCCATATTTCAGTTATATACCTATAAAACGACAAGTGTTCACAAAATTTCGGCCAATTCCATATTTATAGGTTCATCGGCATCCCTACTATACGTATACGAAGTTTGGGAGAGAAAAAAAAATTCAATTTTTAAAAAAAAGTGCCTTATTATAATACGGCCATTTTTTTTCAAAAAAATACTTCTATCTTTGAAATACATCTAAATTTACAGAAATGATAAACTAGACATATTCTATGGTTTTGACATCAGTTTCACATCGAATAGTTATTTATTTATAGTTTTTTAGTACGATTTTGTTCGAGCTATATTTCAGTTATATACCTATAAAACGACAAGTGTTTACAAAATTACCAACAATTCCATTTTTATAGGTTCATCGGGATCCCTACTATACGTATACGAAGTTTGGGAGAGAAAAAAAAAATTCAATTTTTAAAAAAAAGTGCCTTATTATAATACGGCCATTTTTTTTCAGAAAAAATGTTCTATCTTTGAAATACATCCAAATTCACAGAAATGATAAACTAGACATATTCTATGCTATTGACATCAGTTTCACATCGAATAGTTATTTATTTATAGTTTTTTAGTAAGATTTTGTTCGAGCTATATTTCAGTTATATTCCTATAAAACGACAAGTGTTCACAAAATTACCAACAATTCCATATTTATATGTTCAAAGGCATCCCTACTATACGTATACGAAGTTTGGGAAAGAAAAAAAAATTCAATTTTTAAAAAAAAGTGCCTTATTTATAATACGGCCATTTTTTTTCAAAAAAATACTTCTATCATTGAAATACATTCAAATTCACAGAAATGATAATCTAGACATAATCTATGCTATTGACATCAGTTTCACGTCGAATAGTTATTTATTTATGGTTTTTTAATACGATTTTGTTCGAGCCATATTTCAGTTATATACCTATAAAACGACAAGTGTTCACAAAATTTCGGCCAATTCCATATTTATAGGTTCATCGGCATCCCTACTATACGTATACGAAGTTTGGGAGAGAAAAAAAAAATTCAATTTTTAAAAAAAAGTGCCTTATTATAAAACGGCCATTTTTTTTCAGAAAAATACTTAGATCTTTGAAATACATTCAAATTCACAGATATGATAATCTAGACATAATCTATGCTATTGACATCAGTTTCACGTCAAATAGTTATTTATTTATGGTTTTTTAATACGATTTTGTTCGAGCCATATTTCAGTTATATACCTATAAAACGACAAGTGTTCATCAAACTTCGCCCAATTCCATATTTATAGGTTCATCGGTATCCCTACTATACGTATACGAAGTTTGGGAGAGAAAAAAAAATTCAATTTTTAAAAAAAAGTGCCTTATTATAATACGGCCATTTTTTTTCAAAAAAATACTTCTATCTTTGAAATACATCTAAATTTACAGAAATGATAAACTAGACATATTCTATGCTATTGACATCAGTTTCACATCGAATAGTTATTTATTTATAGTTTTTTAGTACGATTTTGTTCGAGCTATATTTCAGTTATATACCTATAAAACGACAAGTGTTTACAAAATTACCAACAATTCCATATTTATAGGTTCATCGGGATCCCTTCTATACGTATACGAAGTTTGGGAGAGAAAAAAAAAATTCAATTTTTAAAAAAAAGTGCCTTATTTTAATACGGCCATTTTTTTTCAGAAAAAATGTTCTATCTTTGAAATACATCCAAATTCACAGAAATGATAAACTAGACATATTCTATGCTATTGACATCAGTTTCACATCGAATAGTTATTTATTTATAGTTTTTTAGTAAGATTTTGTTCGAGCTATATTTCAGTTATATTCCTATAAAACGACAAGTGTTCACAAAATTACCACAAATTCCATATTTATATGTTCAAAGGCATCCCTACTATACGTATATGAAGTTTGGGAAAGAAAAAAAAATTCAATTTTTAAAAAAAAGTGCCTTATTATAATACGGCCATTTTTTTTCAGAAAAATACTTAGATCTTTGAAATACATTCAAATTCACAGAAATGATAAACTAGACATATTCTATGCTATTGACATCAGTTTCACGTCGAATAGTTATTTATTTATAGTTTTTTTATACGATTTTGTTCGAGCCATATTTCAGTTATATACCTATAAAACGACAAGTGTTCAGAAAATTTCGGCCAATTCCATATTTATAGGTTCATTCGCATCCCGACTATACGTATACGAAGTTTGGGAGAGAAAAAAAAATTCAATTTTTAAAAAAAAGTGCCTTATTATAATACGGCCATTTTTTTTCAGAAAAATACTTAGATCTTTCAAATACATTCAAATTCACAGAAATGATAATCTAGACATAATCTATGCTATTGACATCAGTTTCACGTAGAATAGTTATTTATTTATGGTTTTTTAATACGATTTTGTTCGAGCCATATTTCAGTTATATACCTATAAAACGACAAGTGTTCATCAAACTTCGCCCAATTCCATATTTATAGGTTCATCGGTATCCCTACTATACGTATACGAAGTTTGGGAGAGAAAAAAAAATTCAATTTTTAAAAAAAAGTGCCTTATTATAATAATACGGCCATTTTTTTTCAAAAAAATACTTCTATCTTTGAAATACATCTAAATTTACAGAAATGATAAACTAGACATATTCTATGCTATTGACATCAGTTTCACATCGAATAGTTATTTATTTATAGTTTTTTAGTACGATTTTGTTCGAGCTATATTTCAGTTATATTCCTATAAAACGACAAGTGTTCACAAAATTACCAACAATTCCATATTTATATGTTCAAAGGCATCCCTACTATACGTATACGAAGTTTGGGAAAGAAAAAAAATTCAATTTTTAAAAAAAAGTGCCTTATTATAATACGGCCATTTTTTTCAGAAAAATACTTAGATCTTTGAAATACATTCAAATTCACAGAAATGATAATCTAGACATAATCTATGCTATTGACATCAGTTTCACGTAGAATAGTTATTTATTTATGGTGTTTTAATACGATTTTGTTCGAGCCATATTTCAGTTATATACCTATAAAACGACAAGTGTTCATCAAACTTCGCCCAATTCCATATTTATAGGTTCATCGGTATCCCTACTATACGTATACGAAGTTTGGGAGAGAAAAAAAAATTCAATTTTTAAAAAAAAAGTGCCTTATTATAATAATACGGCCATTTTTTTTCAAAAAAATACTTCTATCTTTGAAATACATCTAAATTTACAGAAATGATAAACTAGACATATTCTATGCTATTGACATCAGTTTCACATCGAATAGTTATTTATTTATAGTTTTTTAGTACGATTTTGTTTGAGCTATATTTCAGTTATATACCTATAAAACGACAAGTGTTTACAAAATTACCAACAATTCCATATTTATAGGTTCATCGGGATCCCTTCTATACGTATACGAAGTTTGGGAGAGAAAAAAAAAATTCAATTTTTAAAAAAAAGTGCCTTATTTTAATACGGCCATTTTTTTTCAGAAAAAATGTTCTATCTTTGAAATACATCCAAATTCACAGAAATGATAAACTAGACATATTCTATGCTATTGACATCAGTTTCACATCGAATAGTTATTTATTTATAGTTTTTTAGTAAGATTTTGTTCGAGCTATATTTCAGTTATATTCCTATAAAACGACAAGTGTTCACAAAATTACCACAAATTCCATATTTATATGTTCAAAGGCATCCCTACTATACGTATATGAAGTTTGGGAAAGAAAAAAAAATTCAATTTTTAAAAAAAGTGCCTTATTATAATACGGCCATTTTTTTTCAGAAAAATACTTAGATCTTTGAAATACATTCAAATTCACAGAAATGATAAACTAGACATATTCTATGCTATTGACATCAGTTTCACGTCGAATAGTTATTTATTTATAGTTTTTTTATACGATTTTGTTCGAGCCATATTTCAGTTATATACCTATAAAACGACAAGTGTTCAGAAAATTTCGGCCAATTCCATATTTATAGGTTCATTCGCATCCCGACTATACGTATACGAAGTTTGGGAGAGAAAAAAAAATTCAATTTTTAAAAAAAAGTGCCTTATTATAATACGGCCATTTTTTTTCAGAAAAATACTTAGATCTTTCAAATACATTCAAATTCACAGAAATGATAATCTAGACATAATCTATGCTATTGACATCAGTTTCACGTAGAATAGTTATTTATTTATGGTTTTTTAATACGATTTTGTTCGAGCCATATTTCAGTTATATACCTATAAAACGACAAGTGTTCATCAAACTTCGCCCAATTCCATATTTATAGGTTCATCGGTATCCCTACTATACGTATACGAAGTTTGGGAGAGAAAAAAAAATTCAATTTTTAAAAAAAAGTGCCTTATTATAATAATACGGCCATTTTTTTTCAAAAAAATACTTCTATCTTTGAAATACATCTAAATTTACAGAAATGATAAACTAGACATATTCTATGCTATTGACATCAGTTTCACATCGAATAGTTATTTATTTATAGTTTTTTAGTACGATTTTGTTCGAGCTATATTTCAGTTATATTCCTATAAAACGACAAGTGTTCACAAAATTACCAACAATTCCATATTTATATGTTCAAAGGCATCCCTACTATACGTATACGAAGTTTGGGAAAGAAAAAAAAATTCAATTTTTAAAAAAAAGTGCCTTATTATAATACGGCCATTTTTTTCAGAAAAATACTTAGATCTTTGAAATACATTCAAATTCACAGAAATGATAATCTAGACATAATCTATGCTATTGACATCAGTTTCACGTAGAATAGTTATTTATTTATGGTGTTTTAATACGATTTTGTTCGAGCCATATTTCAGTTATATACCTATAAAACGACAAGTGTTCATCAAACTTCGCCCAATTCCATATTTATAGGTTCATCGGTATCCCTACTATACGTATACGAAGTTTGGGAGAGAAAAAAAAATTCAATTTTTAAAAAAAAAGTGCCTTATTATAATAATACGGCCATTTTTTTTCAAAAAAATACTTCTATCTTTGAAATACATCTAAATTTACAGAAATAAATAAGAATACATAAGTAATCCTATATCGAAAATCGAAATTGTAACGATATAATCTTCAATAATTATGTAAACTATCACTAATCATTATCTAATATTATAATTTACTTATCAAAACTATAATAATATTATTAATTATCATAAATTTTAGTAAAATAATAATAATTAGGTATACATTAAACATGAACATTTTAATTATCTCAATATGTATATTGTACAACAATAATATACAATATTTCTATTAGTACAATTGTTAAAATTATCATATCTACACATTATATTATATTTGTTATAATAACAATATCACTACATATAAATATTATTACTAAAATCACAATTTTATTTGCATGAACTATTGTTAACAAAAACACAACTTACTATCTTATATAATCGATTATCTTTAGATGTATATTGAAAATAATTATTATTATTTATTATTAATCTTTTAATTTTACTAATTATCAATTATAACTATTATACTATGTTGTCATATAGATGTATTACGATATGTAATATCAAACTATATCATAATATTTAATATTATATACATTACATAACCATGTATAGGGTACAAAATGTATTAATAACCCACTGTATTTTCATATCATAGGTATAATAATAGATATAGACGAATAACTAATATTTTATATTTCATTATACATACAAATATTTTGTAAATGTAAAAATTACATTACAACGTTGCCACATTGTAAGTATACCACGGGGACGTGGTATAAAACTCGACTAGTGTGGAATTGTCATATATACCTATATATGACTATATTATCTTTATACCTCATATATATATGCATGTATATGTTTTGTACGTATGTAATGTACAAATTAAATAAACAGCTGTTACATGGAATAAATAAATATTCAGCTGACTAATACGATACACCGCTCATCATCACTACACATATGTTTCATAATTCTCATAGAGGGGGCAGTTTTGAGTGGGGATAACTGGCCTTCCCGATCGAGTTTACAAAAGGATTGCGCGCACTATCGCGACAGTTCTTTTCTTGCCTACTGAGTGTACACTAACACTGCCATATACACGGTTGCAGACGGTACCGCGGATTGTGTATATGTGTAAGATAGTTATACGGCATTCAGGTGGTAATGAACGGGACATTTTTGGGCAAATTTCGCGCATGTTACAGCCGACCCTACAGTTCGTGTTGTAACAGACGTTGAGCTCACTTTTTTCTATTTTATTTCTCTTTATTCAATGTTCAGTGTATCGTTGTTATTCTAGCTGCTTGTCTTACTTTACTAAAATCTAAATTTATTTATTTTTACACTTACATAACTTTCCTTGAGATTTATCACCTTTTTCAATCCTAATTCAATATCTAGTGTTTGAGTTTATATTGTTCAAACAACCTTTGATCGTGACACGTGAATCGTATAGCTCGTCATTGGTTAGAGGGATAATGTAAATAATCTCACGAAAATACCATTTAAAACATTGGTGCTGATAAAGAATAACTTCTGTGTTTTTTTTCTATCCATATCCATCCATTCTTCTTAATATCTAGTGTTTTTACTTATACCGCTCAAACAACCTTTGATCGTGACACGTGAATCGTATAGCTCGTCATTGGTTAGAGGGGTGGTAAAATTAATTATACGAACAGATCCTATTGATCCGATAGAAGGACGAATATTCAAGGTATAGATAAGTGTGCTAGATAGTGGCAATAACTGGATCCACATTAATTGAGTCTAATTTAAATTATTTAAATATACTCATCGAACGATCTTCAGCTACATAAGGTTTGTACATTTTATACTACTACTATAGGTGTTTTAGGTCGAAAGAATAGGCAGGGATTTAGTATTTTACGAGGGTCGGGAACGTATTATATATTTGACCGTTTTCACCGCCATTGTTGGGCAGTTCATTGTCGAGGACGGGTATAATCATCCATAGAGAAAACACACGTCATTTACAAAGGATATCTTAATATTGCCCTTTCACTTCTCTGCAGGAAGTCGTCCTGTATGCATAATATTTTATGCTACCTTATTTTCGTGTTGTTCTTCTGTATTACGTGTATAATCTCAATATAAGTATACACCCAATCACTATTGTGATTTCGCTTATACCAAGTCCCAAATACTTTCTCCTCTCAATCCCTCCGTAACCCCTTTTTTTCGATCTACTACAATAAACTAGACATATTCTATGCTATTGACATCAGTTTCACATCGAATAGTTATTTATTTATAGTTTTTTAGTACGATTTTGTTCGAGCTATATTTCAGTTATATACCTATAAAACGACAAGTGTTTACAAAATTACCAACAATTCCATATTTATAGGTTCATCGGGATCCCTACTATACGTATACGAAGTTTGGGAGAGAAAAAAAAAATTCAATTTTTAAAAAAAAGTGCCTTATTATAATACGGCCATTTTTTTTCAGAAAAAATGTTCTATCTTTGAAATACATCCAAATTCACAGAAATGATAAACTAGACATATTCTATGCTATTGACATCAGTTTCACGTCGAATAGTTATTTATTTATGGTTTTTTAATACGATTTTGTTCGAGCCATATTTCAGTTATATACCTATAAAACGACAAGTGTTCACAAAATTTCGGCCAATTCCATATTTATAGGTTCATCGGCATCCCTACTATACGTATACGAAGTTTGGGAGAGAAAAAAAAATTCAATTTTTAAAAAAAAGTGCCTTATTATAATACGGCCATTTTTTTTCAAAAAAATACTTCTATCTTTGAAATACATCTAAATTTACAGAAATGATAAACTAGACATATTCTATGGTTTTGACATCAGTTTCACATCGAATAGTTATTTATTTATAGTTTTTTAGTACGATTTTGTTCGAGCTATATTTCAGTTATATACCTATAAAACGACAAGTGTTTACAAAATTACCAACAATTCCATTTTTATAGGTTCATCGGGATCCCTACTATACGTATACGAAGTTTGGGAGAGAAAAAAAAAATTCAATTTTTAAAAAAAAGTGCCTTATTATAATACGGCCATTTTTTTTCAGAAAAAATGTTCTATCTTTGAAATACATCCAAATTCACAGAAATGATAAACTAGACATATTCTATGGTTTTGACATCAGTTTCACATCGAATAGTTATTTATTTATAGTTTTTTAGTACGATTTTGTTCGAGCTATATTTCAGTTATATACCTATAAAACGACAAGTGTTTACAAAATTACCAACAATTCCATTTTTATAGGTTCATCGGGATCCCTACTATACGTATACGAAGTTTGGGAGAGAAAAAAAAAATTCAATTTTTAAAAAAAAGTGCCTTATTATAATACGGCCATTTTTTTTCAGAAAAAAATGTTCTATCTTTAAAATACATCCAAATTCACAGAAATGATAAACTAGACATATTCTATGCTATTGACATCAGTTTCACGTAGAATAGTTATTTATTTATGGTTTTTTAATACGATTTTGTTCGAGCCATATTTCAGTTATATACCTATAAAACGACAAGTGTTCATCAAACTTCGCCCAATTCCATATTTATAGGTTCATCGGTATCCATACTATACGTATACGAAGTTTGGGAGAGAAAAAAAAATTCAATTTTTAAAAAAAAGTGCCTTATTATAATACGGCCATTTTTTTTTCAGAAAAAATACTTCTATCATTGAAATACATTCAAATTCACAGAAATGATAATCTAGACATAATCTATGCTATTGACATCAGTTTCACGTCGAATAGTTATTTATTTTTGGTTTTTTAATAAGATTTTGTTCGAGCCATATTTCAGTTATATACCTATAAAACGACAAGTGTTCACAAAATTTCGGCCAATTCCATATTTATAGGTTCATCGGCATCCCTACTATACGTATACGAAGTTTGGGAGAGAAAAAAAAATTCAATTTTTAAAAAAAAGTGCCTTATTATAATACGGCCATTTTTTTTCAAAAAAATACTTCTATCTTTGAAATACATCTAAATTTACAGAAATGATAAACTAGACATATTCTATGCTATTGACATCAGTTTCACATCGAATAGTTATTTATTTATAGTTTTTTAGTACGATTTTGTTCGAGCTATATTTCAGTTATATACCTATAAAACGACAAGTGTTCACAAAATTTCGGCCAATTCCATATTTATAGGTTCATCGGCATCCCTACTATACGTATACGAAGTTTGGGAAAGAAAAAAAAATTCAATTTTTAAAAAAAAGTGCCTTATTATAATACGGCCATTTTTTTTCAAAAAAATACTTCTATCTTTGAAATACATCTAAATTTACAGAAATGATAAACTAGACATATTCTATGCTATTGACATCAGTTTCACATCGAATAGTTATTTATTTATAGTTTTTTAGTACGATTTTGTTCGAGCTATATTTCAGTTATATACCTATAAAACGACAAGTGTTTACAAAATTACCAACAATTCCATATTTATAGGTTCATCGGGATCCCTACTATACGTATACGAAGTTTGGGAGAGAAAAAAAAAATTCAATTTTTAAAAAAAAGTGCCTTATTATAATACGGCCATTTTTTTTCAGAAAAAATGTTCTATCTTTGAAATACATCCAAATTCACAGAAATGATAAACTAGACATATTCTATGCTATTGACATCAGTTTCACATCGAATAGTTATTTATTTATAGTTTTTTAGTAAGATTTTGTTCGAGCTATATTTCAGTTATATTCCTATAAAACGACAAGTGTTCACAAAATTACCAACAATTCCATATTTATATGTTCAAAAGCATCCCTACTATACGTATACGAAGTTTGGGAAAGAAAAAAAAATTCAATTTTTAAAAAAAAGTGCCTTATTATAATACGGCCATTTTTTTTCAAAAAAATACTTCTATCATTGAAATACATTCAAATTCACAGAAATGATAATCTAGACATAATCTATGCTATTGACATCAGTTTCACGTCGAATAGTTAATTATTTACGGTTTTTTAATACGATTTTGTTCGAGCCATATTTCAGTTATATACCTATAAAACGACAAGTGTTCACAAAATTTCGGCCAATTCCATATTTATAGGTTCATCGGCATCCCTACTATACGTATACGAAGTTTGGGAGAGAAAAAAAAATTCAATTTTTAAAAAAAAGTGCCTTATTATAATACGGCCATTTTTTTTCAAAAAAATACTTCTATCTTTTAAATACATCTAAATTTACAGAAATGATAAACTAGACATATTCTATGGTTTTGACATCAGTTTCACATCGAATAGTTATTTATTTATAGTTTTTTAGTACGATTTTGTTCGAGCCATATTTCAGTTATATACCTATAAAACGACAAGTGTTTACAAAATTACCAACAATTCCATATTTATAGGTTCATCGGGATCCCTACTATACGTATACGAAGTTTGGAGAGAAAAAAAAAATTCAATTTTTAAAAAAAAGTGCCTTATTATAATACGGCCATTTTTTTTCAGAAAAAATGTTCTATCTTTGAAATACATCCAAATTCACAGAAATGATAAACTAGACATATTCTATGCTATTGACATCAGTTTCACATCGAATAGTTATTTATTTATAGTTTTTTAGTAAGATTTTGTTCGAGCTATATTTCAGTTATATTCCTATAAAACGACAAGTGTTCACAAAATTACCAACAATTCCATATTTATATGTTCAAAAGCATCCCTACTATACGTATACGAAGTTTGGGAAAGAAAAAAAAATTCAATTTTTAAAAAAAAGTGCCTTATTATAATACGGCCATTTTTTTCAAAAAAATACTTCTATCATTGAAATACATTCAAATTCACAGAAATGATAATCTAGACATAATCTATGCTATTGACATCAGTTTCACGTCGAATAGTTAATTATTTACGGTTTTTTAATACGATTTTGTTCGAGCCATATTTCAGTTATATACCTATAAAACGACAAGTGTTCACAAAATTTCGGCCAATTCCATATTTCTAGGTTCATCGGCATCCCTACTATACGTATACGAAGTTTGGGAGAGAAAAAAAAATTCAATTTTTAAAAAAAAGTGCCTTATTATAATACGGCCATTTTTTTTCAAAAAAATACTTCTATCTTTTAAATACATCTAAATTTACAGAAATGATAAACTAGACATATTCTATGGTTTTGACATCAGTTTCACATCGAATAGTTATTTATTTATAGTTTTTTAGTACGATTTTGTTCGAGCCATATTTCAGTTATATACCTATAAAACGACAAGTGTTTACAAAATTACCAACAATTCCATATTTATAGGTTCATCGGGATCCCTACTATACGTATACGAAGTTTGGGAGAGAAAAAAAAAATTCAATTTTTAAAAAAAAGTGCCTTATTATAATACGGCCATTTATTTTCAAAAAAATACTTCTATCATTGAAATACATCTAAATTCACAGAAATGATAAACTAGACATATTCTATGCTATTGACATCAGTTTTACGTCGAATAGTTATTTATTTATAGTTTTTTTATATGATTTTGTTCGAGCCATATTTCAGTTATATACCTATAAAACGACAAGTGTTCACCAAATTTCGCCCAATTCCATATTTATAGGTTCATCGGCATCCCTACTATACGTATACGATGTTTGGGAGAGAAAAAAAAAATTCAATTTTTAAAAAAAATTGCCTTATAATAATACTGCTATTTTTTTTTCAGAAAAAATATTCTATCTTTGAAATACATTCATATTCACAGAAATGATAATCTAGACATACTCTATGCTATTGACATCAGTTTCACGTCGAATAGTTTTTAATTATGGTTTTTTAATACGATTTTGTTAGAGCCATATTTCAGTTATATACCTATAAAACGACAAGTGTCACCAAATTTTGCCCAATTTCATATTTATAGGTACATCGGCATCCCTACTATACGTATACGAAGTTTGGGAGAGAAAAAAAAAATTCAATTTTTAAAAAAAGTGCCTTATTATAATACGGCCATTTTTTTTTCAAAAAAATACTTCTATCATTGAAATACATCTAAATTCACAGAAATGATAAACTAGACATATTCTATGCTATTGACATCAGTTTCACGTAGAATAGTTATTAATTTATGGTTTTTTAATACGATTTTGTTCGAGCCATATTTCAGTTATATACCCTATAAAACGACAAGTGTTCATCAAACTTCGCCCAATTCCATATTTATAGGTTCATCGGTATCCCTACTATACGTATACGAAGTTTGGGAGAGAAAAAAAAATTCAGTTTTTAAAAAAAAGTGCCTTATTATAATACGGCCATTTTTTTTCAGAAAAAATGTTCTATCTTTGAAATACATCCAAATTCACAGAAATGATAAACTAGACATATTCTATGCTATTGACATCAGTTTCACATCGAATAGTTATTTATTTATAGTTTTTTGGTAAGATTTTGTTCGAGCTATATTTCAGTTATATTCCTATAAAACGACAAGTGTTCACAAAATTACCAACAATTCCATATTTATATGTTCAAAAGGCATCCCTACTATACGTATACGAAGTTTGGGAAAGAAAATAAAATTCAATTTTTAAAAAAAAGTGCCTTATTATAATACGGCCATTTTTTTTCAGAAAAATACTTAGATCTTTGAAATACATTCAAATTCACAGAAATGATAATCTATACATAATCTATGCTATTGACATCAGTTTCACGTCGAATAGTTATTTATTTATGGTTTTTTAATACGATTTTGTTCGAGCCATATTTCAGTTATATACCTATAAAACGACAAGTGTTCACTAAATTTCGCCCAATTCCATATTATAGGTTCATCGGCATCCGTACTATACGTATACGAAGTTTGGGAGAGAAAAAAAAAATTCAATTTTTAAAAA